>CM053027.1:96487315-96879815 GCA_028564925.1 Lithobates sylvaticus
CCGACAGAACCAATTCCTATCGGGAAAACCGCTCGTCTGTATGCTGTTCCTGACGGACCAAAAACGACTCATGCTCTGAAGCAAGTACGAGATTGAAGCTATTGGCTACTGAACTTCTTTTTTCTAGTCGCGTCGTACGTGTTGTACGTCACCGTCTTCTTGACGATCGGACTTTGGTGTGATCGTGTGTACGCAAGACAGTTTCAGTGGAATTCTGTCGGAAAAACCTTCAGAGTTTATTCCGATGGGAAAACTGGTCGTGTGTACGCGGCATTAGACAGGTGTTCCCATTCAAGGAATCGCCCTTACCTCTTTTTCTGGGCACAATTTAAAAAATTTGGATTACCCCAAACTAAGGCTGCTTTCACACTGGGGCGGTTTGCAGGCGCTATTGCGCTAAAAATAGCGCCTGCAAACCGACCCGAAACAGCTGCTGCTGTGTCTCCAGTGTGAAAGCCCTAGGGGCTTTCACACTGGATCGGTGCGCTAGCAGGACAGTAAAAAAAGTCCTGCTAGCAGCATCTTTGGAGCGGTGAAGGAGCGGTGTATTCAATGGGACACCGCGGGGATACCGCCGGCAAAGCGGCGCTTTGCGGAGGTTTTTAACCCTTTTTCAGCCGCTAGTGGGGGTTAAAATGACCCCGCTAGCGGCCGCATACCGCGGCTAAAACGATGGTAAAGCAGCGCTAAATATAGCGCTGCTTTACTGTCCCCGCCCGCACCGCCCCAGTGTGAAGCCGGCCTTAGAGAGCTGAATTTTCGCCAATGGGGACATAGACAGCAATAAAACTTGACAGAGGTTCTAACTGCGCATCACTCTATAAAAATTAAGTTTTGCCTAGAGATACACTTTAATCTTTAGGGTACTAAGTAAGGTTGCCTATTGCAGCTCATTAAAAATTTACGTCCAAGGAGCCGGACCAGCCCAGCCGGGACTCTACTTGGTTGCTGAGGGTATAGCATCTCACAAGTTAGATCAGGGGTGGACAATTCATTATGCCAAGGGGTCACATGAGAAACTGGAAACTGTTGTGGAGGGGCTATTTTAAATTCTTCTCCAAGTGGGAGTAAATTCCCATGCATGACTTTTACCTATAGGCAAGCCTATAGTAAGGCTATAGTAAGGCTTACCTATTAGGTACAGTAAATATCTCCTAAATGTGCACCGTTTAGGTGATATTTACTTTACATGCAGCTGGTGAGGTCACTGTGCCGTTCCTTAGTCCTGTGCTGTAAACGGCGGCCCTGCGCAGGAGTGACATCACTGCAGCTCCGGCCACTCACACAGCTGGAGTCTGTGAACTCGGAAGCAAAACCGGGTGAAGATGGAACCGCCTTCCGCAGTGACAGCACGCCACTAGAGGGCTTTGTTCTAAAGTAAGTTTCACATAATGTGCTACTATGTGATGCATACTAGCACATTATGACACTGCCTTGCAGATTGCAACAAAAAAAAAAAGAAAAAAACAGCAGTTTACTACCGCTTTAACTGGTGCTAGCGTTTGCATTGATAGTAAGCTCCTTGAGGGCAGGGGTTGATGTGATTATACAATATGTAAAGTGCTGTGTAAATGGCATATAAATACCTGTAATAAATAGATATATGAGAATTAGTCCCCTTTCACACAGGTGGATAGATGAAGTTATCTACCGCACCTAAACTCA
Organism: Lithobates sylvaticus; assembly: GCA_028564925.1. Taxonomy (NCBI): domain Eukaryota; kingdom Metazoa; phylum Chordata; class Amphibia; order Anura; family Ranidae; genus Lithobates; species Lithobates sylvaticus. The sequence continues at coordinate 96,488,981 of CM053027.1, forward strand.
CACAATGCTTTCCTATGGCTCCATTCACACACCGCATTTAGCAACAGTTTCGTTACATGGGGTTTTGTGCGGTTAAAAATAAAAATGTATTTGACTGCGTCCAGGACCGATTGAGCGCAGCTATCTGCACATAACTGCAGGAAATTGCAGTGCACTATTCAGGGTGGATTTGATTTAGATCAAGTCGATTTAAGTCACGATTTAAAATCACTAGTAAAAAGGCTTGATTTAAATCATAATCTTTAAAGAGCAACTGTTATCTCTGTCCTGCTGTTGACTCACCGACAGCCCCATTCACTTTAATGGGACGGCTGGTGATGCGGCAGTGACACAACAAGGTGAGGGACGTGGCGGCAGCAGGTGAGTGGATGCCCGCTAACAGGCGCTGCCATGATGGATCTGAAATGACAGGTGCTCTTTAAATGCAAGGACTCATTCTTGCTGGTAGTTAGAATCTTTTTTATTTGTTAACAAAATGAAGGTTTCCTATTTAAAATAATAAGCTGTCAGGTTAGTAAGACAGCGATATCAGCACCAATTTAATCATACAGTTTGTAGTGTACATAGATTTGCAAAACAATGGGAAAAAGGAATATTCCTGAACTTTGTTTTATCTCATGGTTACTGTGAAATTGTGTGAATGCATCAATGCAGTGCATGTTATCTCAGCTTGCAGGGCTTGGATTCATTGAATGAGTTTAACAAAAATGTAAATATTGCAGAATATACAGCCTCATGCTACATAACTAAGCTCCATTCCATACTGAATAAACTAAATGATTAATGTATCTTAAATAGAAAACTCAAAAAAAAAAAAAAAAATAAATAAAAAAAAAAGGGAGATTTAAATCAAAAATCCGATTTTTAAAAATAAAAAAATCATCGATTTTTATTCACCTTGGTACTATTTCACCTGCAGATAGCAGCGGCAACAAGGAAAGAAAAAAAAAAAAAAAAAACACAGGAAGCACATCAGAAATGGCAAGAATGTTCCACCGCAGCCACATCTAAACGTGCTTTTAACAGCCGCAAAACAAAGTGTTCTAAATGTATATTTGTATCTTTTTAGATTTATCCAGCAGGCTTATAAAATTGGAAACACTGTGGCTTATGGTCCCCTAAGGCCCCTTTCACACTGCTGCGACTTCAAAGTCGGGGGATTTTGCGGGCAGGATTTTGACGCGATTTCAGGGAATGCCTGTGTAAACTCACCTCAACTCGCATCAAAGTCATAGCAAAGTACTACTTTGAAGTCGGTGCAACTTGAAGTCACACAGATATGAATGGTACTCATTGGAAATCATGGGGTACGACTTTGCAGTCCCATTTTGCAGGACAAGTCACACAAGTGTGAAAGGGGCCTAAGGTAGCATAACACGACTGTCTGAAAACCAAAAATGCATTATACTGCAGCTTACCAATCAATAGATGTGGTGGCTGCATTTGTTTTTTTTAGGCCTTTTCCCTCTGTTTTCACCTGGTGAACTGGCCAGTAACACACCTCCTGTATTAGAGTTCCTCCACTCTGGATGAAGGAGCACAGGGGGCACCTTTGGACAGCAGCATTGTCAGTCTTCAGGGAGGGGAGTGTTAGATGTATGCCAAATTCCCAGCTCAACTTACCCACCAGCCTGCAACCAACCAAATTATCACCTATGCATTTTTAGTGTTTTTTGCACTACAGAACGTGTTCCATAGGAAACCATGTTAAATGGATTGTAGTACAAATCTGCAAAATGCACAGGTGTGAATCAGGCCTAACAGTATGCGTTAAAGTGTCTGTAAACCCTTACAAACCACTTTGACCTACAGGTAAGCCTAGATTAAGGCTTACTTGTCGGTCCAAGAAATATCTCCTAAACCTACACGGTTTAGGACAGGGATATGCAATTAGCAGACCTCCAGCTGTTGCAGAACTACGAGTCCCATGAGGCATAGCAAGACTGACAGCCACAAGCATGACACCCAGAGGCAGAGCATGATGGGACTTGTAGTTTTGCAACAGCTGGAGGTCCACTAATTGCATATCCCGGGTTTAGGAGATATTTACAAAAAGACAGGCACCACTGTCTACGGCGCACTGAGCACGGCGATATGCCGCTCTTGGCGTCTCCCGTGTGCATGCGCGGGAGTGACGTCATCGCGGCTCCGGCAAATCACAGCGCTGGAGCAGCGAGGCCTGGAAGTCACTCCGGGATACATGACAGCGGTGAAGATGAAGAACGAGAACCGCTTCGGGGGCTTCGTTCTCAGGTAAGTTATTCATAATGAGCTAGTATGCTATGCATACTAGCTCATTATGCCTTTGCCTTGCAGGTAACCTTTTATTTAAAAAAATGTCAGTGCCTTTACTTCCTCTTTAAAAACAGGGGTTTAGTTTGCACACATTTGCAAATACTTCACGACACCCCAGTATTATCTGCAGTCCTAACTTTAAATATTGAGAGCCCCCACAATAGAAGCACATGTATTATAATAGGCAGGCAGAGGGAAGGTGCAGCCCACCCCTCCTAAAGGCACCGGAGTGTTAGATGTGCTAGTAGGTTTAGATACAATAAACAAACTAAAGCTGAATTCACACTTTATAAAAGGAGTTACAGCAAACAGTTTTTCCTTTTGGAATAAAAGGTTTTACATAAATAAAACTGATCATTGCAAGTGCCCCTGCCAGTGTTAAATAGTTTTCCTCATCCTTGTAACTGATACATTTGCAAGAGAGCTTGTTCTTTTGAAAAACAGACTTACTGGAACACCAGATAAAAATAAAAGAAAGAAAACCTAAAAAAAAAAAAAAAAAAAAAAAAAAAACGAATGCAGCCATCACATCTAAGAATTGGTAAACTGCAATATAAGAAATGTTTGTAGAGGAAGACCTAATAGAAAGATATAATGATACCTGGGGAAATTGTACAGAGTATGAACAGCGATCTGTCATCTCCGCTAGTCAGTCCCCTCCCCCTTTCAGTTAGAACACACATTAGGAAACACAATTAACCCCTTGATCGCACCATAGTGTTAACCCCTTCCCTGCCAGTGAAATTTTTACAGTAATCAATGCATTTTTATAGCGCCGATCGCTGTATAAATGCCAATGGTCCCAAAAATGTGTCAAAATTGTCCAATGTGTCCGCCATAATGTCGCAGTCCCGATAAAAATAAATAAATAAAAATGCAGATTGCCGCCATTACTAGTAAAAATAAAACATAAAAAAAAAATTTAACAATAAAAATGACATAAAACTATCTCGTATTTTGTAGATGCTATAACTTTTGTGCAAACCAATCAATATACGCTTATTGCGATTTATTTTTACCAAAAATATGTAGAAGGATACATATCGGCCTAAACTGAGGAAAAAAGATTTTTTTTTAATATATTTTTGGGGGATATTTATTATAGCAAAAAGTAAAAAAAAAAATATAGCATTTTTTACAAAATTGTCGCTCTTTTTTTTTTTATAGCGCATAAAATAAAAACCGCAGAGGTGATCAAATACCACCAAAAGAAAGCTCTATTTGTGGGGTCAATTTTGTTTGGGTGCAACGTCGCACGACCGCGCAATTGTCAGTTAAAGCGACGCAGTGCCGAATCGCAAAAAGTTCTCTGGTCAGGAAGGGGGTAAAATCTTCCGGGGCTGAAGCGGTTAAGAGGGAAAAAGAGTCTAGAGTCTAGCAGGAAAGCGGGTGGCCGGTGGGGGGGGGGGGGTTGTTTTTTGGGGGGCGCTGGGGTTTTCTGTTTAGGATCATGGATGGTATTTATCTGCATAAAGCTGATAATGTCTTTTTTTGGAAAAAATCAATATAAGGATTGAATAGAAAATGTTTGCTTTTGGGTTTAATGCCACTTTACGTTAAATATTAAAAAAAAAATATATATATATATATATATATATATATATATATATATATATATATATATATATATATATATATAATAAATAATAAATTATATTTTATTATAATAATAATAATAATAATAATAAATTATATATAATAATAATAAATTAAATAATATATATATATATATATATATATATATATATATATATATATATATATATATATATATATATATATATCCCCAAAAATTACAATTTAAATATCAGCAACTGTACTGGCGTGCAATACTTTCCGCCGCTGTACACCTAAAACCTTTGCAGCCTGAATATACGATGACGCCGGCTGACCTAGGATGGGACTGAATATCCCATAACAGGTGCTGTGTGTGCGGTATATCATCTAATTACACAGCGGACCCAGGCGGACATTTACCTTTATTATACAAATTGCTGTAGATCCTGGGTGCGCCCACCTTCGTTATCCTATAATAAGGGGTGCTCCCAGGCTCAGCAGCCACACATTAGGAGGGCAGGGTTCAAACTTTCCAGCTGCAGAGGAATACTCAGTGACAGGCACCCAGCACACAGACCGGCTCGCTGTCAATGGATCCCCTTCATTGGGCGCACACAAATGCTGCTTTTAGGACGGCGTTGAATGGAATGTTCCCTGCATACATTTATCAGGGCTGCACAAAGGATTCACAATGGACACAAGTTGGGATACAATGAGAAATGCATGCAGAGGGTCAGATCCTATACACATACCTTGATCTGGTTCCTCTGGTCTGGCAAGCTGGTTCCCCATGGTACAGGAGGGCGGTCACACCTATGACATTGCCCTGGGTAAGCCGGCTGTGATCAGACACATATCCCAAGTCACTTGTGTAGCTGTACCTTTGTAATGTCAGTGCTGACACATAGGAAACTCTGCGTCCTTCTAGGACTGGGAGCTGTGTGCCTGTGTCAGAGCAGTGCTGGCCATCCCTCCTACCTCATTACAATACAGTGCAAGGAAAGGCTGGCCTATGCACTTAATTAGCCGGCTGGCTGTAAGCTTCAGCAAAGAATAGAGGTGACTCAACATGTGATGGAGGCCGCATAGAGGCCAATGAGAGGCACTGCAAGCAGCTGGGAGGAGGGGGGAGCACTGCATGCTGTACAACTGATGCTGGATGATAAAATCCCTTCCCAGCAACGTCCACAGCGCCTGCTTATAACCAACCACTGCAAAATCTCACCGTTATTTCCAAAAATTCTTTATTGTAATTAAATAAACTGGAATCAGAAAACTAGTTAATACTTAAAAAAAAAGAAAATATTCCAAAACTAGACTGGCAGCAAACTCTGACATCATTGGGGATTTTTTAAAGCTGCTTAAAGTAGATGGGAACCCTAATTTATTGATAATGAGTGTGGCCCCTGACACTCCCAGAGGGGCGTACAACGGCGGCATGATTTCATGCGTTTCTGTGCAATGCGCTAAAAGTGTTGGTCCTGCTGCACTTGCTTGCAATGTACATACGGTATATCGTATTGTATAATTTAATGCACGCTGAAAAAAAGCGGGAGTAAAATAATCCCCATTAGTGGTGACAGTGGTAATAAGGGCTTTTTTAGACAGTGTATCAGCCTCTGAAAAGCGATTTACAGTGGATTGCTTTTCAGAGGGGGGTATAGCAGCAGCTTCCAGATGTTAAGGAGTCACTACTGACACCTCCTAATACCGGATTTTCTTTTTTTTTTCTTTTAACCACTTCAGCCCCGGACCAATTGTCAGCTTAAGGACCAGAGGTCTTTTTTCAATTTCGCACTGCACTACTTTAACTGGTAATTGTGCGGTCATGCAATTTTGTAACGAAACGAAATTTGCGTCCTTTTCTTCCCACAAATAGAGCTTTCTTTTGATGGTATTTGATTGCCTCTGTGATTTTTATTTTTTGCGATATAAACGGAAAAAGAGCGAAAATTTTGAAAAAAAAAGAGATTTTCTACTTTTTGTTATAAAAAAAATCTAATAAACTCAATTTTAGTCAAACATTTGGGCCAAAATGTATTCAGCCACATGTCTTTAGTAAAAAAAATGCCAATAAGCGTATATTTATTGGTTTGCGCAAAAGTTATAGCGTCTACAAACTAGAGTACATTTTCTGGAATTTACACCGCTTTTAATTTATGACTGCCTAATTCATTTCTTGAGGTGCTAAAATGGCAGAGAAGTACAAAACCCCCCCAAATGACCCCATTTTGGAAAGTAGACACCCCAAGCTATTTGCTGAGAGGCATGTTGAGCCCATTGAATATTTTTTTTTTTTAGTCCCAAGTGATTGAATAAAGACAAAAATAAAAAATAATTTTTTTTTTCTTCAAAAAGTTGTCACTAAATGATATATTGCTCACACATGCCATAGTTATATGTGGAATTGCACCCCAAAATACATTTTGCTGCTTCTCCTGAGTATGGGGATACCACATGTGTGGGACTTTTTGGGAGCCTAGCCGCGTACGGGGCCCCGAAACCCAAGCACCGCCTTCAGGATTTCTAAGGGTGCAAATTTTTGATTTCACTCCTCACTACCTATCACAGTTTCGAAGGCCATAAAATGCCAAAATAGCACAAAACCCCCCCAAATGACCCCATTTTGGAAAGTAGACACCCCAAGCTATTTGTTGAGAGGCATGGTGAGTATTTTACAGCTCTCATTTGTTTTTGAAAATGAAGAAAGTAAAGAAAAAAAATTTTTTTTTTTTTTTTTTTCAATTTTCAAAACTTTGTGACAAAAAGCGACATCTGCAAAATACTCACAATACCTCTCAGCAAATAGCTTGGGGTGTCTACTTTCCAAAATGGGGTCATTTTGGGGGGTTTTATGCCATCTGGGCATTCCATGGCCTCCGAAACTGTGATTGGCAGTGAGAAGTGAAATAAAAAAATTACTCCCTTAGAAAGCCTGAAGGCGGTGCTTGGTTTTTGGGGTTCCGTACGCAGCTAGGCTCCCAAAAAGTCCCACACATGTGGTATCCCCGTACTCAGGAGAAGCAACAGAATGTATTTTGGGGTGTATTTCCACATATGCCCATGACATGTTTGAGCAATATATCATTTAGTGACAACTTTTTGTAAAAAAAATATATATATTTTTTTTTTTTCATTATTCAATCTCTTGGGACAAAAAAAAAAAATATTTAATGGGCTCAACATTGCTCTCAGCAAATAGCTTGGGGTGTCTACTTTCCAAAATGGGGTCATTTGGGGGGGGTTTGAACTGTCCTGGCATTTTATGCACAACATTTAGAAGCCTATGTCACACGTCACCCACTCTTCTAACCACTTGAAGACAAAGCCCTTTCTGACACTTTTTGTTTACATGAAAACATATTTTTTTTTTGCAAGAAAATTACGTTGAACCCCCAAACACTATATATATTGTTAAAGCAAAGGCCCTACAGATTAAAATGGTGGGTGTTGCATTTTTTTTTTCCACACAGTATTTGCGCAGCGATTTTTCAAACGCATTTTTTGTGGAAAAAATACACTTTTTTTTATTTTAATGCACTAAAACACACTATATTGCTCAAATTTTTGATGAAATAAAAAATATGATCTTAGGCCGAGTACATGGATACCAAACACGACATGCTTTAAAATTGCGCACAAACACGCAGTGGCGACAAACTACATACATTTTTAAAAGCCTTTAAAAGCCTTTACATGATACCACATTAGATTCACGGAGGAGGTCTACTGCTAAAATTACTGCCCTCGATCTGACCTTCGCGGTGATACCTCACATGCATGCTGCAATTGCTGTTTACATATGACGCCAGACCAACGCTTGTGTACGCCTTTGCGCAAGAGAAGGGGGGGCAGGGGTGCTTTTTTTTTTTTTTTTTTAGTTTTTTTTTTATTTATTTAGCTTTTTTATTCTATTTTTAAACTGTTCCTTCCATTTTTTTTCTTTGTTATGATTTTTATTGTTATCTCAGGGAATGTAAATATCCCCTATGATAGCAATAGGCAGTGACAGGTACTCTTTTTTTGAAAAAATTGGGGTCTATTAGACCCTAGATCTTTCCTCTGCCCTCAAAGCATCTGACCACACCAAGATTGGTGTGATAAAATGCTTTCCCAATTTCCCAATGGCGCGGTTTATATCCGGGAGGGGGGACATTCCCTCCTACTGCTTGTAAAAGCAGTCTAGAGGCTAATTACCCGCTAGAATTGCTTTTACATGAAAGCCGATCACTGGCTGAAAAGAATGATACCAAGATGATACCTAAACCTGCAGGCATCATTCTGGTATAACCATTCAAAGTCCAGCAACATACTGGACATATATTGTAATCTTTTTTTTTTTCATGCAGCCTCTTGGCTGAACGAAAAAAAGAGATTGATTGGTGGGTATGCCCACCATTAGAATACCTCCCTTCATCCACCCACTTCTAATGATGGGCATACATGCACCATTTATATATGCCGATGCATGGGGGCATCCTCCCGCAAAAGTTATGCCGTGTACACACGGTCGGAATTTCGACCGTATGTACGTGGCATTAGGAGCCAATCGCTCCTCCCCCCCCTGCTGCCCCCATGCTTCGGCATATATGCTCTTTTTTTTAACTGTGGTGGTGAAATCACCTCCTACAGCGTTGGAGTCGCGGCTTTATGTATCGTGGGAGCAAACGCTGTTGCTGTCAAGATAAATAAATCCGCGCTGCAACTGAATGGCGCACCTGAAAACAAAAAAATGCTTAACACTAAAACACAGTAAACAAAATTACATACCTGAAAAGCAAGCATGATAAAACATGATAAAACATAATAAAACATTGCAGAATAGAATGGAGTAAAAAAAGAGCAACAATAGAGAGAGAGAGAGAACAATAAAACGACAACTATTTTTGTTTTTTTTATTTTTTTGAGATTCACAGGTAAAAAAGCTCCTGACTGTTAGCGACTGAATCAAAACGCTACCACAAAAAAAATGTTAGCGATCGCAGGGATCAGGCCTGACTCTGCGAACACTGCAGTTATGTGTGCTTAGTGTTTTGTAAGTGACAGTGATCGATCGATACTGCACTTGGGTGGGCTGGGCTGGGCGGAGGGGGAAAACGCAGGTGCTAGCAGGTATCTGGGCTGATCCCGCTAACAATGCGTTTTTTTGGAACCCTAAACTGCTGGGACGCTAGTATAGATCTGATCAGATCAGATATTGATCTGTTCAGATACTATACCACTAAGGGAGGTGTATGCTTTGCGCGTGGGTGTTTGCGGTACTGGCACTAACCTGGGGCGACGCAGACCTTATTTGACCCTAAAACCTAATTGATATCACCCGCCGGGCGATCAGGGGGTTAAACCGTTATTGGGTAATAAATGGCGGGTGCCCTGACAGTATAAAAAACAAGCTAACTAACCAGCGTCACCCGTAACAGTAATACAAAAAAAAACTGGTTACCTAGCGACACTAATGCAGGGATCAGAAAAACGATCGCTTAGTGACACTGGCAAAAGGGGTGAAAGGGTTAACTAGGGGCAATCAGGGGGTTAAACCTTTATTAGGTAATATATGGGGGTACCTGACGCTATATAAAAACCTGACGGGGAACCTAAATAACGAAATAACTAACTGGCTAACCAGCGTCACCAGTGACATTTTATACGGTGATCACTGGTGAAAGGGTTAACTCTAGGGGCAATCAGGGGGTTAAAACCTTTATTTAGGTTGTAATATGGGGGTACCTGACCTATAAACCTATTTATGAACCTATATAAACATGGCGGTTAACCTAAAAAAAAAAACTGGTTACCTAGCGACACTAATGCAGCGATCAGAAAAACGATCGCTTAGTGACACTGGCAAAAGGGGGTGAAAGGGTTAACTAGGGGCAATCAGGGGGTTAAACCTTTATTAGGTAATATATGGGGGTACCTGACGCTATATAAAAACCTGACGGGGAACCTAAATAACGAAATAACTAACTGGCTAACCAGCGTCACCAGTGACAGTTATACGGTGATTACTGGTGAAAGGGTTAACTCTAGGGGCAATCAGGGGGTTAAAACCTTTATTTAGGTTGTAATATGGGGGTACCTGACCTATAAAACTATTTATGAACCTATATAAAACATGGCGGTTAAAATAAAAAAAAAATGGTTACCTAGCGACACAATGCAGCGATCAGAAAAACGATCGCTTAGTGACACTGGCAAAAGGGGGTGAAGGGGTTAACTAGGGGCAATCAGGGGGTTAAACCTTTATTAGGGGGGGGTAGGGGGCTACCTAGGACCTAAAACTAACTGCCCTGACAGTTATTACAGTCACACTGACACTAAATGCAGTGATCAGTAAATAAATGATCACTGCAATTAGTGACACTGTGACTGGGGGGGGAGGGGGTGATCTGGGGGGTGATCAGGGGGTGACAGGGGGGTGTTTTGTGTGCCTAACTGTACTGGTGTCAGTGTAGTGTTGTGCACTAACCTTAACATGTTCGCCGCTCGGCGTCTCCGGTCACATAGACCGGCGCACCGAGCGTGACATCACTTCCGCCTTCCTGTCTATACAATAGACAGGAAGGGGAAGCTTTTCATTCGCCAGGAGCGATCGCGAGGGGGTGGCCAGAAACCACTGGCCGTCCCCTCGTCCCGGATCGCTCCTGAAGCGATGCCGACCGTCCCCGCCGGCGGAGGGGGGTCCGATCGGACCCCCCAACCGCCTAAAGAATGGCACGTACAGGTACGTGGTTCTGCCTGTACGTGCCATTCTGCCGACGTATATCTACATGGGGCGGTCGGCAAGTGGTTAATGCTGAAAATCAATTTTACTTTACTGGACCATGCCGCAACTGCAAGCCAAGCATTTCGCTCACGATTGTAGTGCAGCCTTAATGGTACCACCTGTCAAATTTGCCAGTCCGAGTTAAAATTGCATGAGCGTGACATATGTACAGTAAGGATGAGCTGCGGCGTGTTCGCATGCTCCACGTGCAGAGCCCGCCAGAAAATCGGCGCAGTGCTGCGGTAATCACAGGCAGTGAGACATTGCCCCGATGTGCGGCTGCAGAGATCGGGCAATGTCTCACTGCCTGTGATTAGCGCAGCGCTGTGCCTACTTTCTGGCGGGCTCTGCACGTGGAGCATGCAAACACGCCGGAGCTCATCCCTAATGTACAGCCCTATCCTTTCAGGCTGTAATGGTAGAATTCTGGTGGGCAGCAGGAGGGCGCTATAACCACAGCTCAGCTGCCAGCCACCAGTGTGAGAGAGCCCTAATAGTATTTACAAGCACTGATGTCAATAACCGAAATATTAACTCCAAGCGTTGGTGCCAATGACCACAATAATAACCCCCAACATTCATTTCAGTGGCAGTGATGTAACACTTCCTCCTCATGCATTGCTAGTCAGTGGCAGTGCTATTAACCCCTTCCTTTTCCCTTTGCACTGCTGGTCCATGGCAGTGCTGTTAACCCCTTCCCCTCCTCCCTTGCATTGCTGGTCAGTGGCAGCGCTGTTAACCCCTTCCCCTTGCTAGTCATTGGTTTAGCCAGTGGCGGCCCATCCATATGGGACAAAGGGGCGCTGCCCCCCAATCCATGCGCTCTGCCCCTAATCTACATACAGGGGTTCCAATGGGGTTTTTTTTTTTTTTGAAACACATGATTAGAGCCTGAGGCTCTACTTGGCTTCAAAAAAGGTTGGGCCTGGGGTGCAGAGCACTGCGCCCTGAGCCCATCCAGTTGTGTGACAATAGCAAATTAATATTCGCTATCGTCTTCCTGATTCTCCTGCCGGCCAATCAGGGAGCGGCTCCCGAGACCCGATTGGCCAGGGAGACTTAGGACTCAAAATCGTATCTCAGGATACACTGGCCAATCATGTCTCAGGACACACTTCTTGTTTAGCCCGGAGGAGATTGTAGAGGTGAATGGCCCGGCTTTTCATACCCTCTGCCTCCTATGGTAAGGTTAATCTCTGCCGCTGCCTTCTGGTCAGTCCAGCGTCCTGGGGTTCATTGGTGTGTTGGCGGCAATCACCACCTTCCCGCCTGCCGTCTGTCTCCTGCGTAGGGGGGTGCTTGTGGTGATTGCTGCCTTCCATCTTGGGGGAGGTGTGGATGGTGTTAGTTTGCGCCCCCCCCCCCCCAAATATTTAGCACCAGCCACTGGGTTTAGTCAATTATTTTCTGCATATTAGATCTTTGTGATCCATCATGTAACCAGGGCAGCGGCAGCAGGGACTTTGCCTACATACTGCGTGCTAAAAGGTGTCCCTCTTTATCATTTCAGAAGGTTGGGAGGTATGGGTACCCTCTGGTACTTCTGCTCATCCTTAGTGCTGCTATCTACCATTCTGGTCCCTGTCCCTATAAAAATCACTAGACGATATTGACCATACCTAATGGGTATAGTACTAGCACACTTACCTGCTCCTGCACCACTCTCTCTCTCTCTTCCCTCTATCCAACCAGAACTATAACTGTACTGTCAAGTGGGGATCATCCTGATTGACAATACTACATGTGTCCTTTCAGTACTTTTTGTGTTCAGCACCCCATTGCCACTCTGCAAGCTGCTTGCCCAACAGATGGCAGACCCAGCCCAGGACAAAGGCTCATGTGGGGAAACCAGGGCCCTAATTCAAGCAATTTTTTATCTTTTTAAATGAAAGCACTTGTTTTCACCTTTTTCATCCTTTACTGCCTCTCAGTGCAGCTGATCTCCTGTAGACTCTTTGCAGCCACTTACTGTCTACTGTCATGCAGTCCAGTGATAGCTGCATGGCATTTCACAGGTAAGGTTTCTTAATGGTAATAATGATGGGCCATGTCTATATAATGTGAACTTGGTGGTAACTTGTACCACCATCAGAAAATGGAACCTTGTTACCTTATAGCAGGTCCCTTAACAAGGACCTTCATGCAAGGATCAATAGGTATTAAGGGTTAAAGTGAATGTAAAGTCTTGTGTTTTTTTTCTCTATAAAATAACAAACATGTTATACTTACCTGTTCTGTGCAGTGGATTTTCACAGAGCAGTCCAGATCCTCCTCTTCTCGCGTGCCTCATCGGCTCTTCTGGTCCCTCCCTCCTGCCGAGTGCCCCCACAGCAAGCAGCTTGCTATGGGGGCACCCGAGCCGAGCTGCAGCCATTCAGACATGGAACTGTGGTTCGGCCACACCCCCTCTCCTGATTGGCTTACTGACATTGATTGACAGCAGTGGGAGCCAATGGCATTGCTGCTGTGTCCCAGCCACTCAGGAGGGAGAGTCCCGGACGGCTAAGAAACTTGTGGACTTTGCTGGACACAAAAGGTTTTCTGACTTTACAACCTTGTCTTGTTTAGAGGAGAGGATAAACAGTATTACTTGACCTGATCCTCCACTCCCCTGGCGAATGGCGCTTTTCCAAGCTCTGGTGCTGGACTGTCCCTTGAGATCATCGCATCCAATGCAGGGTTTTGGACCCTGCTTTGGTCTTGATGACACCAGGACCTTAAACTGCTGTAGCATGGGGGAAGAAGGAGCTGCAGGGACCGGTCTAGCTGCACGACAGATCAGGTAAGTACATCCTCATTTTGTTTCCCTAGACGAGCCTTTCTCAATCAGGTTCCATGGATTCCTAGGGTTCCTCCAAAGGTTGCTAGGGGTTCTTTGAGCAATGAGCAATTTTTGCCTCTCAGATAAGTTCCCACTGACACCAATAATCTTTTTAGCTATCTGTAAGGGGGGAATTCTTCTTAATGACCACCTATGTGAGGAGCATTCTTCCCACTGACCATCACACTAATGTACAGTGAGCTGTAGATATAGTAATTATCAGCAGGGCTTCCCTGAGCCTGGAAAGTTATTTTAAGGGTTCCTTCATGTAAAAAAAGTTGAGCAAGGCTGCCCTAGGCCAAACCAAGCAACTAGCCCTTGTAGTGTAGACACAGCCCCACTGCAAGGGATCATTGCATAGTTGCCCAGAGTAGGGCTTCACTGAAAGCTGCAGATTAAAATACTGAAAATGACTTAACGCTAAAGTTTATATAAGATTTTAGTGATTAGGTTTACATCTAATTTAGGGTCATCAGTAACCTCAAACTGGAGTGTGGTAATGGTGAAGCTAACTTCAGTTATAAAAAGTGAGCACAAACATCTACACCCTTCACACAGCGTCTTTCTATAGAAGATGCAGTTCTAGAGTTTTGTATATCTCTATAGAGTCACTACTGGGGGGTGCAGAGCACACCAGTGCTCCCCCCACCTCCTGGAAGAGGTCCAAGGCTCATGACGGCACCCTCCCCCAATTTTCAACCCATGAAATCACATTACATGCTTATAATGGGACTCAATGGAACTGCTTAATGATCCTCCACCCCGGTCAAACATGGGCTCTGTGATCTGAGACTTTTACATACAGCTACTGATAAGTTGGGTGCATGTAAACCATCCTGATAGGGGAAGTCCAGTTCTATTTTATTCTATATTACAGAACTGCATATGACGCATGTTTTTTTGCTGTGTCAGCGTTTCCTTTGCAGTGCGCTCTCAATATGTGGCACAGCAGAAGGCTCTCAATGAGACCGAAAAAATGACTTGCCTTTTCTTTTCTCTAGTACACCACACTGCATTTATTTAGGCCATGTATGCACGTTGAGGTACCATTGAAAATAAATGACAACACACCGCAACACGCTATACACACTGCGCGTTAGCAGGCTTGACTACACATGGTACAATGCACATACAAATGTGTGAAGGGGCCCTTGTTTATTCCACATCTATAACCATAAATTAAATATACAGAACCCACCACTAACCTCAAACAAGCCACAAATGTAATGTCTTGCCAATAGCTCAAGACCAGCCTTTTTCAACCAGGGTGCCTTGGCAAATTGCTAACAAATTGCCCAAAAATTGTATATAAGTCAGCAGGTGGGTGAAGCCTGCCTTTTAGTTATACAAGCTACAGGTTTTCATTGTGCACCATTACAAACTTTCAGTTGCTGGCATCCTAACAACCAATGACATCATTGGTTGATAAGAAGGACGTCCGGCACATGCACAGCATCCTTGTTTGCTAATTCCCTGCCCTTCTCCATCAGCACTGGGGTGACATTGGCTGAGTGAGGGAGAGAAACTTAAAGCGGAGTTCCACCCAAAAATGTAACTTCCAGTTTTCGGAATCCTCCCCCCCTCCGGTGTCACATTTGGCACCTTTCAGGGGGGAGGGGGGAGCAGATACCTGTTTAATCCAGGTATTTGCTCCCACTTCCGGGCATTAATTGCCGCAGTATCCGTGGATATCTACGCTCTGTCCGGCGCCTCCTCTGTCCCCCCTGTTGTCTTCTGGGAGACGCACAGGTCCCAGAAGACAGCAAGGGCCAGTGGGATTGCGCATGCGCAGTAGGGAACCAGGCTTCACTTCCTGATTCCCTTACCGAAGATGGCGGCGCCTCCACCCAGGAGCCGAGGGACAGATCGGCTTCGGGTGCCGACATCGCGGGCGCCCTGGACAGGTAAGTGTCCATATTTTAAAAGTCAGCAGCTGCAGTATTTGTAGCAGCTAACTTAAAAAAAATAAAAAATTAGGCTTTAAGCAAAAGAGTAATATTGGACTACTAGTCAGTACCAGCATGCAAAAGGTGTATTTGCTTTAGAAGAATAAATCATTTGTGAGGTCCTATGTGTGTGGTTGTTGCTTCATTATGTAAAACTATTCATTTCATTTTTCACACTTTAGAATGGGGTGCCTTAAGATTAAAATTCTGCACAAAGGGTGCCTTGGCAGAAAAAAGGTTGAGAAACACGGCTCTAGACACACACGCTCCAAGGACAATACTGGCAGAAGCTGCTTGGCCTTCTGTTAGTTTTTTTACATTTCGGTTTATGTTACAAGGTCTATCAGTTGAGCTGGAAGGTACACAAGCTATAGGTCCCATTCACACCAGCTCGGTCCTCTGTAGTGTGTTAAACATACAGTGGTGTGAAAAAGTGTTTGCCCCCTTCCTCATTTCCTGTTCCTTTGCATGTTTGTCACACTTAAGTGTTTCGGAACATCAAACCAATTTAAACAATAGTCAAGGACAACACAAGTAAACACAAAATGCAATTTGTAAATGAAGGTGTTTATTATTAAAGGTGAAAAAAAATCCAAACCATCATGGCCCTGTGTGAAAAAGTGATTGCCCCCCTTGTTAAAACATACTATAACTGTGGTTGTCCACACCTGAGTTCAATTTCTCTAGCCACACCCAGGCCTGATTATTGCCACACCTGTTCACAATCAAGGCATCACTTAAATAGGAGCTGCTTGACACAGTAAGGTCCACCAGAAGATCCTTATAAGCTACACATCATGCCGAGACCCAAAGAAATTCAGGAACAATTGAGAAAGAAAGTAATTGAGATCTATCAGTCTGGAAAGGGTTATAAAGCCATTTCCAAAGCTTTGGGAATACAGCGAACCACAGTGAGAGCCATTATCCACAAATGGCGAAGACATGGAACAGTGGTGAACCTTCCCAGGAGTGGCCGGCCGCCCAAAATTACCCCAAGAGCGCAGCGACGACTCATCCAAGAGGTCACAAAAGACCCCACAACAACGTCCAAGGAACTGCAGGCCTCACTTGCCTCAGTTAAGGTCAGCGTTCATGCCTCCACCATCAGGAAAAGACTGGGCAAAAATGGCCTGCATGGCAGAGTTCCAAGGAGAAAACCACTGCTGAGCAAAAAGAACATCAAAGCTCGTCTCAATTTCTCCACAACACATCTTGATGATCCCCAAGACTTTTGGGACAACATTCTGTGGACCGATGAGACAAAAGTGGAACTCTTTGGAAGGTGTGTGTCCAAGTATATCTGGCGTAGAAGGAACACTGCATTTCAGAAAAAGAACATTATACCAACAGTAAAATATGGTGGTGGTAGTGTGATGGTCTGGGGCTGTTTTGCTGCTTCAGGACCTGGAAGACTTGTCGTGATAAAAGGAACTATGAATTCTGCTGTCTACCAAGAGATCCTGAAGGAGAATGTCCGACCATCTGTTCGTGTACTCAAGCTGAAACGAACTTGGGTTCTGCAGCAGGACAATGATCCTAAACACACCAGCAAGTCCACCACCGAATGGCTGAAGAAAAACAAAATGAAGACTTTGGAGTGGCCTAGCCAAAGTCCTGACCTGAATCCTATTGAGATGTTGTGGTATGACCTTAAAAAGGCCGTTCATGCTCGAAAACCCTCTAATGTAACTGAATTAGGACAATTCTGCAAAGATGAGTGGGCCAAAATTCCTCCAGGACGCTGTAAAAGCCTCATTGCACGTTATCGCAAACGCTTGGTTGCAGTTGTTGCTGCTAAGGGTGGCCCAACCAGTTATTAGGTTTAGGGGGCAATCACTTTTTCACACAGGGCCATGATGGTTTGGATTTTTTTTCACCTTTAATAATAAACACCTTCATTTACAAATTGCATTTTGTGTTTACTTGTGTTGTCCTTGACTATTGTTTAAATTGGTTTGATGTTCCGAAACACTTAAGTGTGACAAACATGCAAAGGAACAGGAAATGAGGAAGGGGGCAAACACTTTTTCACACCACTGTATACACGTTATTTCATGGTGCAATATGCGTTAATGTGTGTTGCTTTAAGGCAGCCCATTAATTTCAGTTGGCTGACTAACATAGAACAATGGACCTAAAATCATACATGCATAATTTTCGTCAGTGCTGCCCAACACTACGGGTGCTTAGGTAAGGTGGGTTGGGGTGCCATCCTGAAACGATGGCACCACAGCGCATCCACTGCAGTTATCGCATTGAATCCTTTGCATATATTGTAGCGTTTATCACAGGATTATCAGGGTGCACTGATCTGAAAGAGTCCTTAGGGCCCCATTCTACACATTCTATTGTGTTACCGCTGCAGTTCTTTTGTGCCATGAATTTACCTTGTGTTGTGGCCTACAAATAAGTATGAAGGGGGCCTTTGTGCCCAAAATAACACTGATCTGCTTGGATCACTTTGCATACTTTTGATCATGCATGTTTATGGAATTATCACAGAGGTCTATATAAATACGTAGCAATCAATGTCAACCAATTGCAAGTCCAGTTTTATAGGCTGACTAGACTAAACCCCTTAAAGTAAAATTCCAGGCACAAAATATTTTTGCTAAATAGCCACAAAGAATATACAGGTATATCCACTTTGTGTGCACCATATGTCTTGGCAAATCCAGATATTACATTGCAAAAGTAATGGTGATGTCATCACCGTTCTGTGCATAGCCTATGCAGAGAGCAAGACTTTGGGAGGAGCCCAGCACCTCCACCCACTACAGGCTGCCTGTAGAACTACAAGAGGGGGCGGAGAAAAGTCACCCTGTCATCCAGTCACTCTGCACAAGGAGAGATCAGCAGTGATTGGTCTCGTGGTAGTCTGCAATGCATGTGCATTTCCTTATGCCCTGTACACACAATCAGACTTTCCGACGGAAAATGTGCGATCGGAGCTTGTTGTCGGAAATTCCTACCATGTGTAGGCTCCATCTGACTTTTTCCATTGGAATTTCCGACACACAAAGTTTGAGAGCTGGATCTAAAATTTTCCGACAACGAAATCCGTTCGTGTAAATTCCGATCGCGTGTAGACAATTCCGACACAAAGTGCCACGCATGCTCGGAATCAAGCAGAAGAGCAGCACTGGCCATTGAACTTCATTTTTCTCGGCTCTTCGTACGTGTTGTACGTCACTGCGTTCTTGACGTTTGGAATTTCCAACCAACTTTGTGTGACCGTGTGTATGCAAGACAAGTTTGAGCCAACATCCGTCTGAAAAAATCTGATGGATTTTGTTGTCGGAATGTGTGATGGTGTGTACAGGGCATTAGTGTGCTAGGGTTTCATACAACATGAATAGCTCCATAAGGCAGCAATGCAGGTAAAGTTACCCCAACACAAAGATGAGATCTTTTTGGTAAATCTGGTCCTGCCACCAACTGAAAACTGAAGCCAGGATCATAGTACTAGAGGTTAACCACTTATCTTTCATGCTGCAATGTTATCTAATTGCTACATGCAGCGGTCTCTCCTAATTGCTATTCTTAACATCTGTGAGCCCCGGAAAGAACATTTCCCACCGAATACCATGCTAAGCTGGTGTCACATTAATCAGGTCAGGGATGTGCGTAGGAAAAGCTTGCAGTGATTTTGAGTTTGAAATCCGCAGAACACCATAACACCCATCTGACATCATCCTCAGGAGGAATCATCAGGACGACCAGTTATGTTTAGAATTTTTCGCTCTGGTTTTGGCTGGTTCAGGCATTATCTGTGAACATATTTCCTTTTTCCACTCTGTCACTGCCCCGGCTATAGATAGAGCATTCAACTGTTTTATCTATGGACAGCGGCTGAAATGTCAGAGGAAGTCGGTGTTATATATACACAGTTCGATGTCCTGTCTTTTTTCTGACATGAAGTTATTGTTCACCCACTAAAGAAGGGTCCCTGCCCACAGTACTGATGTATGAACACCAGATCTTCCTGGCAAATAAAAATTATTTTAGCTATAATATAATCTACTACTCGCGTGTATTCATGCATAAATAATGCAGATTTTTTTTTTTTTTTTACTGATCTAAACGTGGTGCTAGTTTACTGGTATGTATGTGCCTGTGTGTACAGGCCTATTGAAAGGCATTGAGATTGGTTTAAAAAAAAAAAAACTTAGTCTGACTCCTACCGTTGCCTCCTATGGAGGGGGGTTGCTGGAGAAGAGCCTCCCCTTCGGCATGAATTTGGGGACAGGGCACTTTATGCAGTAGTCATTTTTTGATATCATCCCCTATTCTCACTATGGTATAGGATAATTGTGAACGATATTGATCATTGGTAATTTTTACATGTCTTTAGCCCCTGCGTGGGATGATCAACAAGCTTGTTATATTTTCTTGTTTACCCAAAAAACTCAATAAACATATTGAAACAGAAAAAAAAACTTAGGCTGGGTTCACACTAGTGCGAATTGGATGCAGCTTTCTCCGCATCCAATTCGCATGACAGGAGATTGTGACCGGATCTCTATGGAGCCGGTTCACACATCTCCATGGCAGCTCCGGAGTGGCTTGCACAGAAGTCCTGTGCATCTTCTGGTCCCTTTCAGGGTCGAATTTAGGCAAAAATTCTGCCCTTATTCGTCCCTGAAATGGAGAACAGGGATGCACCGGACCCCTGCTGTGAGCCGCATCCGGCAGCGGTGTGAACCGAGCCTAAAAGAGAAGTATGTTTTTTTTTTTTATTAATATTTACCTCGGTGGATGGAGCATCAGACCGGTGCTGCAGCTATCCCCCGCCATCTCTGCACCGAGAACCGAGCCACCGAACACCGCCGTTGGCTCGGTTCATTACAGATCCCAAAGAGGAAAGCTGCTGACTGTCAGTCAGCGTCTCTCCTCTGTGATCCTCCACGCTCATTGGAGCGCTGAGCTGTGGAGGGGCTGGCAGCGGCCGTCTCAGCGGCTCGCTGAGATGCTCAGACTGCCATCAATCAAGGAAGCTGGCGGATACAAACTTGGAAGTCGGGATGACGTGCTGTCTCGACTGATGGCAGTGACGTCAGCGGAGAGTGGACTTCAGACCGCTCTCCGCTGAAAACAGGTCTCAGGAGTGCAAAACGAATTGTGACTCGTAGGAGAAGCCCAGCCTAAAAAGCTAAGGCTGGACTTCTCCTTTAATGTTTAAAATGTGGCGTTTTTGGCACTCTTAGGCAGAAGTCCTAAAAAATGTATGTTTTGTTAAGTAATCACAAGCATTTACAGGTGCATGGTATTTAGAAGCGTATGCCTGTAAACAAATTTTATTGGCTGTAATACTGATTTATTCTGGCCACTGGAATTAATTTATGTGCATACACATGTAGCACCCTGATGCTTAGGCAGGGTTGCTATTAAATTTCTTTGCCAAGCGATAGTTGCATTGGCCAAATGTTAGGAGGTCAATTGATTTTGCCCTAATTCTGGAATTGCTGCACTTCTCTCTTCTGTCGCTAGATGGCCGGGTAACTGGTGACATTAGATAAAACAAGGGCATTGCAAGGACAGATTAGGAATAAATGGGGTGTCTCAGTCAATGGGCAGAGATTTTCTTGGTTCCCTTGGCCTGCTGGGAGAACCTATTTATTTAGGTGGAGTCTGGTGATCGGGGTTCTGTGCCACCTGGATGGCTGTTTAGGTGGACATGTGTTGTATTGCCCCGGGCTGCTAGGCCAGAAACCTAAGGCCTTATCCCGGGGACATCTGGCTGCTAGGCTGTCTGAGGGCCTATCCGGAAGCAGGAAAGCAACATAGGGTGGGGCTTGTAGTCCAACCAGAAGTAATGGTTCCGCCGGCCAGGGAACCAGTTGTGGTTGGAGGTAGCGGGGAAGCTGTCGCCGCTAAGGGACCAGCCACCTTGCTACCGGAGATGACTGTGAGTAAGCTGAGGCCAGTACCAGAGCAGACTTCTCACCATCCGGGGACGGTGAAGAAGTGGGAAAAATTCAGCAAGTGCCAAGTCAGGGACCCAGCAGGACAGCAGAGGTGACGCTTGTGGAGTGCCAAGCCAGGGACCTAACGTGTCAGCATGGGTGAAGCTCGAAGAGTATCTGCAAGTGCCAAGCCAGGGACCCAGCAGTGAAGCAGGGGTAACCGTTGAGGAAGATACTATTTTCTCGAGAAAATAAAACACTACATACCGAATCGCAGTCTTCGATCGGCTAATCAAAATCTCCTCCTCATTCCTAAATCCCGCTACAAATCAAAGGGGGAACGGAGATTCGCTGTCCAAGGACCACGGCTATGTAACGCGCTACCAACCGACATCCGCATGGAAGAAAACCATCAGGCCTTCAGGAAAAAACTCAAGACCTACCTCTTCTAGAAGCTTGACCAGAAAGCACGAATACAGCGCCTTGAGGCGATTCAGTTCGCAATGTAGCGCTATATAAGTTATTCATTCATTCATTCATACTGAGTGCTACAGTGAAAGAGCTCAGGGGATCCAGTGGCTAGTGGATCTGGAGTCTAGTGAGAGAGACTGGGAGCTCATTGAGTGAAGACCCACAGTGAGGGTGGGGTAAAGAGAACTTCTAGTGTTGCAGATAGTTGAATACCTTTACTGTTAGTAACAGCTACAGGATTGTTGCCATAGGAAACATCAGTCCTACCTATACAGAAGTGGTGTCCGGCTGGAAGCCTTCACCTGTATAGCTGTCTACCTACAGAAGTCTCGAAGTCTGCTAATTATCTTTGCATCTACCTAAGGGTGTCCTGGCCCTAACCCTCTCTCCCAAAGTTCTGTTTAAGAGATAATAAATCTCTTTGCATTCAAAAAGTGTCTGGCGCCCACCATTTCATCTTGCATTACACCCACCATTCCTTGTAACCGTCTCTACACTGAACGATGTCAGCTGTTCCTAACTCTGAAGGTCACCATTAGGCCTCAGGGGCCCTTGGACTTTGCTACACACTCATGTTCGGAGCATTTTTATTTCCTATGCCTCTGAACGCTGCTCTAAAATATGAGCCTAACCACCCCATTTTTACCTGTGTGTCAAAGGCCTTATAGAAGTAAAAAACATAAAATATATAGTATAAGTATCCATATATATATACAGTTCATATGATTTTCCTTTTTTAAAACATACTGTATCTGGTATTGTCAATTATCTCTTGTTATACCTACTTCTATAGTAGCATTACAACACTGTTAGAATAGCACTGCGATACTGTTATTAATACAAGTGACACTACAATACTAGAAAGCCTTGTTCACTTGGGTATTACAGTGCACACCCATGCAAGGACCATGTTCACTTGGGTATTACAGTGCACACCCATGCAAGGACCATGTTTACCTGCATAGGGGTGCATTTCATGAATCCCTGTGCAGGCGGTCTAATTCATGTCAGTTGAGATACAGCGGCTGCACAGACACAGACACAGGTGCGGGTGCATGGCCCCAAATACAGATAGTGTGCATGGATGTCAAATTAGGAGCAGCAGTTGAGTCCCAATTGAGGATTTGGACTGTCTGCTTGGGGATGCATGGAACACCGACCTATGCATCCCTGTGTGTGTAAACATGGTCCTCGCATGGGTGCATGCTGTAGTACTCCTGTGTACTTCCGTATGAGGCCTAAGGCTGGGTTCACACTTATGTGAATTGGATGCGGGTTTCCCTGCATCCAATTTGCATGACAGGAGACTGTGACTGGCTCTCAATGGAGCCGGTTCACATAGCTCCGGGGCGGCCGTGGTCTGCACTGGAAAAGGGTCCTGTGCATCGTTGGCTCAGCTTCCGGTCCGAAATCGGGCAAAAATTCGGACCTGATTCGCCCCTAAAACAGAGAATATGGATGCACCGGACCCCTGCTGTGAGCCGAGGCCACAGCTAGTGTCTAAAAGGTTGTATTATGGCGTTCAGGCTTTTTTATTTTATTTACTGCTCTGAATGCAACCCATTGTTTTGTAAGAGCTCCTGCATATAGCCATGTAATGTCAATAAGCTAACACTACGTTCAGATCAGTAACCCCCCCCCCACCCCAGAAATTTCTGCTCAGCACAACGTATTTTAATATGTGCTTATGTGTATGTAAACATACCTCCCAACTTTTTGAGATGGGAATGAGGGACACCTATCAGCAAAAGTATGCCGGCATAGGACACACCCCTTGCCATACCCCCTTAAAGGAGAATTGTACAAAAAAATTTTTAAAAAATGGTTCAACCCACAAGTGCTTTTTTTACCACTACTATTCCTTTATATTGACATTTGGAATTTACAAATGCAGCAGTTTAGAAATTGAAAGGTTTAGCACTGGAAAACACTTTTTGATAGACAAAAAGTGCATTTTATATACAACTATATAGATCAGACCAAAATGAGGGACAAATGGGGAGGAATGAGGGACAGAGGGACATTGTTCCAAATCAGGGACAGTCCCTCGAAATCAGGGACAGTTGGGAGCTATGTGTAAATCACAGCCCCCTGTCCCCCCTTCAATTCTGGGAGCTAAAAGAAGCATTCTGCAATTTACACATTCTTTTGTTGACTTTTGATTTTTATTTAGGACAAAGTAACAAATCAGTTTTTTTAGCGCATGCAAATAATGAATGAACATTTTAATAATAAAAAAAAAAATTAATTTTTTTTTTTTTTTTTTAGCACATGCAAATACCGAATGAACATTGTAATGAAAATAAATGTAATTTAATCATAACGCCTATCATATCAATTTCATGTTATCACTTACCCTAATCCTGGGGTCTCAAACTGGTGGCCCTCCCATGCTTTCTGTTTGTCTGGCCAGAGGTAAAATGGCACATTGAGTCTGCTACACAATATAGACACCCTTCCCACTAATAAGTTTGAAGTCTATAACTATTATAACACACATACAATATATATATTAGCCAAATGAGGCTGTAGCAGTAAAAAATAAAAAATAAAAGTAAGTGTTGTCACATGAAAAGATATCATAAAATATTTCTAAATATGTGAGGGGTGTACTTGTTGTACTTTTGTGAGATACTGTGTATATATATATTATATATATATATATATATATACACACAGTATCTCACAAAAGTTAGTACACCCCTCACATTTTTGGAAATATTTTATGATATCTTTACATGTGACAACACTGAAGAAATTACACTTTGCTACAATGTACAGTAGTGAGTGTACAGCTTGTATAACAGTGTAAATTTGCTGTCCCCTCAAAATAACTCAACACACAGCCATTCATATCTAAACCGCTGGCAACAAAAGTGAAAATGTCCAAATTGGACTTAATTTGCCATTTTCTCTCCCCGGTGTCAAGAGACTTGTTAGTGTCACAAGGTCTCAGGTCTGTTAAATTTGGTGTTATCATCTCACTCTCTCATACTGGTCACTGGAAGTTTAACATGGCACTTCATGGCAAAGAACTCTCTGAAGATCTGAAAAAAAGAATGTTGCTCTACATAAAGATGGCCTAGGCTATCAGAAGGTTGCCAAAACCCTGAAACTGAGCTGCAGCATGGTGGCCAAGACCATACAGCAGTTTACCAGGACAGGTTTCACTCAGAACAGGCCTCGCCATGGTCGACCAAAGAAGTTGAATGCACATGCTCAGCGTCATATCCAGAACTGCAACCATCTCACAGAGACGTCCAGGCCATCCATGGAAGTTAACAACTTGACAAGAGCGTCTTCTGATGAGAAGGGTTGAAGAAAATTGCCATGCAAGTTCACTGTAGTTAGCTAAAGAAGTAGAAAGTCAAACTGTGGTGATTGTTTCCTGTGACACAATATGGTGTACACTGCAGAGGAATGGCATGCATAGGTGTAGTCCAGGAAGGAATCCTCTCCTAAAGCCCATGCACAAGGTTTTGCCAGGGCCCATGCTGGAAAAGAAGAAGACTACTGGGACTCTGGAGTGATGAGACCAATATAAATGTTTTTGGAACTGATGGCTTCAAAACTGTATGGCATCACTCAGGTGAGGAATACAAAGAAAATGCAAGGTGCCTACAGTGAAACATGGTGGTGGCAGTGTCCTTCTGTGGGGCTGCATCAGTGCTGCTGGTGTCGGGAGCTGCATTTCATGGATGGTATCATGAATTCACAGATGTACTGCTCTATATTGAAAGAGAAGATGCTACCATCCTTCCGTGCCCTTGGTCGTCGTGAACTTTTCCAACATGATAATGATCCAAAACACACATCTAAGGCCACTGTTGCATTTCTGAAGGAAAACAGTGTGAAGGTGATTCAGTGGCCAAGTATGTCTCCTGATCTGAACCCAATCGAACACCTATTAGGAATTCTAAAGTCAAATTGAGCATCACTCTCCATCCAGCATCCAGGCTCTAAAAGAGGTTATTCTTGAAGAATGGAAAAAGATTGATGTTGCAGTATGTCGCTAAGTTGGTCATTCCATGCATAGAAAACTTGGTGCTGTCCTTACAAATCATAGAGATCATACAAAATACTAGATGTAGTAGTTGTGGGGTGTATTCACTTTTGTATAAAACTAATTAAGTAAAACTGAAGATTTTGTAGTCTAAAGGCCCATACACACGATCGGACTTTTTGACAACCATGCAAATTAGCTGTTTTGGACCAACATCCGACCGTGTGTACGCTCCATCGGAACAACTTTTTCCAGGTTTCATCTGACTTTTGTTGGCTGTGCGAACGGACCAACTTTCTGCCAAAAAAAGTCCGATGGACCAAAGTCCGACCGTGTGTACACAAAACCAACGGACTTTTGTACAAACCAATGCAGAACCAATGCAAAAGATCAGACAACAATACAGAAGTTGGCCAAAGGTGGCGGTAAAGAGCAGAAAAACCAAGTGATTTGGTGAAAGTTGGCTGAAAAAGTCCTGCCGTGTGTATGCAATACCAACTTGGGGCCAACGCCCTTTGGACAAAAATCCATGGGAAAGTTGGTCCACGGTCCGATCGTGTGTGTGAGGCTTAAGTTGTATTATTAACCTTACCTTCATATATGGGGCTAAAGAAATGTTCTAAAAAATCAGTTTTGTCAAAATTTTGGAAATTGTACTTGTGTTCATTGAGATATTGATTAAAATCTCACTTTTCAAAAGTGAGTGCTGAGCACATACTGTGTGTGTGTGTGTGTGTATATATAATATATACTTTTTGTAACTTTTTTGTTTTACTGTTCCAGCCTCATTTGGTTAATGTAAAGGTTGTAATGTGATAGAAATGGTGTTATAATGTTTGAAGCAGTATGTAAACTAGACTCCTCTATTAAAATAAACTAATGGAAAAAAAATGAACTAAAAATTGGCTTCTTTTTATTTTAAAGGATCCTTGGCGTTTGTGTGACATCACTTACACATCACAGAGAAACGTCAGTATATTTATATATCACTAGTGCTGATGTTTTATTCAGCTTCGTATTCCGGATTGTTTAAAATAGCAGCAACATTATATACAAGGACGGAACCCTTTCAGAGAAAATGGAAATTTTAAGAACATCAAGATTTTAAAATAAACATTTTACAACTCATGGAGAACCGAAACGACAGTTCAAATAATACATCATTTTTTCCTTATAATCAGAATATCTTATGACGAGTTGCCGTCTGCACTTTCCTTTGTTATATAGTTGCCTGTATGTAAAGACAAAGTGACCTTGACTGCTTGTGGCCTGACCAAGCATAAGAAAACAAATACGGAAAGTACCTAGGAAAAAAAACGTACAAAACGGATTTCGTCTGAAAGCAAACTTATAATGTCGGAAGACAAGCTAAAGTAATGCTGATACTGGAGTGTATACCATCACCCTGGGGTGCCATATCCAACCTTCATAGAGACTCTCGGCTTCCCCGGGCTGTCACTGGTGTCCCCAAACTCATATGTAAATGTTTTATTAAAGGATCTGGCTCTCTTTTATCTATGTCATGATCTGAGTTAAAAGTGTTCATATGCATGTAAACTAAGCATCCTTTGCGGCTCCTGAAGAAGTATTCACAAAACGCATCAAGCCTAACCCTGACATCAAAATATCAAGAAAATAATGTTAAATACTGTTGTAAATATGAGCTAATCATGTCATGGGCGCATGTAGTATAATGCTGCTTCAAAATTATGCTAGCCCTTCATTTAATGTAAAAAACACATAAAAATATTGAGTGTAACTATAACACAGCTGATACTTTTATTGCTTTGTACTTTGGTGGACTAATATCAAGGGGTCAATGACACCCCCCCCCCCCCCCTTAATTGGGTAAAATAACACAAAAATATACAAAGAACATGACTTTCTGAAAGTCAGTAGCAGTATAGGCACGGGGAGCCGTCCCTGCAGGGAAAACACAGTGATTATTGTTAGGGGCTATAGCCGTTGGCAATAATCATATTGTTAGCAGCTATAGCTGCTGGCAATAATCACATAAAAAAGCTGACATGCTGGCTGTACCCAAGTCGGTCAATGGATCGACTTGGATACAATCAGCCTGCCCATAGATGGATCACCAGCCATTCCAGCTGATCCTGCCGAGATTCTAACAGTCTATGGCTGACTTTAGACCTATTTCACACTTGCTGTTTCTATGCAGGATATGGCACATAAATACTCACCCACAGGTTGCCTCCTATAGTGAGAGAAAAAAGAATTTGATCCCCTGCTGATTTTGTACGTTTTCCCACTGACAAAGAAATGATCAGTCTATAATTTTAATGGTAGGTTTGATTTAACAGTGAGAGACAGAATAACAACAAAAAAATCCAGAAAAACGCATTTCAAAAAAGTTATAAATTGATTTGCATTTTAATGAGTGAAATAAGTATTTGATCCCCTATCAATCAGCAAGATTTCTGGCTTCCAGGTGTCTTCTATTAACAAGCTGAGATTAGGAGCACTCTCTTAAAGGGAGTGCTCCTAATCTCAGCTTATTACCTGTATAAAAGATACCTGTCCACAGAAGCAATCAATCAATCAGATTCCAATCTCTACACCATGGCCAAGACCAAATATGTCCAAGGATGTCGGGGACAAGATTGTAGACCTACACAAGGCTGGAATGGGCTACAAGACCATCGCCAAGCAGCGTGGTGAGAGGGTGATAACAGTTGGTGTGATTATTTGCAAATGGAAGAAACACAAAATAACTGTCAATCTCCCTCAGTCTAAGGCTCCATGCAAGATCTCACCTCGTGGAGTTTCAATGATCATGAGTACGGTGAGGACAGAACTACATGGGAGAATCGTGTCAATGATCTCAAGGAAGCTGGGACCATAGTCACCATCAAAACGATTGTAACATACTATGCCGCGAAGGACTGAAATCCTGCAGCGCCCGCAAGATCCCCCTGCTCAAGAAAACACATGTAAAGGCCTGTCGGAAATCTGCTAATGAACATCTGAATGATTCAGAGAAGAACTGGGTGAAAGTGTTATGGTCAGATGAGACCAAAATCAAGCTCTTTGGCATCAACTCAACTAGCCTTGTTTGGAGAAGGAGGAGGAATGCTGCCAAGAACACCATTCCCACCATCAAACATGAAGGTGAAAACATTATGCTTTGGGGTTGTTTTTCTACTAAAGGGACAGGACAACTTCACCAGATTTACTGTCAAATCTTGGGTGAGAACCTCCTTCCCTCAGCCAGGGCATTGGAAATGGGTCGTGGATGGGTATTCCAGCATAACAATGACCCAAAACACAAGGCCAAGGCAACAAAGGAGTGGCTCAAGAAGAAGCACATTAAGGTCCTGGAGTGACCTAGCCAGTCGTCAGACCTTAATCCCATAGAAAATATGTGGAGGGAGCTGAAGGTTCGAGTTACCAAACGTCAGCCTCAAAACCTTAATGACTTGGAGAGGATCTGCAAAGAGGAGTGGGACAAAATCCCTCCTGAGATGTGTGCAAACTACAAGAAACGTCTGACCTCTGTTTGATTGCCAAAAAGAGTTTTGCCAGCAAGTACTAAGTCATGTTTTGCGAAGGGGTCAAATATTTATTTCACTCATTAAAATGCAAATCAATATATAACTTTTTTGATATGCGGTTTTCTGGATCTTGTTTGTTGTTATTCTGTCTCTCACTGTTAACATAAACCTACCATTAAAATTATAGACTGATCATTTCTTTGTCAGTTGGCAAACATACAAAATCAGCAGGGGATCAAATACGTTTTTCCCTCACAGTATGTGGCAGGATGAGTAAAGCATGGCTCTAGCATGGCTCTATCACTAGTGAGGGACATTCTGCACTGTTCTGGTCACTGAGGGAACGATTATCTATTCATTATTACAGGTATTTATATAGCGCAGACAATTTACGCAGCACTTTACATACTGAACATTCACTTCAGTCCCTTTACAATCTAAGGTCCCTATCTCACATGCAGACATACACGTACTAAGGCCAATATAGACAGAAGCCAATTATACTACCAGCCTATTTTTGAAGATGCCTCACTCATCCAGCCAGTGACAGAGTGACCTGTGGAAACAGGTATTTTCATTGCACTTTTTTACTGATTCTTGCTGGCAACAACATACCAAGATATGTGATATGTATGCACTGTGCTTGCTCTGTAATATGTATACTATGTGCTGTGTGATGTGCAGGGCTTTTTTTCTGCCGGAACGCACAGGAACGCCGATCCGGGACATATGGCAACCCTCTCTGCTCCGACCTGTCATGTAACCAGGGGTCAAGTCCTGGGGAAAAAAGTGTGGGAACTCCCACCCAAGATGCACTCGCCCACCAAAAAAAAAAAATGATACGCTCATTATGCACGAACGCTTCAAAAGTGGTATTTTTCATCCAATTTTCGTATTGTGTGTATGAAGCTTAACTGTTAGTACATTAAAAAAAAACAATCCTCTATAAACATAAATACGGTAATTCTCTGAATAATCAGCATTCATTCAATTGTGCTTCCATGCAAATGTGAACATCATGTTCTGATCTTTATAGGGAAATTTTATTTTGTATATAGAGTGTTTATGTGGTGAGTTTACACTTTTCATTGAACAGAGTTTGGATAACACAGGGTTAACCCGAAAGGTCATAAATTAACTGCACATTATCTGGACAGAATGCTTAGCGAAATAGTGATGTGTTCCTGCTTAGGAGATGTATGTTGGCTTGGGGGGCTGCAACACACACTCGCTGCTATTCCAACCCTTCACATATTTCCACATAAACTTCCCTCCTGGCATTAAACTTTGCCAGGTATTGTGCTCAGCTTACCACTCTAAACTGATGTTCCTCCCTCAGCTCACCTCTCTCCCTGCATGTCCTGTGAGCAGAATAGCTGTGCTCCTCCTCTGGGTTCTCTCATTATATGGCACTGAAGATAGAGGAGGGGGGGATTCAGCGGGACACACAGAGCAAGTATGCAGGAGACTGGGGGGGGGGGAGATGAGGAGACAGAAAATCAGGAGGGGCCAGCGGGGAGGAACGCATCACGAGAGGTCTGACTAAATACAATCTCTTAGCAGCAGGGACCTGATCTACCTGTCAGCTAGCTGTGATTGACAGGTAGATTGAAGCGGAAGCTGTCATGGGGCCCCCTACTGACAATGCCTGAATGCTCAGGTGTGCGGCACTTACTATTGCGAGCTGTGTCGGCAGCTGCTGGTGTAGCACCTGCCACAAAGCTCTAAACTGATGTTCCTCCCTCAGTTCACCTCTCTCCCTGCATGTCCTGTGAGCAGAATAGCTGTGCTCCTCCTCTGGGTTCTCTCATTATATGGCACTGAAGATAGAGATGGGGGGGATTCAGCGGGACACACAGAGCAAGTATGCAGGAGACTGGGGGGGAAGATGAGGAGACAGAAAATCAAGAGTGGCCAGCGGGGAGGAGCGCATCAGGAGAGGTCTGACTAAATACAATCTCTTAGCAGCAGGGACCTGATCTACCTGTCAGCTAGCTGTGATTGACAGGTAGATTGAAGCGGAAGCTGTCATGGGGCCCTACTACTGACAATGCCTGAATGCTCAGGTGTGCGGCACTTACTATTGCGAGCTGTGTCGGCAGCTGCTGGTGTAGCACCTGCCACACAGCTCGCATACTTCAAAGTCTTGCAGGACATGGCTTCTAATGGGAACTGAGTTCCTGTTGTGGAAAAAGTACAGGAACTCCGTTCCCATGCGTTCCCGCAGGACTTGAGCCCTGCATGTAACACATTAGCCAGTAGAGGAAGTTTTCTGCACAACTGACTTCCTCTACCAGCTTCTCTGTACTAGCCCTGGCGAGTCCTGCCCTCGATCGAGTGGGGTCCCAGCACTGCAGTTGCTTGTGGTGATCCAAGAGGCAGCTTACATCCCCGTCTGCTGCCGCTACTCTGACAGTTCTGATGGGTGGAGCTCTCTGATTGTCACTTTACTGTGACAAGTTTAAAAGAAAAGAGCCCACGCATACCATATAAAGCAGTGGCGGCTTTCCAGAAGAGGTCAGGGAGCTGTGTAAGGGGGGAGGGAAAGAGCTTTTGGGAGAGTGAACGTGTGCAGAGAAAATGGTGAAAGTGGAGTTTTGGGGAATTTGTACAGAGGAAAACTGGGAAGGGGGTATCTGTGTAATGAAGAGAGCTGGGGGAGAATTTTGTGCAGAGAGGAGAACTGGGGGGAATTTTAGCAGAGAGGAAAGCTGGGGGGGGGGGGGGTTGGGCAGAGAGGAGAGCTGGAGGGGGGGGGGGTTATCAGAGAAGAGAGCTGGGGAGGCTTTTAGCAGAGGAGAGGTGGGGGAGATTTTAGCAGAGAGGAGAGGTAGAAATTTGTCGGGCGAACAGTGGCTGCATCTGCCCACAAGGGCTGCTATAGCTATTGTTACACTGTTGTATATACTTTTGAGTTTAGGTGAACAATGGTGTACAGTATATATACATTGCTGCATATCTTGGTGTACAGTATATACATTGCTGCATATCTTGGTGTACAGTATATACATTGCTGCATATCTTGGTGTACAGTATATACATTGCTGCATATCTTGGTGTACAGTATATATACATTGCTGCACATCTTGGTGTACAGTATATACATTGCTGCATATCTTGGTGTACAGTATATACATTGCTGCATATCTTGGTCTACAGTATATACATTGCTGCATATCTTGGTGTACAGTATATACATTGCTGCATATCTTGGTGTACAGTATATATACATTGCTGCATATCTTGGTCTACAGTATATACATTGCTGCATATCTTGGTGTACAGTATATACATTGCTGCACATCTTGGTGTACAGTATATACATTGCTGCATATCTTGGTGTACAGTATATACATTGCTGCATATCTTTTCTACAGCTACTATCACAATTCCTTCAGTAATGGAAGAGATTATCACTTTGAGGATTGAAGTAAATATACTCAGAGACGGCTCCAGACAATCATCAAATACCGAACGCTGCTCCAGTAGTTAAATTACCAGCAGTAGAACATAATTACTGTCAAATGTGACCTCTAACTCTCCCATTTACTATGTCAGAGAGTAAATAAGGAAATCTCTTCACTTTGGCTTCCTGTTCGAGAATTCCTTTGGGGGAGATCTCCAAACTTTTTGCCGGTTCAATGACTTTCCAGTAACTGGACACACAAAATAATTTTATGTAGCATATAAACCAAATAGACTTTAAAAAAAAATCTGTATAAATATTGGCACACCATGGACCCCCAGTTAGTGATAAAATCAGAAATGCAATTTTCATGTCCTTTTTTAATTCATACAAATATGAAGAGAGTCAATATCAAGAGTTTCAGTAAAAAATAAAAATAAAAAAAAAGTATGAATTCTTGTACTTAGAGTGGGACTCCAGCCAAGTTCTTTACATTTTGGATAGCGTAGGGCTTTTATTGCTGTTTCTATCCCTTTTGGGAAGTTTCTCTCTCACTTTATTTCCCGGCAATAAGAACATGTTTTAGCTCATATGGTGTGAGTTTAGAAACTAAAATATGTCCTTCTTTCCGATATTAGAAAGGTGGGAGGTATGGTCTCACAGCGGGAGTCCTGCTCTCCAGCAGACTTTGCAAGGGATCATAGCCTATAATTTAGGTTCTGATCTTAACTCACCATTAGATTGTCTGCTGTTTTAGAACAAAGCAAACATGAAACATATCCAGGTTAGTGTTAGGGGTTAATGCTGTGGGTTGTTAGTTCTGGGGGTTAAAATTACACTTTTTTGGGCACTGATTGGCACTGTCGTGGGCACTGATTGGGAGGCTGGGGGGTGTTGGGCACTAATTGGCAGCTGATGGGCACCTTTTGATGGGGGTTGAGCTGATAATCAATGTGCTGATTATCAGCACAGACCCCCCTCTGACAGGGAGAGACGCCGATTGGCTCTCCCTGTCAGCGTGAACCGAGGAAAGCTATTTACAGGGACTTCGTGGTTCACGTGATGATCAGCTGTGATTGGTCACAGCTGGGCACGTGGTAAGAAGCCTCTTTCAGAGGCTCCATACCACGATCAGAGTTGCGGTGTGTCAGACCGACACACAGCACCTCCGATCGCCACACTGCTCGCCAACTGTGTTATTCTGATCACATCATATGACGTGCGGCCAGGATAACACAACCACTTTGCCGCTGTAATTCTGCTATATAGCGGGCGGCAAGTGGTTAATGTTAGAGTTAGTGTTGGGGGGTTAATGTAAGGGGTAAGAGCTACTGTAAGGGGGTTAATTTTAGGGTTTCTATTGGGTTTAATGTTAATGTTATTGTTTGGGTAAAAATATTAGAGTTAGTGTTTGGGGTAAATTATAAATAATATAAATATTAAAAAATATTGTAAAAAAATGTGAAAACCATTTATCATTTTCCTTCCACTTCTCAATTATGTACCACTTTCTGTTGGTTTACTATATAAAATCCCAATAAAATACATTTACGTTTTTGATTGTAACATGACAAAAATGTGGAACATTTCAAGAGGTATGAATACTTTTTCAAGGCACTAATATATATATATATATATATATATATATATATATATAAAATGTATATACTACGTCAGCATCGGATAACATTAGATCTAATAGCAATGATAGTTTCCTAAAAACACATATATTAAATGATGGGCATACCAAATAAAATATGCACCAGTAGAGTATTTGGCCAGCGTGCGTTCTATCAGAGTGTTGTCCATTTTGGACTCCATTTGCGCTCCAGTATTGTGGCCACAAGCCTTACATATACCTACTTTTCCTCCCTTTCATCCACTAAACACAAGGGTACATCAATTTCTGCATATACAATGCTCAGCATAAATGTACACACACCTTTTAAAAAGTAAGATTTTAATATCTCAATAAACACAAGAACAATTTCCTAAATTTTGACAAAACAGAGTTTTATAGAACATTTAGATCATTACATCAAAGTAAGGTTAATAATATAACTTAGATTACAAAATCTTCAGTTTTACTCAAATTAGTTGATGCAAAAATGAATACACCCGACAACAAAAACTACTACATCTAGTATTTTGTATGACCTCCATGATTTGTAAGGACAGCACCAAGTCTTCTAGGCATGGAATGAACAAGTTGGCGACATATTGCAATATCTATTCTTTTCCATCCTTCAAGAATTACCTCTTTTAGAAAATTCCCCATAGGTGTTCAATTAGGTTCAAATCAGGAGACATACAGTACTTGGCCAATGAATTACTTTCACCTTGTTCTTCCTTATCAGTGTCATGTTGGAAAAGTGCATGACGACCAAGGACACGGAGTGA
This sequence comes from Lithobates sylvaticus, assembly GCA_028564925.1. NCBI lineage: Eukaryota > Metazoa > Chordata > Amphibia > Anura > Ranidae > Lithobates > Lithobates sylvaticus. The sequence goes on from CM053027.1 coordinate 96,524,064, forward strand.
TGGTGCATCTTCTCTTTCAATTTAGAGCAGTACATCTGTGAATTCATGATACCATCAATGAAAAGCAGCTCCACGACACCAGCAGCACTCATGAAGCCCCACAGAAGGACACTGCTACCACCATGTTTCACTGTAGGCACCATGCATTTTTCTTTGTACGCCTCACCTTTGCAATGCCATACAGTTCCAAAAAAAAATATTGTGGTCTCATCACTCCAGAGTACAGAGTCCCAGTAGTCTTCTTCTATTTCAGCATGGGCCCAGGCAAATTCTAGGTGGATTTTTTTGTGCATGGGCTTTAGGAGAGGCTTCCTTCGTGGACAACACCCATGCATGCCATTCCTCTGCAGTGTACGCCGTATTGTGTCACAGGAAACAATCACTCCTGGTTGGCTTTCACCAACTTGCATGGTGATTTTCTTGAACCCTTCTCATCGGGAAAGATGCTCCTGTTGAGGTGTTAATTTCCATGGATGGCCTGGACGTCGCTGTGAGATGATTGCAGTTCCATCTTTGTAAAATGTTTGTATCACTTTTGCTACAGTATTCTTACTGATAAGTAAAGCTTTGCTGATCTTCTTGTAGCCTTCACCTTTCTTGTGTAAAGAAATTATTTTCTTTCTCAGGCCTTGTGACATTTCTCTTTCATGTGGTGCCATTGCTGACAACATGAAATGGGGGGGGTTTTCTTAGTTAAGTAACGTCCTTTTATAATCAACTGTCTGCTGGACACCTGTTTAATGAATAATTAGACTCACCTGCAGTTGAATTCTTGTTAATTAGGACTTTGTTGTCTCAAAATTTAGTTTTGCTCCTAAGACTTCCATTGGGATATATTCATTTTTGCAACATGGTCTTGAATGAATTTGTTAGGAAAATTACCTTTTTGTGTGTGCAGATTAACAAATCTTGGTTGCAATCAATGGCTAGCATTTGTGGGAGTATTTTGTAGTATAGTGTCCCATAGAAAATGTTGAGTCTGATAGGAAAGTAAAGGTTTTATGACAAATCTGTTGGGGTGTACTCATTTATGCTGAGCACTGTACATGTGATGGCCTCTTTTGCAATACTCCACTGGCGCAGATTTAATTTGGTAGGCATATAATTTAATACAATATATGTGTTTTAGGGAAATTATAATTGCTATCCGATGCTGACTAAGTGGTACAGTGGAACTTCGGTTTGCGTTAACGAGCGTTTCGCAAAATGAGCACTGTATTTCTGAAAATCATAACTCGGTTTGTGAATGTTGTCTCGCAAAACGAGCAGGGTTCCGGCCAAAAGCGGTGTGCAGTACCGCTTTTGGCCTGAGGTGGGGGGCGCTGATTAGCGCCATTTGGAAATGCACACGGCAAACCTCAGGAACGGAGTCTTTCCGAGGTTTGCCGAGGTCAGCCGAAGTGTGCTCGGGCCTTTTCGGACGTTTCCAAGGCTCTCCGGTGCCCCCCCCCCGCCTCTGGCTGCATGCGGTATTGCATCCCATTCAATGGGAAAACTCGCTTTGATATGTGAGTACTTTGGATTACGAGCATACTCCTGGAATGCTGGTAATCCGAGGTTCCACTGTATTTGAATTCATATGCGGGTTGTATGTGCTGAATAATGTGATGTGTGTGTGTATATATATATATATATATATACTGTATATGGAAATTAGATCCATGTATGGCCAGCTTTAGTCACTTGATCACTTTTCAGCCACCATTGTACATATTAAGAGAAAAGTACAAGCTTGTCAGGTGACCAAAACATTTAAATGAAAGCTCACTGCAATGGAAGAACTATTCTACTTCAGCCACTTGGGGCCTGCAATACTGGTAGGGCACACATCACGCTCTATTGAATTCAACTCTTCCATGAGTGTCAGATTTCTGTGTCCCTCGCCATGCTGTGGTTCCATCCCACCACCTCTACATTACTGCTACGTCTTGTAGTAATGTGGGGATGAAAGAATGGAACCACGGTGCAAGTGTCGAATGCCAAAGAGAGAGTATTGGAGGCTGCAGCACTGAAACGGTGGGAAGGTAGAAGACACTGGTCACCGCAGAGCTGAGTATACTACCTTTTCTATTGCAGGAAGCTTGCAAGTGATTTTTTTTTTTTTTTATCATCATTGTCGCTTTAAGTCCAATATTTTTCTTATAACATTACTGGCAACAAAGCTAGCTGTTTACCAGTGTGTACCAGGTGGAAAGTCTGACATTTTCACACACTGAAAAATATCCATGAATTAGGTGTGGACAAGGGAAACATTTACTATTAGACAGGCAAACCTTTCACGTGTTATTAATGCCTGAAACATTTCCTTTTCTGATGAACCAAGTGTTATTATCATACATTGGGCCATGTGCTAATTCCTCTTGTTAACACTAGCATTAGCCCCTAAAGCTTAATCTGTGGTGTGTCACCCCCTAACCACCTGTACTACCCCTAAATGTCTGCACCACTGCACCACAACTGCTTATTTGCATGCAGTTTGCCCGTCAAATGTGTCAGGGGGTTTAATACTTGCCGTCACCATGAAGCAAGGTATTGCGCCCACAGAATGTGTACATCCCCATTTGCTGCCTTTGTAGCATATTGGGGAGTGGTTGGGTTGCCTCCCCCAACTGCATGTGTAAATGAGCCCTTAAACCCTAAACATATATGCACTCTATTAATATTTGCTTTTAAAAAACATCAACTTAAACAAGAATTGTAAAATAACTATCCCACACTGCAAGGTTTAAATGCGTGTTTTTGCCTCGGGCAGGGATATTGAATTTAAATCTGATCAGTAAAATTTTCTTCCAGCAGAGGTCCATATTGCATGTCTGTACGATGACTGAGGTTCTTCACATCACAGCCCCTCTCCACTCTTATATCACAATCCAGTTCTTACATCAGTGTCCTCAGCCATCCTTAAATATAACAGTCCCCCTTCACATCACAGTTTCCTTCACGTAACAACAAGATCCCCCACTTTCCACCATAGTCCTGCAGAAGTAGTGTCCTCTGCCCTCCATCATACCCCCCCCCCCCCAAGTAGTGTCCTTTGCCCTTCAGCCACCCTTCACATTACCCCCCTCCCCACACACACACACATAGTAGTGTTCTCTGCCCCCCTTTACATCACCCCCCACAGTAGTGTCTTCAGGCCTCCTTCACTTCACCCCCCCCACAATAATGTACTCTACCCCCCCACCACCCAGAGTAGTGTCCTCTACCCTCCTTCCCCTCAACCACTCCGATTCCCCCCACAGTAGTGTCCTCTGCCCCCTTTCACATCAATCCCTCACAGTAATATACTCTTCCCCCCAACACAGTATCTCCTTTGCCCTTCTGCCTCCACCCTTTTGAAATCTCTTCTGTGAACGAATAAACTATGTGGCCCATCTGCCACCATGACAGACAGACTTTTAGTTCTCAGTGGAATACAAATGTGGTGATCACCACACTTATAGACCATTGACAGTTCCTCTAACTGAAAGTCTGTATCTTGCCATGTGCAGGGAGCTGAAGGAAGAGTCTGCAGGTGCCTGGCATGTTGCACCGCTGGAATCAGGATATGGAAGGGGAATATCACCGCTCCAGGAGGATCAACCAAAAGTAAATCTCTTCACCAGTTAAGAGGCCACAGGTGCCGGCAATGCATATAGCAAATAGATAGGAAGTAGTTCTGGACAGCCGCACTCTGAAAGAAATATGCCTTTTATTCAAAAACTACAAACAAAAATATATGCCACAGCAGAACAAGAAAGTTGACTCATTTCACACTACATATAGTGCCTAATCATAGCTATGTTGCTATATGGCTGCTGTCCAGAACTACTTCCTATCATGTTGTACCACTGATCGTGGTTGCAATTCTTTGAAGCCCGATCTTCCAAAAAATATTTTTAATAAAAATAAATTCTGTTCCTGCAAATATATGTGCATTTACTATTTTTTTTGTAAAAGGTGGACTTAAGCTGGCCATAGATGAATCGAATTTCAGCAGGGTTCAGCAGGGACAAGCTGAGATTGGATCCATCTATGGGCAGGCTGGTTGTACCCAAGTGGATCCATCAATCAACTTAAGTACAACCAGATTGTCGGATATTTTTTTTTTTTTTTTAAAGGTATGTCAGATATTTTATATGTGATTGCTGCCTGTGGCTTTAGCTGCTAGCAGTAATTATTGCGTTCCACCTGCCGGGAAGGCTCCTGATTGCGCTGTGAGAGTGATTCCCCCATCAGCAATAGCTGTGTTGATGGGGGAATCAATCTATTATTTTTCCTTCCACCTGTGGTTTTTGTCTAGGGGTTCAGAGACCCGAAATATATTCACTTAATCCTCAGATCCTCCCACCGAAAGACCAGTCCTTTTGGCTCCTATCCATCCCTCCCCACAGTCCTAAGTTCTTGTGTGATGGACGGTTCCTGACGTCATCACGCACATAGACCGGCTCTGGATGTGAAGACGTCAGGAACAGTCCATCGATGGACGTGGTGGAGTGCCGTTTTACAGAGGATTGGGTGAGTATAGGCTCTGTGTTCACCCCTAGACAAAACGAGCAGTTAACCCATGCAGTGACGGCACAGCCCCACTACATGGGGAAAAAAAAGAATTTTGTCCAGAGTTGGACATTAAGACTAGAATTTATAAGCAAATAGTTGACAAAGCCTCAGTGTTTGCATCCTTGCTAAGTTTAACATGCGCAACTGCCTTTAGTTCTATATCTACCTAATCTGTCCCAATAACCGGCTGTGTATGGGAAGCATACAACCAGCACATTCTCCATACGTGCAGTATCTTCCAAATCTGTGTCTGAATTCACCAGTGTCTGGTATTTTATAAGCAGCATGGCTACCAGCAGTGTATATTTAAACCATTCATTAACTCTACAGTGTACTCAACAGAACTGAGAAAGTCAACCCCAGCAGTTTGCTTTAGGAATGAAGACCATTAAGCACAGCTGTACAAAGCCTGAACTCTCAGCCTTGATAGGATCAAGATATCAAAGCAACAGGCAGACAGACTCTACTCATGCAGATGGAATTGGCAGACATATTAGTACAAACAAAACAAAATATACCAAAAAATGCTCTTTGTTCACGTTGTTACCTTTTTAGGTAATACAGTGTGCAATCCAACACACTGGTGATGATATATTTCTCAACATTAGTTAATCTGGGATATTTTTGGCAATTTTGTGAGCCTTGGGTGGAATGCTTAACTACGTGGGAGCGAGGGGCAGAAATAACAAATACTACAGTGGGAACATTTACTGTACATTGTTCCTCGACAAAAGTCCATTAATTCAAGGACAAAAAACTGTGCTGAAATCAGCAAGCCATGGAAAAGCAAATATTTTATCCTTTCTCGATACTGATGGGTTTTGATAATGTTCTTTTGGCTCACATTTTAGGCTTTTCTACTTAAAGGGTCACGAAGCATAATATGCTAAATTTCTTGTCTATAAAAACATTGGGTGAATGAATTCTGTTTTATTTCGAGGCATAGTTCACATATTTTAGGTCTTAGGTTTCGCTTTGCAGCTCTGCTGGAAACGTGCTAATACTATGTTGTTTGGTCTGAGTATGAAAAGGAGAACCAGAGCCAGTATAAAAAAATCACCACTAAAGTTATATAATATTACACCCGCCAACCTCATATATTACTTGCAGACTCTATGGATGAGATTTCCCTGCAGTAATCTCATTTTGTCTCCTATGAGGCCATAATAAAGAAGCAATTCTCACAATTGGAGCTGTTATTTCTACATTACTAAAGTGCATCTCGAAGCAAAACTGAGTGAGGAAGGGGTGGGCCCTTTGTAAAGTTTTTATTGCTGTCTGTGTTATCATTAGGGAGATTCACCCAAATGATTATACTTATCACCACTGTCACCAACGCAGAAACTGATGGGAAATCCAAACTTGTAGAGTCAGCTCTAGAACAAAAGGTAAGGACAAATCAAGAGGACAGCTGTTCCATGAACTGCTTAAAAGGAGAATTCCCCTACTTTTGGGGGATTTCCTTTAACCTCCTGTTGTTCCTTTAGTACAGAAAATGAAGGGAAATTTCCCCAATGGTACACAAACAAAAACAAAAAACTAGCATGCATTTTAAACCTTCTCTACATTTTCCAAAGGCAAAGTTTTGGTTAAATATGCACTTAAAAGCCCAATTCTGGGAATTTTTTTTTCCCATGAGGCAAAAAAAGTTGCAGGGACCAGTCTTGCGCTGGGTGGATCACAGGATGAGATGAGTATATCTCGGCTCTCCAATCCCTAGACAAAAAATAGCAGTTAACCCATGCAGTGTGCAGCTCCACTGCATGGGGAAAAAAGATTGCCCGGAGTTCCGTTTTTCAGGAAGCATGATACCACCATTGTAGCAGTGGCCCCAGTAGCCAGGTGTGAATAAGAATTCTGGAGCCATACCTTGAAACAGGATTCCTAAAGAATATATAAGATGGCATGTGATTCAGTCTCCCAGCAGGAAATGTATTAACACTTTGAACAATGTGACTGGATGTGTGCTCATGTGAGATAGATATAAATTGGCACTTATTCAATGACTACCTTGGGATGGTATGAAGAGGATCCTTCTGATCTAGGGTTCATTCACAGAAGGTCTTTCTCTAGTGCTTGGCATCCATCCCTAGGATGACCACATCTTTCTATGGAAGCTCTGACAGTTCCAGCTCCAAGTCAAGTAAGTATAGCTCTCCTTGGGCATAGCTCCCAACTGTCCCTGATTTGGAACAAAGTCCCTCTGTCATCCTTATTTGTCCCTCATTTTGGGCTGATCTATATAGTTGTATATAAATGCACTATTTATCTTTCAAAAAGTGTTTCCCAGAGCTAAACCTTTCATCCAATTTCTAAATTGCTGCATTTGTAAAATCTGAAAGCCAGGAAAGGAATAGAAGTGGTAAAAAAAGCTCTTTTGGGTTTAATTAATATTTTTTTTGCATAATTCTCCTTTAAGGGGGGAGTGGTAGGGGGTGTGTCTTATGCCTACATACTTTTGCTTAAAAAAAGTTGGGAGGCAGGCCTTGGATTCGTGCTAGGTTAAAGTGTATTTAATACCAACAACAAAATTTTTAGATGTGGTTCCTGCATTTATTTTCTTTTTTTCAGGATTTCAGCATTTTTAACCATGAATTGCAGCAATGCAAAAGAGTGAAGCCAGCCAAATGAGTTAGGCATTTAAAGTGTAAAACCCCCTAGGGGATTCCTTTATCCATGTCCCATTGGTCAGATTTACTGTTCATTCCTCTTTCCAGAGACACAACAGGAAGATGAAAACTCTCCAAAGCTGAGGGACATCCCCTTTTAGACAGCTGTCTTCATAACAAGTGTCTCCATTTAAAGATTTCCCTTATCTCATGTTCCTATGACAATGGTCACCAAGACAAATAAAGAAGGTGACTCTCCCCAGTGGGGACAGCAATAAAACCTGTATGGGGTATTAGCACTTAAAGGGTAAAACTCTGACTAAAGTTGGATAATGCTCTTGCCGTAGATGTTGGCTGAGAGTGTCTTAGCAACAAGGCAGGACAGGATGATGCCATCTTTGGGCATTTTTCAGGCTTTGGGAGGTATGGTAATGGCTTACACCTATAACAAGGTAATTTTATCACTTTGTCAGGTACAAAGGTTTCAGAATCTGTAAACACTGGGTGAAGCCACCACCATAGAGAGGTAAGTATGCACTGGGGTTGGGGTAATGTTCTAGGTTAGATTTGTTTAAGAAGCTCGGGAAGAGGTGCAGACAATTCTCATAAGAAAAGAGCAGTTGTACATTAATTCTTACTTTTCAATAGAGTGTAAAGAAATATTTGAACTGCTATTGCATTCATCTTCCCAGAAAGCATAACAGTAATTGAAACAATATTGTGCCGCTTTGAACATAATTTAATGGCAAAAACAAAAAAAGAGAAGAAAACTATTGTTTTAACCCAAAAAATGGAAACAGTGAAAACATGTTGTGTTTCATACCATTTTGGGCTTCAAGAAATATAGAAAAGTTTTATGGAAAAGTCCTCTTAATCATCATCATTGTAAATCAAAGTGTAGCGATCCATCACTGTATATGAAGCATAAGATTCCATTAAGCTGTCCCAAGTCAAACTTCATGTTCCAGAACCTCTGATGTGAAATATGTTTCCAGTCATCATTGTTTAATCATATACCACTTCACAGCCAAGCATTATTCATGTTCACAATTTATAGACTTGTCATTCTACACATGCAGTATCCTCCTCCTAAAAGGAGTCTTGTAAATATTTAGGAAGTACAGGAAGCTTTACAAGTTATATAAATATACAGAAAACCACCATTCCTGGTCTTGGGGGTCTCAGCGAGAAATATGATCTTCATAATGCTACCCCTGTAGTGGGACATCAAAGAATTGTATACAAATTTAATTGAGTAGTGGACCTAAAGATAAATCACGGTTGATGGTCCAGTAAGAATTATATGCCCAGGTGGATACTTGGTATTCAAAAGAGAACGGAGTTGGGGGACTTCAAACAATGTCCATAGACTTGCTTACTTCCCTAATGTTTGGTATCCACAGGAGGCAGGAAAGGACAACTGAAGACTTAGGCAGTACCCCTCTGAGTGGTGCTGGGAAGATCTTTGGGTTAGTCAATGATTGTTCTATATAATAATTTATGAAGTGTTAAAGACATATGTGCGATAATTACACAGGTATATAAGGAACTGCTGTATATCATTGGGAATTTTTATAACAGGAAGTTCACTACCGTTTGTACCTGCAACTACTAAACTTTGCAAACTTTAGGCAGTGTTCACATCACAGATAGCAAGCAATTGAGCTGAAAGCTTTAAAATGATTTGCTAAGCTATTGCTAGACTTGCCAGGCTTCACAAGTGTGTTGCACAATTGCAGCAAGTCAGTATTGCATGACTCAAGATCAACTTTCTTTGCAAACATTCTGCAAGTCTGCTGCAAGTTCTGGTTCAGTTATGTTGTGCAATAGTCATCCCACCACAGGGGTCACTGTGGCTGAATTTTCATGCTGTAGACTTGAGGAGCTCTTGATGTAGACTCACCACTGCAACTTTGCCCTTGTTAGAGACTTGCCACGCAAATTTGTTACTAATTGGAAAAGTGTCAACTAGAACTTGTGCTTCAAGTGCTCTACAAGTGTACAATGTACCATTGAAAATGTGCAGCAAGTTAACAGACTTACAATTCAACACTTCCCCAATTTTGTGGTAAGTTATCCTTGCTATCTGGGATATCATGTAAGCAAAGCGTGTGTTCTTGCTCACAATTTTAAAAGCATTATTCACACGTGTTTCCACATGTTGTGCATAGGACAGCTCATTCAGTTGAATGGGCTGCCCAATGCACATTTGTCGCCCCAAAAACGCTCTCGGACTAACTTTTTGTCCTGAGCCAGGTGCAATTTTTTTCTTGTGTGTTTTGCTGAGATTCTCGTGCGTTTGGTCACATGACAGTCGCAGCAAAATTGCACCACGTTTGGAGTGCCTTTCAGGAAGAATGATACCTAAACAAGCATTGCGTTTACCCAAACAAGCGTTTTTCTGTCATTTGGAATTGCGAACAGAATCACGCTGATTCTGCTCGCAATTCCAAAATTGCCCAAATGTGAACGAGGCCCTTAAAAAGTATTGGGGTTGTGTTACTAAAACTGGAGAGTGCAAAATCTGGTGCACCTGTGCATTGTAGCCAATCAGTTTCTAACTTCGGCTTTTTAAATTACGCTTTGATAAAAAAGAAAACCTAGAAGCTGATTGGTTTCTGTGTGGACCTGCACCAGATTTTGCACTCTCCACTTTTAGAACCCCATTGTATCTAAGTCCAAAGCATATCTAAAAAAAAAAAGTTTCTATGTAGTCTAGGACAGAGTAGGAAAGGGTAGCATTCACTATCAGGGCTTTATTGCTGTTTGTTTCACCGCTGGGGATAGTCACCCTCTATATTTGTCTTAGTGACCATTGTCACGGACCGAGAACATAATGGGAAATGCAACATTTTACAGCCGTTACTGGAATAGTAAGGCCCCTTTCACACTGGGGCGTTTTTCAAGTGCTACAGCGCAAAAATAGCGCCTGTACAGCGCCTGAAAAAATCCGCCCCCTTTCACTCCAGTGTGAAAGCCGGAGGGCTTTCACACTGGAGCGGTGCGCTAGCAGGCCGGTCAAAAAAGTCCTGCTAGCAGCATCTTTGGAGCGGTGTATTCACCGCTCCTATACCGCTCCTACCCATTGAAATCAATGGGACATCGCAGCAATACCGCCGGCAAAGCGCCACTGCAGCGTCGCTTTGCGGGCGGTTTTAACCCTTTTTAGGCCGCTAGCGGGGGTTAAAACCGCACCGCTAGCGGCCGAATACCGCCGCTAAAACAATGGTAAAGCAGCGCTAAATATAGCGCTGCTTTACCGCCAACGCCGCTCCCGCCCCAGTGTGAAAGGGGCCTTAGTGAGAGGAAATTTTCCAATGGGGACACCTGTTCTGGTGACAACTGTCCAACTAGTGGTCAACATACTTGACATATAGTAGGGGGCCTCAAGTTCAGCTCCTGACATTACCAAAAGACCGGACATGATATTACGTGGATGATCTAACACTGAAGACAAGTAGCAGGACATGGCAAAACACTGCAAACATGTTATGGGAGTTGTTGGAGAATGGGGATATGCTTCAGAAGACCATCGTAGATTGGAGACACCTGAGTGTTTTATGAGTTACATTAGAAATCTATAGGTCACAGCTATTATAGCCCCTTTTCAAGTCAACACTTCCACTTTTTTGTTTATTACAGCCCCCTTAAAATTTACTTGTGAAACATCTGATATTTCAGCAAGATCAATTCTTAAAGAAGAAGAGGAAAAGAAAAGAAAACCTAAAAAGAGAAAGGGGATGGAAACACAATATGAAGTACAATACCTTGAAAAAAATAAACCATAAACCCTGAGGGCTGAACAGTAAATGCTAAAGGGCTGCATGCCTCTCCCCAGGGCACAAGTTGGGAACTAGAGTTCTAAGAGGAGATTTTCCCTCATTTTAGATAGACACTCACTTCCTGGCATGTCTCAGCCACAAGAAGTGAAGAGAAATCTCCCCAATTGGACAAATATATTTTGGTTATCTATATACTGTAAAACCACCCACCTCTTCACCTGGTCAAGTCAGAGAGCACCTCACATTCATTGAGAAAAATTGCAAGGTGTTCTGTGAGTGGCTACTCTGCAGCAGAGCAGCTGCTCCGCTCGGGACCCAGAAGACAACAGCAATCATTGTAGCAGCTGCAACTACTGCCGTGATTGTCCTCTTCCACAGCGGTCCCACGGGTATCATATATGCACACTTACATTGGTCAAGGCTTACACTAGTCAAGGTAGCTATGCAATAAAATACACACCTGAATACAAATTCAGCTTTAAGAAACTGGATGGTATGTCATCCTATAGGTATGCACCCAAAAACAAAAGCATTTTTGGGAAGCTGTCTTTTCAATATTACTTGAGAAAAAACTATTTTGCACAAAGAAATTAATTTATTTCGTAAGGAAACAGGTGGAACATTAGCTATATTTGGAACAATTATGACATTTCAGAAGTCAAATTTGTAAAATCTGGTACAGTTCTCAGAAATGAACAACAAGGCTTATTTTTCAGTATTTATTCCATCTTTGCATCCACAAACATCTGACCTGTACATGGCGTTTCACTTATTTTCATGGAAAGCCCATGTATGACCTAAGTCTGCCCTTTCACAGTCCAACCCTCACCATCCACCTCTGACCTCCCAAACCCCTGCATTGTGTCCATTGTCCTGCTGAACTTTTTCCACCATTGTCCTGACATTGTTCCTATCCAACTATTTTAGTTTCTGACTATAAAATACGTACCGACAGACCATCTATCAAATTGTAGTGCGAGCACAGAAAAAGCTCAACAGGTATAAAAATTGGGAGAGAGGGAGAGAAATAGAAACGAGCAGAGTTGTTGCCCATTGTCACCATTTAGAATCCTGACTTCATTTTTCAAAATAGTAAAAGAGAAAACTTGAGTGGGCTCCATGCTGGGTCTGGGGTCCGTGAATTCTTCTTCAACAGTCACATGATCTCCACAAGAATATTGTCATATATGAATAGGAAACACACTATTACTTTCCACTTCATGGGAAATTCCAACAATCAGGTATATTATTTAGACTTCAAAGAAGAGCAATCCATGGATAGTGGACAGTAGGTTTCTGTATTATTTTATTATACTTATTTTTATGGCACTGACACCTTTCTGCAGACTAAACTGCTCATATAAAACGAGGCCCCTAATAGGAACTTACAATCCAATATCCTAACAGTCATGAACATTTACACACACACGGGACAGATTTGGGTAGATACATGTATACCTAATGTCAAAGTGTTTCTTAGTTTTCTTTTGGACAGAGTAGAGACTGATCCATGTCTTTTTTGTGCCATCTGGATCCCATATGGAAAATTTCACTTTCATTCCTATAGATAAGCCTTTTTTAACCAGGGTGCCCAGGCACCCTGGTGTGCCTTGAGGTTTGTTCAGGGGTGCCTTGGCAAAATGCCTAAAAATGTATAAAAAAATGTATACAAGCCAATAGGGCTGTTGAAATTAATCATAGCATCGATGCATCGCCAATCAACCATACACGATGCGGCATCAATGCTATGACTGGAATAATCGATGTTTAGATGACGTCATCCTCGCTCCGCGTTAGGTCCCGCCTCCGCAACCGAACGGAGCCGAAAGCCGCCGAAGAGCCGTGGGAGTAAGCCGCGCCGGCTTTTCCCGCTTCCTGAGTCCCACTGACATCACCCCCTGCGTCGTGCTGTCTGCACGTTGGCGGGGACATGGAGCGGTGTTCGAAACTGCTGCTGCTAAGAGTGGCAGCGGAGGCCGGCTTGTGGAGCGCGGAGGAGGAGAGTGGAGGCGGCATGTACAGCCAGGTGTGGCGGATGATGCAGAGCCAGGTAAGGGGGCCGCGGGGAGGACACCGAGTGGGGTAAGAGAGATGCCAGACTGTGCTAGCCAAGCTGACCAATACCCCGCCCCTCTCACCACATAATACTGTTTAATTACCATACCGCTCCCCTGTCTAGTGTCACCACGGACCAATTCCCATCTCTATCGACCAGCATCCACACAGTCCTCTGCTCTCCCCCCATCTCTACACAGTAAGCATGCAGATAGAGCAATAAAAAACTAAAAATGGTGTGCAGTGCTTTGTGGTAAATTGTACAAAAGAGTCTCATTAAGTAGTGAATAAATATAGTCCTGAAATGTATAAATCTGTGATCTGATTGAATACACAAAAGATTTCTTTCAATCAGATCACAGATTTATACATTTCAGGACTATATTTATTCACTACTTAATGAGACTTTTGTACAATCACCACAAAGCACTGCACACCATTTTTAGTTTTTTATTGCCCTGTCTGCATGCTTACTGTGTAGAGATGGGGGGAGAGCAGAGGACTGTGTGGATGCTGGTCGATAGAGATGGGAATTGGTCCGTGGTGACACTAGGCAGGGGAGCGGTATGGTAATTAAACAGTATTATGTGGTGAGAGGGGCGGGGTATTGGTCAGCTTGGCTAGCACAGTCTGGCATCTCTCTTACCCCACTCGGTGTCCTCCCCGTGGCCCCCTTACCTGGCTCTGCATCATCCGCCACACCTGGCTGTACATGCCGCCTCCACTCTCCTCCTCCGCGCTCCACAAGCCGGCCTCCGCTGCCGCTCTTAGCATGGTAATTAAACAGTATTATGTGGTGAGGGGGGTGGGGTATTGGTCAGCTTGGCTAGCACAGTCTGGCACCTCCCTTACCATGTCCAGCAGGTTTGCAGTCTCTGACCATCCCCTGTATCACGCCTGCAGTCTCTGACCATCCCCTGTATCACGCCTGCAGTCTCTGACCATCCCCTGTATCACGCCTGCAGTCTCTGACCATCCCCTGTATCACGTCTGCAGTCTCTGACCATCTTCTGTATCACATCTGCAGTCTCTTACCATCTTCTGTAGTCATTTGGGGGCAGTCTGGAGCTCATCTTTAAGTTGTCTGCTGTGTTTACACTTTGCTACATGCAGGTAGTGTTGTCTTTTTTTTAAGAACAGATAAAATTTAGAAAATTTAGTTCTTCTGACTGCTTGAATTTTTTGGATGAAAACCATGCGCACTAATCGTGATGCATCGCGAATCGTGGACCGGATAATCGTAATCGAATCGAATCGTGAGGCAAGTGAAGATGCGCACCCCTACAAGCCAACAGGTGGATCAAGCATGCCCATTAGTTACACAAAGCCATGGGTTTTCATTATGCACCATTACAGGTTTCTAGACATTGGCATCCTAACAACCAATGGCGTCATCAGTTAATAAGGAGAATGTCTGTTGCCTCCACAGTATCCATGTTTGACCCTCCTATCGCTAAAATGAGGGCTTGAGTATTTCTGGAAGTTTAGTTCTACTTTAAGCAGTTACAGCAACAATTTTTCCCTTTTAGGATAGATTACATTTTTGCTTCTGGGTTTAGATATGCTTTAATTACCAGTATGCTTTTATTGGAGTAACCAGTTAAAATACAAGGGGCCTTTTTCCAAAGAAAGTTAGAAATCACACTCCTAATTAGATGCTCAGGGCAACACCTTTGCAGCACACAAAAATACTAAACTCAACCGCTGGGTAGTGCACACCATAAGGTAGATGAGAAATTGAATAAGTTAGGGAAAAATGAAATTAGTTTGGGGAGAAAAAAAATCTGGGAGCAATGCCCACATACGTGGTCATGTTGTTTGACCAGCCTCTCTTCTATTGCGCTGAGCAGACAACACACAGTGGGACACCAAAGACTCCACACCATCACTTACATTTTTTTATTTGTGCCGGAAGACACAAATTAAAAAAAATACCGGCCATGGTGTAGATCAGAGGTCTCAAACTGGCGCCCCTCCAGCTGTTGCAAAACTACAAGTTCCATCATGCCTCTGCCTGTGGGAGTCATGCTTGTAATAGTCAGCCTTGCAATGCCTCATGGGACTTGTAGTTTTGCAACAGCTGGAGGGCCGCCAGTTTGAGACCTCTGGTGTAGATGAATCTTGTGGTATTTAGTGGAGAGTGAATAGCAATATCCAGTCTCCTATAGTGTCTTTGTCACCCACCATTAGGCCCAAGTACTGTAATGTGGAATGTGGTGGGGTGACGAAATATAGACAGAAACTTCAATGAGCTTCGGCAAGGTGGACAGGACACTTTTGTAATTAGAACGGTGCGATCTGGCACCTTAAGGTGCCTAGTAGTATCTTAACTTGGTACTTTTTCCTCACTAAGCAGGTCTACTTTAACACAATGCTAACCACTATATTGCTGAAGGAGAATGTAGCCAAACAAAAAGGAAGAAGATCATATGGTATTTCATGTGTCTTCTGGGTATAATTAATGTTTTTGGCTATGTTAGTAGATTTTCACTATCTCTTTACCGAAACATTTGGTCCCTCATGGCATGAAATCTTCATGGAGGGATGCACATCATATTTTCCGAAAGGGGAAACGCACAATCTGTGCAGTGTGACCTGTTGTATGGATTCCCTGCATGAGTCCAGCAATGAGTTTTTAATATTTTTCACCTTCCTGAACATCAAGCAAATACTCCCCAGGGGCAGCTTAGGGAAAGAATGTGGTCATTAACAATGTGGATCATGGGACATAACACATTGTTAGAGCAACCTCATAATGTCCTTTCCTATTGATTTCTTCCTCTCTGTTCCAGTAGCTGGCAATAGTTCTAATGGGTCTAAAATGTCGGACTCACTAAATATACTTCAAATAAAGTCAACCATACACACTCACACACATTTACACACGCAAATACACATTCAAACACCTTTTAAAGCAAAACACTTGTGTGATACATCTGTTATAGAAGCTATCATTATCGGACTAGGCCACAAGCTACTTCCAGTGAAAATTCAGCTTAAGGCCCCTTTCACACTGGGGCGGTTTGCAGGCGCTATTGCGCTAAAAATAGCGCCTGCAAACCGACCCGAAACAGCTGTTGCTGTGTCTTCAGTGTGAAAGCCCCGAGGGCTTTCACACTGAAGCGGTGCGCTTGCAGGACGCTGGAAAATGTCCTGCTCCTATAGCACCCGTTCCCATTGGAAACAATGGGGCAGCGCTCCGAACTCGCCCGCAAAACGCCGCTGCAGCGGCGGTTTGCGGGCGGTATTGACCCTTTTTTTTTTTTTCGGCCGCTCGCGGGGGTAAAACCACCCCGCTAGCGGCCGAAATGCGCTGCTAAAACGCTGGTAAAGCGGCGCTAAATATAGCGCCGCTTTACCGCCAGCGCCCCCACCGCTCCAGTGTGAAAGTAGCCTTACTGCTCTGGAACTACATGAATATGAGCATAGGTGTGCACCCAAAAGCCAAACACACACACGTGTGTGTATATATATATATATATATATATATATATATATATATATATTACAGTATAAACATTTTAAAATGTATTAACCACTTCAATACCCGCCTATAGACATATAACGTCCACAAGGTGGATCTCCCATCCTGGGTGGACGTCATATGACGTCCTCCTATTCCCGGCCATCTAGGGGGTGCGCGCGTGCACACGCGGCGTCGCTCGGGACCCGGTGCACGTGCCCGGCAGCCGCGATTGCCCGGGAAAACAGCGGGACCGTGGAGCTGTGTGTGTAAACACACAGCTTCACGTCCTGTCACTGGAGAGGAGACCGTTTGGTGTGTTCCCAATACAGAGGAACACCAATCGGTCTCCTCCCCTTGTGAGTCCCCTCCCCCCACAGTTAGAATCACTCGCAGGGAACATATATTAACCCCTGCAGCGCCCCCCTAGTGTTAACCCCTTCCCTGCCAGTCACATTTACACAGTAATCAGTGCAATTTTATAGCAACGATCGATGGGGAAATGTGAATGGTCCCAAAAATGTGTCACAAAAAAAATCGCAGATCGCCGCCATTACTAGTAAAAAATAAATAAAAATAAAAATGCAATAAATCTATCTCCTATTTTGTAAATGCTATAACTTTTGCGCAAACCAATCAATAAACGCTTATTGCGATTTTTTTTTTTACCAAAAATATGTAGAAGAATACATATCGGCCTAAACTGAGTAAAACATTTTGTTGTTTTTTTTCAAAAAAATTGGATATTTATTATAGCAAAAAGTAAAAAATATTGTGTTGTCTTTTGTTTATGGCGCAAAAAATAAAAAACCGCAGAGGTGATCAAATACCACCAAAAGAAAGCTCTATTTGTGGGGAAAAAAGGACGGCAATTTTATTTGGGTGCAATGTCGCACGACCGCGCAATTGTCAGTTAAAGCGACGCAGTGCCGAATCGCAAAAAGTGCTCTGGTAAGGAAGGGGGTAAAATCGCCCGGGGCTGAAGCGGTTAAAACATGGACAG
This sequence comes from Lithobates sylvaticus, assembly GCA_028564925.1. NCBI lineage: Eukaryota > Metazoa > Chordata > Amphibia > Anura > Ranidae > Lithobates > Lithobates sylvaticus. The sequence goes on from CM053027.1 coordinate 96,541,515, forward strand.
TGTAAGTAGGGCAGTGGATGCTGTCAGTGGAGCAGTTGGTGTCAGTAGGACAGTAAAGGGTGTCAGTCAGTAGAGCAGTGGACTTTATCAGTAGGGCAATTTTACAGTTTTTTTTTGTTTTTATTATTATTCTTTACAATAATATTTTGGATACATTTTTTACAATGTTTTTATGATCCCCGTTGGTCTAAACCCCTGATGTCTAAATTTTGAGACATACAAAGGGACTGAGGACAGAGATTCCCCAGTCACTTTCTCTGCAGCCTCAGCTGCACTGGATGGGAAGTGCTCTGTGCTGAGCGGCTTTCTTTTCATTCACAAACTGAAGCAACACAGTTTACTAAGCTTCAGTTATGAATGAACACAGTGGGTTTTATTTACTAATACTCGTGAGTGCAAAATGTGGTGCAGCTCTACATAGTAACCAATCAGTTTCCATTTTTTTTGGTCTAAGCCTAAGGGCTCTTTCACACGGGATGGATCCGCTGATCCCCGCTGAGCCGGCGGATGCCCTGTCAGATCTCCGCTCTCCTCTATGGGGGATCGGATGAACACGGACCGTCTGTCCGTGTTCATCCGATCCGCTCTGCAGATGGATGGAAAAATAGGGTTTTCCTCCGTCTGCAGAATCGGACCACAGCGGAGACAGACAATATCGGGTGTCAGCGGATGTTCATCCGCTGACACCCGCTATCCAATAGGGATGCATGTATGTCTGTATTTCATCCAAAAACGGATGGATGAAATACAGACATACGGTCCGCCCGTGTGAAAGGGGCCTAATTGAACAAGCTAAATTTAGAATCTGATTGACTACCTTGCACAGTTGCATCTGATTTGTAACTCTCCAGTTTTAGTAAATTAACCCCAGTGAGTGATCTGTACTGATCACTCACTGTGCTCATTTAGAAAAGGAAGGGGCCGATAAATGACATTTTTACTGGCCCCTCCCCCAGCTCTCCATCCTGAAACTTCCCTCTGTGTGTCCGCAGCAGCATCTAATGGGAGAGGAGCTGCTGGAAGAATCTGCCCTGCACACCCCCTGCACATGCCTATGAAGCCATATGAATTGGGGAATGGCTGCTTACATCAGAACTTTATGAGATAACAGATTCTCTCTAAAGCCCAACTCCAGGAACATTTAAAATCATCCCTTGCAATGGGACTGTGCAATCACTGCAAGGGTTAATTATAGAAGGAACAAGTTTAACTTACATGATCCTCCCTTCTCTGGCAGATAACACTCCCCCATGCTCTGGTGGTGGTCTGTCCCTTGGGGTCATTATGTCCAATATAGGTCTAGACCTTCCTTTGGTCTTTATGACATCAGGACCCTAAACCACTGGATCATGGGGGAGAAGAAGCTGTGGGGACTGATCTAGAAGCTGAGGATCAGGTAAGCAAATTTTTTTTCTTTATTCTCTTGAACCAAAACAAGCAATTTAACATTGTAGTGCAGGAACAACCCCACTGCAAGCCATCATTTTTTAGTTGCCCAGAGTTGGGCTTTAAGGCAAATAAAAAAAAAAAAATGTGGCCAACAGCTGTCCAAAAAAACATATCTTTTTTTGCTGCTATACTCACCTTCCTTCCAGCACAGTCACTGTCAATAGACTATCCACTAACATCCTTGGGTGCTGGTCCTCTTCTTGGTTGAATGACACCCAGCGCCATAGAGTTGTAGCAGATGCCGTCAATGCTCAGCAGCTTCAGTAAGAGCACGAATGCATGCAGACCCTTTTTTTTCTCCATATCATTTTAATTAGAGAGTAACTCCACTTTTGTTGAAAAAAAATAACATTGCCCTCTGGACGATCAATGTACATTGTCGGGATTTTAACAAACTTTGTTGCAGATTCCTACCTGTTGTTATTCTGAAGAAACAGCCGTTTGCTTGCATGTGTCCATTTTCAGAGTGAACCTAATAGTGATTTTCGAATTATCAGCTGCTGCACTTGCAGGGTTCTAATGAGGAAAGTGGCAAGGTCTGTATCCCTTTAGACACAATTTCCCTTTCGGAGTATCTCACCAAAAATAAAAATTTTGTTGCAGGGGATGCCCAAAACCTGACTTGTATCTAAGGCTGCATTCACACCTGAGCGTTTCGTTTTCAGGCAGAAAGTTGCGCGTTTTTTACTGCAATGTTTACCGCGTTTTGCCGTGATTTTGCACATGTCAAAATGTCACCAATGTAAACAGCAGAAAAACGCCTGCCCAAACAGAAGTTATGTACTTTTTTGAGCTTTAGGTGTTTTGCTTCAGGCTACAAAACGCTCAGATGTGAGCATGGGGCCATTTAAATTAATGTGATTTTGCTTTTTTTTTCGGGCTTTTTTTCTGGCGTTTTACAAGCTGAAAACGCTCAGGTGTGAATGCAGCCTTAGTGCTGAGAAAATCAGTAAGCCAATTACACAAGCAGGAAATTACATTTCTGAGGGAGGTCTTCTGTACACCATCTGTGTAAAGAACGCCTACAGGTTGCCATTGTAACAACATATTCGGCGACCCATCGCAGTTTGCTACGGAAGTGGCGTTCCATCGCTGCCATCTTGCTACACCCCACACTTGTCCACAGTAAGGATACACTAAGAAGGGGGAAAGCAGACATATTATTACACCCACCGGAGTTTTGCATTTTAGACGTATTTAAAACAGTAAAGTCAGTTTATATAGTGAAGTACAGGACTTACAACTCCGTCTGACTACTTAGATCTTGAATTTTAAAAGCAGCGGCATCCCTGCTCATCTCACAGGTTTGCTAATCTCACAGAAATTTGCTGCTTTTAAAATTCAACATCTAAGCAGTCAGACGGAGTTGTAAGTACTGTATTTCACTATAGAAACTCACTTTACTGTTATAAATACGTCTAAAATGCAAAACTCCGGTGGGTGTAACATGTCCACTTTCCCACTTCTTAGTGTATCCTTACTGTGGACGAGTGTGGGGTGTAGCAAGATGGCGGCGATGGCACATCACTTCCGTAGCAAACTGCGATGGGTCGCCGAATATGTCGTTACACCATATTGCATTGCATTTTACAGATAATTACAGCGCTGCAGTCTGAAATTAACATTCAATTACATAATGACTTGTGTCTCAATTTATTAATTTTTTTATTCTTTATTTAACTGCTTCCCGACCGCCTCCTGTAGATATACGTCTATAGAATGGCACGGCTAGGCAAAGGCACGTGTATATATACGTCCCCTTTAATTGCCTAGCCGTGGGGTCGTGCGCGCGCCGCCGCCGGCGCGCTCGCGACCCGGTCGGGAGCTCCATGACCACGGCCGCGGGACCAGCGGACGCCATCGCCACTGGTGTCCCGCGATCGGGTCACAGAGCTGAAGAACGGGGAGAGGTTTGTGTAAACAAACCTCTCCCCGTTCTTCCTACACTGCCTGTCATTGATCGGCTGTTCCCTGTCATCGCGAAAGCCGATCAATGACGTCAGACGTACAGCCACGCCCCAGTACTGTAAAAAAAAACACAACACGTCACACTAACTCCTCCCCGCCCTCTAGTGGTTAATTCCTTCACTGCCACTGTCATTTACATAGGAATCAGTGCATTTAAATAGCACTGATTTCTATATAAATGACAATGGTCCCAAAAATGTGTCAAAAATGTCCGATGTGTCCGCCATAATGTCGCAGTTACAATAAAAATCGCTGATCGCCGCCATTACTAGTAAAAAAAAAATATTAATAAAAATGCTATAAAACTAGCCCCTATTTTGTAAACGCTATAACTTTTGCGCAAACAAATCAATAATCGATAATTGCGATTTTTTTTTACCAAAAATATGTAGAAGAATACGTATCGGCCTAAACTGAGGAAAAAAAATGTTTTTTTATATATTTTTTGGGGATATTTATTATAGCAAAAAGTAAAAAATATTTCATTTTTTTCAAAATTGACACTCTATTTTTGTTTATAGCGCAAAAAATAAAAACCGCAGGGGCGATCAAATACCACCAAAAGAAAGCTCTATTTGTGGGAAAAAAAGGACGCCAATTTTGTTTGGGAGCCACGTCGCACGACCGCGCAATTGTCAGTTAAAGCGACGCAGTGCCGAATCGCAAAAAGGGGCCTGGTCCTTTGGCTGCCAATTGGTCCGGGGCTGAAGTGGTTAAAGGTCAAGGAATTTTACAAAACCACTCGCATAAACAAAAATCAGATACAAAATGAGACAAAAATACCTCATGGCACAGTTCGCACACAATAACTACTAAATGAAAAACATTCAACGTGGAACCACATCGTATCAGTCTGGATGGGTATTCCTGGATTTAGGCAATTCCATGAACAGTTTTGTGTTTTTACGACAACAAGGTAAACGGCCAAAACGACCGACCCCAGAAAGAGGAAAGTGCAGACAAAGCTCAAGAAAGAAAGAAATAGAAAAAAAAGGGGGGTTGGGCAGTAAGAAGGGTGAGGGGTAGGCAAGCCTTTTCGACCAGATTGCTCCACCGGGTGCTCCATGTGCTGTGAAGCCAACACTTGTGTCTCAATTTTATACGCTAATATTATAATTTTTTTTTTATTTGCTATTTTTTCCCATGCAAGTGGAGTTACCCTTTAACCATACAGGATGAAAAAGTGTTGGTGACATTTGGTGAGCATATCCTGAACTGTGCGCATTCTTAGGAATGATTCACTATCTGTGGTATGTTTATTACACTCTGAGGAATTTTTATGGTCCTGCATTGGCTGCCATCAATGGCATCATACTTGAAGTGAAACGTAACTTCTCTAGAAGCCACGACAGCAGTGATTCGGTGACACGCTTGTTTAGTCAGTTCTTGTGTGAACTGTAGCCCAGTGCTGAGCCTGACTTTTCATGAATGATGTCATTTTAACTCTCCTCAGCTCAACATGGTGAGCAAAGTACCATGGGGCGTAACACAAGACAGACTGTTAGCAGGCCATTTATCATACAAATCGATTGGGGACTTAGCTTTCCGAATAAAAGATTGCAAAATAATGCAGATGCGTTTAGAAACATTTACTGTATTAACAAGTTCTACAAGTATAGCTGATACCAGAAGACTGCGATGAGTCTATATACTCTAGAAACAAATTCAGAAGCGTGTTTAACATAAAGCTGCAGCTTTCCCATAGGTCAAAGTAATGCCGCGTACACGCGAAGGGACTATCCCGCGGGATTATCCGCTGGACTCGAGTCCGGCGGACAATCCCCTCGTGTGTGGGCCTTCGACTGACTTTTTTTCCAAAAAGTCTGGCGGACTAGGTTTTAAGTTTTGTTTTAAAATTATCTGCTGGACTTGGCAGTCCGGCGGACAATACGGCCGTCTGTAGTATGGTCCGGCGGACCAAAAAGGACGCATGCTCAGTAGCAAGTATATTTCTAGTATTTTTCTTTTTCTAGTCCCGTCGTACGCGCTGTACGTCATCGCGTGAACCGCCGGACTTTTAGCGTGATCATGTGCGGTCAAGTCTGTTCGCTTTCAAGTCCGCCGAAGCCCAGCTGGAAAGTCCGGCGGATTGTCCGCTGGACTAGGTCCGGCGGACAAAGTCCCTTCGTGTGTACGCGGCATAACAGTTTCACTGTAGTAAACAATATGATCATGCATAGAACTCCACCCACAACCTATAAATCCCAATACTATTTAAAAGTATATGTAAACCCTCACCTTGTAAAACAACCCATTCAGTTAAAAAAGGAAATGAAATTCAAAACATACACTATATTACCAAAAGTATTGGGGCGCCTGCCTTTACACGCACATGAACTATAATGGCATCCCAGTCTTAAGCCCTGTACACATGATCGGACATTCCGACAACAAAACCGTGGATTTTTTTCCGAAGGATGTTGGCTCAAACTTGTCTTGCATACACACGGTCACACAAATATTGTTGGAAATTCCGAACGTCAAGAACGCGGTGACGTACAACACGTACGACGGGACTCTAAAAAGGAAGTTTAATAGTCATGTACTATCTCCATTACCAACGCTAGTTTTACAAGACCGAGCGCTTCCGTCTCGTACTTGATTCTGAGCATGCGTAGACTTTTGTGCATCGGACTTGTGTACACACGATCGGACTTTCCTTTGTTGTGGGAAAATTTGAGAACCTGCTCTCAAACATTTGTGTGTGGAAATTCCGACAGCACATGTTCGATGGAGCATACATGCGGTCTGACTTTCTGACAACAAGCTCACATCGAACATTTCCCGTCGGAAATTCCGATCGTGTGTACGCGGCATTAGCCCGAAGGGTTCAATATTGAGTTGGGCCACCCTTTGCAGCTATAACAGCTTCAACTCTTCTGGGAAGGCCGTCTACAAGGTTTAGCAGTGTGTCTATCGGAATGTTTGACCATTCTTAAAGAAGCGCATTTGTGAGGTCAGGCACTGATGTGAACAATAAGGCCTGGCTCGCAGACTCTGCTCTAATTTATTCCAAAGGTGTTCTATTTAGTTGAGGTCAGGACTCTGTGCAGGCCAGTCAAGTTCCTCCACCCCAAACTCGCTCATCCATGTCTTTATGGACCTTGTTTGTTCACTGGTGCGCAGTCATATTGGAACATGAAGGGGCCATCCCCAAACTGTTCCCACAAAGTTGGGAGCATGAAATTGTACAAAATGTCTTGGTATGCTGACGCCTTAAGAGTTCCCTTCACTGGAACTAAGGGGCCAAGCCCAACCCCTGAAAAGCAACCCAAAAACTATAATCCCCCCTCCACCAAATGATTTGGACCAGTGCACAAAGCAAGGTCCATAAAGACATGGATGAGCGAATTTGGGGTGGAGGAACTTGACTGGCCTGCACAGAGTCCTGACTTCAACCTGATAGAACACCTTTGGCATGAATTTGAGCAGAGACTATGAGCCAGGCCTTCTCATTCACATCAGTGCATGACCTCACAAATACGCTTCTGGAAGAATGGTCAAATATTCCCATAGACACACTCCTAAACCTTGTGGACGGCCTTCCCAGAAGAATTAAAGCTGTTATAGCTGCAAAGAGTGGTTCAACTCAATACTGAACCCTACGGACTAAGACTGGGATGCCATTAAAGTTCACGTGTGTGTAAAGGCAGGCGTCACAATGCTTTTGGTAATATAGTGTATGTGCATGCATAAAAAACAGTGATATAAACATCTTTTTCCCTTTTTCTATAAGTGATAACATTCCCTCTGTTCTCAGCTGGGGGGGGGGGGGGGTGAGAAACAGCAGTACACTAATGCCACGTACACACGTTTGGAATTCCGCTCAAACTGTCTTGCCTACACACGGTCACACCAAATTCCGACCGTCAAGGATGCGGTGATGTACAACACTACAACGAGCCGAGTTCAATGCTTCCGAGCATGCGTCAAATTGTTTCCAAACATGCGTAGGAATTTTGCGCGTCAGAATTGCTACAGACGATTGGAATTTCCGATAGAAACCTTTTCCGTCTGAAAAAATTAGAACATGCTCTCAATTTTTTTGCTGTCGAAAATTCGGCCAGCAAAATTTAGATAGAGCCTACACACGGTCGCATTTTCCGATGAAAAGCTCTCATCTGTCTTTTTCTGGCCGGAATTCCGATCGTGTGTACGCGGCATAAGCCTCCCAGTGAAAGGCTGTCTGGGAGGGGGGGGGGTTGGTGTCAGGACATATCTGATTATTGTAGGAAAGCAGAATGAGTTCCCAGCATAGCTAGAGAACTGACCACGGTGTGTTCTCCTGCTTAGTGTGGTTGTTTTTTAATAGGAAAGCAGAGGGACTGGCAGGAACACCTGGGATTTCACACAAAGGAAGCAATACAAAGAGAACAGGATACTTTATCATACAAGTACATGCTACAGCAGCAGCTGGGTATACATACTCTTTAACCACATGCCGACCACGCCATAGTCGAAAGACGTCTACAGCACGGTCGGCTTGTTCTAAGTGGACGTCCTACGGACGTCCTCCCAGAAACTTGCTCCCGCGTGCCCCCTGGGGCGTGCACTCGGGAACATCCGTGACCGCCGGGTCCCGAGGACCCGGCGCATCACGGTAAACAGCCGCTGATAGCGGCCGTTTACCACGTGATCGCTCCGTCAAATTACGGAGCGATCACATGTACACAAACCGGCGTCACGTCATGACGCCGGTTCCTCCCTCCCCTCTCTGTACCGATCAGTACAGTGAGAGGGGAGAAGCGGAAAGGGGGGGAGACGGGACCAGCGCTGTGGGCTGGATGTGTAGTGCCCACAGCGCTGGTCAGTGCCTGCAATACTCTCCACCACTGTGCAATACTCTGCCACCACTGTGCAATACTCTGCAACCACTGTGCAATGCTCTGCAACCACTGTGCAATACTCTACAACCACTGTGCAATTCTCTGCAACCACTGTGCAATGCTCTGCCACCACTGTGCAATGCTCTGCCACCACTGCAATGCTCTGCAACCACTGTGCAATGCTCTGCAACCACTGTGCATTGCTCTGCCACCACTGCAATGCTCTGCAACCACTGTGCAATGCTCTGCAACCACTGTGCAATGCTCTGCCACCACTGTGCAATGCTCTGCAACCACTGTGCAATGCTCTGCCACCACTGTGCAATGCTCTGCAACCACTGTGCAATGCTCTGCAACCACTGTGCAATGCTCTGCCACCACTGTGCAATACTCTGCCACCACTGTGCAATACTCTACCAATACTGTGCAACACTGCAATACTCTGCCAATACTCGCCAATACTCTGCCAATACTCTGCCAATACTCGCCAATACTCGCCAATAATTATTAATAGAAACAAAGAATTTTTTTTTTTACCGAATTTTCAGTATTTTTTGATTTATAGCGCAAAAAATAAAAAACCCAGCAGTGATTAAATACCACCAAAAGGAAGCTCTATTTGTGTGAAAAAAAAGGACACAAAATTCATTTGGGTACAGTGTTGCATGACTGAGTAATTGTCATTCAAAGTGTGAGAGCACCGAAAGCTGAAAATTGGTCTGGTTAGGAAGGGGGTTTAACTGCCCAGTGGTCAAGTGGTTAATAAAACGAATTTGCAAATAATGTTCAAATATATAAACTAACAAATTGTTGCAAAAGATAATGTCCAATAGTGGTGTTAATCTAATAAAGTGTCAAAAAATTGCATAAATAGTTATTTGTTATCCACCAATGATCTGAGATCCCCCTTATCAACTTCATAAACAACGATGTTCTTCAAACCAACAGCTCCACCCATGTGATCAGAGCCGCCCACCGGACTGAACTGACCTTATCGGCAGGTCAGGAGCATTTTATACAGTAAAATTTCCACTATCAGATGTTCTCTTTTACTCAAACAATTCTCCACATTCCTCAGTTGGCAGGTTCTTTCATGTTCCCAGGGCTCTTTCATACTCCATCACAAAACAAAAACTCCTATGACTACAAGTGACACACTTCTTTTTAGGAACTCTTGAAAAAATCCAGAATTGGACAAAACGTGTCAAGTGGCCAAAAGGGTGATGTACTTACACCAGTACAGAGATTCACGTGGCAGTTTTGTGGTGGAGTAGACATGTGCGATTAGTTTCGTACGAATCGAAAATTCGTACGAATTTGCGTAAATTCGTACATTCGTAGGATCCGAAATACGAATTGATATTTCGGATCCAAATTCCTAACGAAGATTCGTAATTTTTACGAAAAGTTAACAAACCTAAAAGTTAAAAACCCAGGAAGTCAGCACAGCACAGGGATGGTGGGAGCCCCTTATAATGATAAATTCATCATAACGAACATTCGTAATTGTTACGAAAAGTTAACGAAAATTCGTATTTCGTATGAAATTTCGGACACGAATTACGAAATACAAATCAATTCTAATACGAAACGGAACGAAAACTAAACAAATTTATTGACGCCGCGCACATGTCTATGCTGGATCTTCTTCCCAGTGAAGCCATAGAAAGAAATGATTATAGCACATATGCTTGTGAGCTTTTTGCTTGGATTTTATGTTTTTTTGTAATATAGAATTTTACAATATCCCACTATGGGAGTTTTTGTTTTATAAGTGAATATGAGAGGTCAATCTGCACCTGTCAGTTGAGGAATGTAGAACACGGAGTAAGGAGAGGATCTGATATTGGAGATTTTACTGCCTATAGTGCTACTAACCCTCTATTGATGTAGGGGTCAATTTTGTGCCCTTATCACATGCGTGGAGGTTCTAGTTTGATAGGTTGAAGAATGTTTCTATATGACATTACTACAAAAGATCACTGATTGTTAGTGGATGGCGAAAGATGTATGCAATATTTGTATCCTTTATTAGATTTACACTGTTAGTGGACATTGTTGTTTGTATTAACATTTGCACTTTAGTTTTAGGATTATTTGCATATGCTGAATTAATTAGAATAAAACCGAAATAGTATTGGAAGTTATAGGGGGTGAGAAGAGTGCTGTGCATGTTCATCTAATTGTAATCTTATTGTTTACTACTGTAATTGTGATCACTTAGTTGTAATCATAGTGTTTATTACAGCTTGACACTACCTTCTTCCTTTGATTCTATCATAGCCTGGAGAAATTCAAGGTACCTCTGGATGAAACCACTTGCCCGACCCAAACACTTCTGAGAGCAGGAATAGCGTGCACCACCTGTGTTACACCTCCTCTGTATGCCTGGAAACTGGGAGCGACGTGTAGTTGATCACTTCCGGTTCCGCCCCTTTGTGTGCCCAACTGCCCATCAAATGCTGCCAGTGTGCCCATCAAATGCTGCCAGCGATCCCATCAAATGTTGCCAGTGTGCCCATTAAATGCTGCCAGTGTGCCCGCCGCCCGATCACCGTCTGCCCAGCACTTACCCTGTTTCTGTGATGCAGCGGGTGAAGGCGACGAGCGGGGTCCTTCATGCTTCTCCTCATCTCTTGTCCTCTCCTCCTGATAGGCACCCAATAGCGGCACTTGTCGTTTCAGCCAATCAAGTAACAGACCCGAGCACCTGATTGGCGGACAGGCGGTTCAGTGTTAGGAAAGCGAATAGTCATTCGCTTACCTAACACAGCTGAGTGGACTGCGAGCGCCAAGCATGGTGTTCACAGTTCACCTATTTTGCAGTCTTAAAGACTTATTTACCAGCTTTCTCGGGCTGTGCGTTCCACGGAGCTTCTGACGTCACTTCCGGTTTCCCTCTGGCACAGGGAAACCGGAAGTTACCTCTTAACTCGAAGAACAAAGCACCCTACGGGCGGGAGTTGTTTGGCGCGATGGAATGCGCCACAAAGCAGGTAAAAATCCTGCGAATGAAGCGCCTCGTCTGCAATCTCATGATTGCACTGACGTACCATTTCCCATAGTGCACTGTGTCCGGCGCCCGAACACAGTGCACTTAAAGGGGGGGGGGGGTGGGGGTTGGGGTTGGGCGCCAGTGTTTTACCATATACTGTATGTGATATGCGTGGCAATGCTGCATTACTAAAAAGCATTCAGATAACCTATCCATTAAAATTCCTCTAGAAGCATACAAATGTACAAAGGAATTTTAAAGTGGAAGTAAACACCTATCTCTTGTTTTTAATGCTTTTCTATAATAAGGCTTACCTATAGGTAGTGTAAATATCTCCTAAATGTGCGCCGTTTAGGACATATTTAGTGTATATGCAGCTGGGGACATCACTGGCGCATACGCTCTGAAAGAACGGGCACCCGTGTTGTTTCTTCAGAGCCTCATGCTGTGAACAGCGGCTCCCACGCGCATGCCAAAGCCAAAGTCCGCAAACCTAGAAGAAAGATGGGTGAAGATGACAGCGCCTGTAGCGCTGCGCTGGAAGAGCTTAGTTTTAAGGTAAGTTTAACATAATGTGCTAGTATGCAAGCACATTATGGACATTATCTTGCAGGTACAATAACAAATGTCCAGCGGTTTACAAACGCTTTGAGGGTGAGGTCAAATGTATTGTGTTCTTCCTTGTGTTATCAGTTACATTTTGCAAAGGGAGTTTATTAGTACAACAAAATATTAATATCCCTTCATTGGACAAGCACAGATCATAGACATGAAATTGCGTAAATTAAAAAACAACGTAAGGAAATTAACTTATGCAAGAGATGAAGTCACTGGGACTACACAGCATAGAGACATCACATCATCAACATATCACTATGTAACCCTGATTACATATATATGGTATAAATATATATATATATATATATATATATATATATATATATATATATATAGCCTGCAGGATTAATGATATAAGGTTTTCCTTGCATATCAAAAGCTTAGGACTTACTATTATTCTTTTTAAACTCTGGGTGTAATTCCTGATGTAATTCTAATTATTATGTGTTTGATATGCCAATGATAATCATGCCATGGCAGACTTATGACTTCAATCAGCAACAGAGTGTAAGCCAAGCATGGAGCGCTAAGAGACAGCTTTGGATGGTTGCCTATGGCATTTATGTTCTCATAGGCAGCTAAGTGACCCACCACACACATTGCTAGTCAGGATTAGCAGCATGTGAATGTCAGTTATGGAAGAATACTACACCCCAATTACCAGTGACATCACTGGCAAGCTGACCAATGACATGGTCTGACCTCATATTATAGATTCCACTTGCAGTAGTAGTCGGCAAAATAATTCTTCACCAAATAGGGGTAGTTTTTGGGGGAACCGGGTATTTTACATGCTCAAGTCTCATTTTTATATTACCCACAAGATATAGGACAATGGTGGATGGTTCAAACTACCTCCTTCTACCTAAAACGAAGATCTCAGCTTTGGGTGGGCATGCCCTAAAAACGGTAGTTAGGGTTATACAAGTTCAACATGATCTAACACAAATATTATTATTATTATACAGGATTTATATAGTGTCAACATTTTACACAACGCTTTACAAAGAGGAGACAATACAGTAATGCCCCGTACACATGGTCGGAAATTCCGACCACAAAATCCGTCTGATTTTTTCTGACGGATTTTGTCCGACACTGGTGTTGCATACACACGGTCAGACAAAGCGGTCGGAAAATCCAATCATTCTGAACGAGGTGACGTTCGTTGCGTACGATGGAACTACGTAGAGGCTAGTAGCCAATAGCTTTGGTCTCGTAATTTGATCTGAGCATGCGTGGCACTTTGTCCGTCGGAATTCTCTACACACGATCGGAAAAAGTCTGATCGGATTTTGTTGTCGGAAAATTTGAGAGCAGGATCTCAAATTTTTTACGTCAGAAATTCCGACTTAAAAAGTCAGATGGAGCCCACACACGGGCGGATTTTCCAACAACATGGTCCGATCGTACATTTTCCGTCGGAATTTCAGACCGTGTGTACGGGGCATTACAATACAATAAAATACAAGAGGGTTAAGAGGGCCCTGCTCAGAAGAGCTTATAATCTGCAACCGAACACAATAAGAAAATAATAGAGAAAAGGCAAACCCTGTCCCTTTCCTAAAAAAAAAAAAAAAGGGTACAATTTACCAGGGAATTAGCTGAAGGTTGCAAATATCGTAAAATTATTTTGATCTAATGTAACATATTAAAGTGTATCTAAACCCAAGAACAAAAATTGCATATATTGAAGCTTACCAGTAAAGATGTGCTGCCTCAATTCCTTTTTTCACTAACATACTTCCTTTCCTTTCCGTGACAATGCTCCCTCACTACACTGCACTGTATCTATGGAAGAGCAACATTGTCCCACTAGGCCAGGGATATGTTGCAGAACTACATTTCCCATGAGGCATAGCAAGACTCTGACAGCCACAAGCATGACCCCCAGAGGCAGAGGCATGATGGGACTTGTAGTTTTGCAACAGCTGGAGGTCCACTGATTGCATATTACTGCACTAGGCCATGACTGCAGAACACCTCCCGCTCTCCTTATTATTATTATTATTATTATTATTATTGTACAGGATTTATGAGTTGATGGAGAAAGTAAAACAGTGTATTAGTTAGAAGCAGGAGAGACTTCTTTAAAGAGAAGGGTTTTAAGGGATCATCTAAAGATGAATAGATTAGGAGACAATCAGACAAATTGGGGTAGGGAGTTCCAAAGGATGGGAGAAGCTCTGGAGAAATCCTTATCTACACAACATAAGGTTGGAGGTGCTCAGTAGTTCCCAGAGATGAATCGGGCTGGACTTTTAAAACTGCTTGAGTTTTCAGTGCAGTACAGGCAGATCTTGCACAGGAAGTTGGGTGCTCATTGGATTTCTGACAGGATCATTATGATTTTTTCACACTTAAACAGACATAACAAAACACTTTCAATAGTATGTCTAATAGCCCAAAAAGGAGAAAATATGAGAATTTAATAGTAAAAACCTAATTGAAAACATTTTATTATTACCTTTTGTATTACCTTTTGTACCACCACCCCCTCCCTTTAGAATGTAAGCTCTACAAGCAGGGCCCTCCTGTACCTTTTGTATTGAACTGTACTGTAATTGTGTTGTCCCCCTATACATTGTAAAGCGCTGCGTAAACTGTTGGCACTATATAAATCATGTAGAATAATAATAATATTATTCTGCCTTGTTGAAACTGAATATTAGAGAAGTTTGTGAATAAAAAAAAAAACTATACTCACTAGATGGATGCAGCATCGGTCCGCTTCTAAGACCAAGAACTGAACGATCAAAGACCACTGATCGCTCAGTTCTTGATGTTCACTGAGCAGAGAGCTGGTGACTCTCAGTCACTGCTCTGCCCCTCCAGTGCTCACTGGAGTGCTTGGGTGTGCAGAGGGTGGGTGCAGCTGGCTCCGGCTCTTAGCGGCTCGCATTAAAGTCGGGATTGCTCCAGAGCCTAGATCGGCTGTGTGACGTCAGCTGACAGCGGCTCTAGCCCACTGTCGGCTGAAAATGGGTCACAAGAGTGCAGAACAAAGTGGACTCCTGTGATGCCCATGTGAAGTAGGGTCAAAAGAGTTTTGAAGGATCCTTTATCAGCATTAAATTTAAAAAAAGACGCTATAAGAATGAAGCACAATGATATTATAGCATCATTGTATCCTTGTAGAGTGGTGACGGGATTATTCCAAGTTCAAGTACCAGCAGGACAAAAGTCAAGTCCAAGTAGAATTTAGTAAAGCCTTTGCATTTAATAACTGCATTCCACCGTCCTGTCATCTCTTTACTGTTTAATTGGTTTGGCATTAGAAGACCCACAATGGCGTCCTTGTAAAAGTTACAGTTCTGTGAAACATAAAGAACACTTCTTTCTGTCGGGAGACACTAGGAAGAAATTGCTTAGTGGCTTTCTCTGCGTCTCACATAACCAAGTGTCTATACAAAGTTTAGGGTGTATTGTTAACCACTTCAGCCCCGGAAGGTTTACTTCATTTTTTGCAATATGGCTTGGTGTTACTTTGACCGACAATTGCGCGGTCGTGCAACGCTGTACCCAAATAAAATTGATATCCTTTTTTTCCCACAAATACAGCTGTCTTTTTTGGTGATATTTGATCACCTCTGCGTTTTTTTTTTTTTTTTTTTGTGCTATAGACAAAAAAAGACTGACAATTGTTTTTTTATTTTGTGTGCTATAAAAAGAAAAGACCGACAATTTTGAAAAAAAAAAATATATATATTTTTTACTTTCTGCTATAAAACATGCCCAATAAAAAATGTAAAAAATCTTTTATTTTCATCAATTTAGGCCAATATGTATTCTGCTACATTTTTGGTAAAAAAAATAAAAATAAATACTTGTATATTGATTGGTTTGCGCAAAAGTTATAGCATCTGCAAACTATGGGATATATTTATGTAATTTTTTTTTTTTTACTAGCAATGCCGACGATCAGCGATTTTTAACAGGACTGTGACATTGCGGTGGAAAAAACTGACACTAAGGGGGTTATTTATGAAAGGCAATGTTCCCAATGTGGGCGCATGATTACAATGTGCCTGCGGTCATGTTAGGGTCACAGTGTACATGAAGTGTTTTCTGTGTTGGCCCATATGAACCAAAAATCTGTGCTGGAAAATGAATGACTGGTTCAGATTTATTGCCACTGGAGAGTTTTATAAATGACGATAAACATCATTGCTAAACCTCCGCTTAAAAGTGAAGGTATGAAGGCAAGATCACACAGATTTTATAGTTCTTAAACATGTTTTTTTACTGGCTGCAGATTATAACTGTTGGTAGTTTATACAAATAAAGACTTGAAGTTTAACCACCTGAGATCCGCGCTATAGCCAAATGACGGCTACAGCGCGGATCTGATGTGCCGGGACGACGTCTATTGACGTCGTCCCGGCAACGAGCTGCCTGCGCGCCCCCTGAAGGGCACGCGCGGCGTGCTCTGTGATCCGCGAGTCTGTGAGACTCGCTGGATCACAGATCCGAGTAAGGGGTCAATCCCGACCCCTTACCACGTGATCAGCTGTCAGCCAATGACAGCTGATCATGTGATAATAACCGAGCCGGTAATCGGCTTTTTTTCCTGCTCGCGCTGACAGCGCAAGGAGAAAAAAAAAAGCCGATCACCGGCGGCAGTGAGAGGGACATCAGTCCCTCTCACTGCAATATGCCCAGGGTCCATGGTGACCACCTTTGCTAATAAAAGTGCCCCCAGTGCCATCTGTCAGTGCCCCCAGTGCCATCTGTCAGTGCCCCCAGTGCCATATGTCAGTGCCCACAGTGCCAGGGCTGCACATCAGTGTCACCTACCAGTGCTCATCAGTGTCCCCTACCAGTGCCCAGTGCCACCTATCAGTGCCCATCAGTGCCACCTATCAGTGCCCATCAGTGCCATCTATCAGTGCCACCTATCAGTGCCATCTATCAGTGCCCATCAGTGCCATCTATCAGTGCCATCCATCAGTGCCCATCCGTGCCACCCATCCGTGCCACCCATCCGTGCCCATCAGTGCCATCTTTGCTGTGCCCATCAGTACCGACTTATCTGTCCCCACCAGTGCAGCCTATCAGTGCCCACCAGTGCCGCCTATCAGTGCCCACCAGTGCCGCCTATCAGTGCCCACCAGTGCCGCCTCATCAGCGCATATCAATGAAGCAGAAAAATTACCTGTTTGCAAAATTTTTTAACAAACTATTAAACATGATTTTATTTATTTTTTTAATTTTCCATCTTTTTTTATTTGTTTAGCAAAAAATAAAAACCCCAGCTGTGATTAAATACCACCAAAAGAAAGCTCTATTTGTGGGGAAAAAATGGTAAAAATGTCAATTGGGTACAGTGTTGTATGACCGCGCAATTGTTATTCCAAGTGCGTCAGCGCCGAAAGCTGAAAATTGGTCTGGTCACGAGGGGGGTTTAAGTGCCCAGTAATCAGGTGGTTAACCTCCCTGGCGGTATGATTCTGGCTGGAATTTAGTGCTGAAAGCGGTACAATTATTTTGCATGGAAATTTGGCGTTTTTATATTGTAGGCATGCAATTCTTATGAATAACTCACTTAAATCTGTCCGAACCAGAGTCTAGTAGACATCCCGGGTATGATAAAGTTTGAAACACAAAATAATAAATTATAATATAAAAAAATATATATAAAAATGATTCAATAATGTAATCAAATCAAAAACACTGAAATTTGCTCAGTTGCAGAATAGTCGCTGTCATTAAATTTATTGTTTGATGATAAATTGTGATTTTATTTTTTTATCGGTGTTTTCTAGCTGTCTAAAACCACTTTTGACATAAAGGGACACTTTTTGGTTGCTATGGACAATCTCCAGTTTCCAGGCAGAAAAAAAATCTTTTTATTATATAAAATGACATGCAGGGCACTGGGCAGACCACTAGGGACAAAGGGGGTGTGTATTTTTTGTATACAGTACTGTAATCTGTAAGATTACAGTATTGTATATGTGTTGTGTTTTTAAACTTTTTTGAATTTGGCGCCGATCTCCGCTCCCGTGCGTCGTAACGTCACAGGGAACGGAGATCGGCGGCACCCGGCACTGTGTGAATCGAGCGAGCGGACGGCTCGCTCACACAGCGGGGAGACATCGCAGGATCCAGGGGAAAAGGTAAGTAACTTCCCCCCTGCATCCCGCAACGCAAGCCCGAGTCTGGCTCGGGGTTACCGCTCCCAGCACAAAAAGCTGGCCCCGAGCCAGACTCGGGGTTACCGCCAAGGAGGTTAAAGATTATGTAAATCCAACTAGTTAAAATGTATATAAGCTTTAGGCCCCTTTCACACTTATACGACTTGTCACACGATTTGGGACTGCAAAGTAGCATTACAAGTCGTTCCCCATGATTTCCAATGACAGCCATTCATATTAGTATGACTTCAATTTGTTCCGACTTCAAAGTAGTCCCTGCACTACTTTGGTCCGATTTTGATGCCACTTACACAGGCAAAATCACGGTAAAATGGTGCGACTTTGAAGTCTCACAAGTGTGAAAGGGGCCTTAACTTGGTAAAGTATTTTTAAATGTAAGTTTGGTTATTCTTAAAGTTCCATGCACACTAGCGTTTTTCATAAGCTCAAAAAAGCTAGAAAAAATGCTGATAATAGCATTTTTGTCCCAGCTTCTAGTAGCATTTTAGTAGCTTTTAAAAGCTTTTAGGTGCATTAGCATATTATTAGCGTTTTTGCAGTAGAAGAAGAAAAAGAAGCTAAAAAAAAGCTGTTAGTAGCATTTTTGTAGCTTTTAGAAGCAGCTAGGAGCATCTAGAAGCAGTTAGGAGCATTCAATGATTTGTTTTCTGCTGGAAAAACTCTCCAAGAAGCTCTACAAAAACAATTTTTTTTCTGCTCCTAGACGCTAAAGCTCATAAAAAAAATGCTAATAGCCTAAAGTAGTGTGCATGGACACATAGGATAACACTATTTACCTTCTAGGAGCAGGTAAAAAATGCTAATAACAGCTTCTAGAAAATGTGAATGTGCATGGAGCCTTAATCTAAAAGAAAAGATTAAAAACAGTATTTTATGAAAAAAAAAAAAAAAAAAGATATTTGTCACCTTACAGCAGAACTAAACCCATCAACTGTTTCCCAAAACTGTTATGCCGCGTACACACGGTTGGAATTTCCAATGGAAACAGTCCGATGGGAGCTTTTCATCGGATTTTCCGACCGTGTGTATGCCCATCGGTTTTTTTCTCTCGGAATTTCCTACAGACTTTGGATTGAGAACCTGTTCTTAATTTTTCCGACGGAAAACCTTTCTATCGGATTTTCCGATCGTGTGTATGCAATTCCGACACGCAAAATTCCGGCGCATGCTCGGAAACAATTTGACGCATGCTCAGAAGCATTAAACTTCCCTTTTATAGTGCAGTCGAACGTTTTTTAAGGCGCGGTGTTATTGACCGTCGGAATTTGGTGTGACCGTGTGTAGGCAAGACAGTTTGAGCGAAATTCCGTCGGAATTCCGACGGGAAAACCATCAGAGCTTTTTCCGACGAGAATTCCGACCGTGTGTACGCGGCATTAAAGTCAATGCATGTTGTAAATAATGACTGTCACAGTTGCTTGTGCTTTAAATCGCACTGTAGAGCCATCAAATGACTGCTATCATAACGAATCACATGTGTAGCGCCATGGCAATTGCAGTTCAAACAGAAGCAAAGATGGCAGATTCCTTGGTTGTAAAAGATAAGATAAGATTTTAAAGAGGAACCGGACCCAGCAAACTGTTCCCAAACAAAGCCTGGTAGAGAAAAAAAGTACTACTCTCCAGTACTACCTGTGGTCACCATGCAGCTGACTTTTCCCCAGCACTGACATTCCATGCCATGCTGAGCATTGTGTTAGAGCTGTCTTCTTGGTGACTGGTGATCTGATGACTGGTGGAGTAGTATTCATTAAGCAGAAAGAATAGAGACAAAAAATGGGGGAGGCATGGAAATCCTTGAACTGCAGGTCCTGAAATACAGACAGCTTCCTCTCCAGCAAGGAAAACATTGTGCAGCACAGCATTGACATCATTAAATTTCACTCTCATGAGACTGGCAGTCAAAGGAAGTGTCTTAGATCTGACACTGCCGATATACAGTTATGAAGCGACATAACAAGAGTGCCTAAGCAATAGAATTTCCTTTGGGAGGAATTCATGGCAAACGATAAGAGGCAATGCATGGGCACAATTTGAATTTCTAGATGTTCACTATAACATTGCAAATCTTCACTGTTTGAGTTCAGACCCACCTTAATGCCCCCCTTTAGGATAGAGAAGGAATGGCAAAGAACCTCGGTCAACTTTTTATTGCTAAGTGTCCCCACAAGAGTGTTATTCCACTACTTCCCAGTGAGAGGGGGTCAGGTGGACAAGAAGGGATGGGATGTCTGACCAGCGAGAACAGTAACAGAAACAGAAAAACTTTTATTTTGTAGTGCAGGGAAGGTTTATAATTTTTGTCTGGTCAACATTGCTGTGTGAGTCTTCTAGTTTCACAAACACCCATTCCACCAATTTCTTGTCCTAGTGTCATAGGGATTTATACATGAGGGAAATCTCTCCAGCTCTAAATCCCCTGCAAAAGTTCTAACCCTTTATCAGGCAAAACACCAATACATGTTGGCTGAATTTGGGCTTTAAGAAAATATTATTTTTAAGTTGGTTGACCCTTTAAAGAGGCACTGTCACTTTTCCCAAGCAAGGCAAGGTGACAGTGTGTTTGTAAAGCCCCCTACTTCAATTATACCTACCATACAGCGGTCTCATACCACTCCTTCCTCTGCTGTAGCTGGCACTGGATCCAAGGTGTTGCCTGGGGTTCAAGGAATAGAAGGAGTAGTGCATTACCCCCTTAAAGTGGTTGTACACCCTGTACAACCACTTTTACCTACAGGTAAGCCTATATTAAGGCTTACCTGTAGGTGCTTGAAATATCTCCTAAACCTCCATGGTTTAGGAGATATTTATGAAAAAGCAGAGCGCCGATGACATTGGCGCATGCGCACTTTAGAAAGGGCACATCGCACCGTTTCTAATAGGGGTCCCGTGCGGGAGTGACGTCACGCGACTCTGGCCAGTCACAGAGCCAGAGTTTGCGGCTCCAGAAGGAAGAGGGGGGAAGATGGACGCTCCCTGCTAGTGGGGACAACGGTGACATTGTGGGCTTTGGTTTCAGGCAAGTGACACATAATGGGCTACTATGCGATGCATAGTAGCCCATTATGCTTTACCTTTCCAGGGAAATAAAGAGGAAGCAAAACCCACCAGGGTCTACTTCCTCTTTAATCACTGACAGTGCTCGGGCCCAGTGATTGACTGCTAAATCCAAGTACTGTCACAGGAAGAGTTTATTGTTCTGCAATAGAGAAGGGGAGGGGGAGAGAGAGGCACCAAGCCGCCACTGGTGTAGTAGGATTTTATTGAATGTAAAAACAAGTTGTTATGCACTCACAAGCATCCTTTGCCCCGTACACACGGTCGGATATGCCGATGAAAAAAATTTGAGAGCAGGATCTAAAATTTTCCTACAACAAAATCCGATCAGACTTTTCCCGATCATGTGTAGAGAATTCCGACGCACAAAGTGCCACGCATGCTCAGAAGAAATTTGGAGACGAAAGCTATTGGCTACTGCCGTGTACGTAGTCCCATCGTACGTTTTGTACGTCACCTTGTTCGGAATGATCGAATTTTCCAACAACTTTGTCCGACCGTGTGTGTGCAACACCAGTTTCGGACAAAATCCGTCGGAAATTATCCAACGGATTTAGGGATCGGAATGTCTGACCGTGTGTGCAAGGCTTAGAGTAGTAGGCATTGAAATTGCTCAGTATGAAGCCAACAGAGGAAAGTCCAGTCCTGACAGGAGCCGCTAGGAATGCAAAAACGATACCGGACCCGATTCAGGAATCCAGAGAGCTGTCAGAGAGCACCCGTGGAAGCCTCATAGAAGCTGCCAAGTGCCAGGACACAATACCCAATCAGGAGCGCATTCCGGAGGCTAATCCATGCATCCTCATCAGCCCCAATTTTGATTGTACAGACCTCTTCTTATCATTGCGGCAAGTGTAGCGCTGACTGCTGGTGCTTGTATTGTTCTGCAATACCTGGAAGGCCAGGGTATTTTCTCAGGCTGAAGCAGAGGCAGGAGGGGTAAGGTGATAATAACTAGGGCAGGGGTGGGCTTTACATACATGTTGTCAACATTATCTCGTAACGTAGCTACTCATTTTTCAATTTTGTTTTAGCTTCTGTTAGAAATATTTGACAACTTTAAAAGAAAAAAATGTACTGAGTTCCGAAAATTCCAGGTGAGTTACAGTACTTGGAATGTACATGCCATCAGCTGTCATATGATTGCATACTACCTTAACCTGGCTGGTCGAGGAAAGGAAAATCTTTCTGAAGCTGAACAGAATACTGCATATTTATAACTGGCTGAATTGCATTCCATAATACGTTATCTAGTAAAACTGCATAGTTGCCATGTCCTAAGAGGAAACACATAAACTACCAGTTATTCTGTATTTTCCCACACATATGTTCATTAACATATGAGCTGAAGGTCATTTCTGAAGAACTCTCTACCTTTAAACAGCCATTATTCTTTCAATTCAAAGCAGTATTAACCCTGAAAGGTGCTAACTGTGACCGTAACAGTACATTAGACTGCAAAAAAAAGCAGCATGGGGGCCTATTGCTAGCTGGCTGCGGAATGATTTATATAGTCAGCATATGGAGAAATAATAGAGTAAAATAAGGTGTATACTATGCTAGCTATTATTCTAGAATGGCACAGATTTCAGTGGGAGAATGGAGGTCATGGGAATGCGGATCCAATTATGGTTCCACCCTAAAATATATATTTTTTGTTTTCTTAGATATTATCACTTTAGGTTGAATCTGATGGGCCACACTGTCCATAAATAGAAAGATTTGTACTTAAAACATGCTGGAAATGTTTGTATTATCACGTAACAATAGTTCCACCTCTGTAAAGGAAAGGCAACAAAGCTTTAGCCCCATTTACACCTGGGTATTTGTTAGTCAAAGCTCCAAAACGCTTAACAAGGCAAATCCAATGCTTTTATATGGTCCCTGTTCACGTTATGCAAGTAGCTCAATGCATGGCCCTCCAAAAGTACATGCGCTATATTTAAGGCAAAATGGGGCATTTTACCCCCATTGACTTCAAGGGGAGCATGCAAAAAAACATGCAAAACACACCTAGCGCATTCTTTTTAGGCACTGTCATAATAAAAATCTAAGGAGCCAAGAACGCACCAAAAAATTTCCTGTATAGCACTTCACTACTAACCAGTGATGTAAGTAACTCAGGTAAAATAAACGGAGTTACTTAACGCAGTTACTTTAGAGGGTAACGAGTAATCTAACTGATTACTCTTCCCCTCATGGTAACGCAGTTCCCATTACTTGGGCGGCGTTACCGCAATTACATCTACCGCCCGGGAGGCCCGCCGTGGCCGCGCTGCCTGGCCGTTCGTTCCGCCGCGGGGAGGGGGGCTTTCGCCCACTGAGCTGAGAAGAGGCTGAGACTCAGAGAGACTGTCTGGACAGCCCCATCCCGCCCCGCCTATCCAGAGAGAGAGAATGTAGGGAGGCGGGGCGGACACTGAAAAATGAGGAAAGGCATCCCTGGAGGCATTCAAGTAAGTGACTGTCTGACGATTCATGTGTGCAATCGATCCATCCCAAGTCCTCCACCACCTCTGCTTCTTACTGATCCCATCCCTACCCACCCACCATCATTTCTACAACAGAGGTGATGGGGGGGATAGGGTAGGGATGAGATCAGTGGTGGTGGGGGATGGGGTCAGCAAGAGGCAGAGGGGGTGATGGGAGAGGATGGCACCACCACCGCTGCCACCCCCCCAAGTACCACTGCTGCCTGCCACCCCCCAAGTACACCACCGCTGCCACCCCCCCAAGTACCACCGCTGCCACCCCCCAAGTACTGTACACCACTGCCACCCCCCCAAGTACCCCTGCTCCCACCCCTTAAGTACCACCGCTGCCACCCCTCAAGTACCACCGCTGCCACCCCCTCAAGTACCACCACTGCCACCCCTGTCACAATTACTTTGCTGAGTAACTAATTACTTTTCCAATGTAGTAACTGAGTTACTAACGCAATTACCTTTTGGGAGAAGTAATTTGTAACTTAACTAATTACTTTTTTTAAGTAAGATGACCAACACTGCTACTAACAGTGTAAAAAAAAAAAATTGTCTCAATACACTATGCTCAAACTTCAACCTCATCTTAAAGATAACAACAAAGAACCTTTAGTAAAAGCAATCTACGAATGGATACTCTTAGATAATGTCAGGCTTTTTATTCTTTGTATACCTTATTATTCGTTTTCAACCCCATTCTTTTCACAGAGGTAATTTTCTTTATGGACAGTTGAATCCATCTCCCTTAACTTCATAGAACTCTGGGTCTGCCTCCTGGAACATGGGACAGTGTGAATAATCTGAGAGGGAATGTACTGGTGATAAAGCCTTTCCAGGATGCATACACTGTATGTGAGATCAAGGCTACATCACCAGTGCTTTACTCAACCAGGAAGTGGAAAAACAGTAGTTGTAACTAAAAGCAAAAAATGTTTCTTTAACTAATGAGCACAAGATGATTTCAGAGCCGCATGCTGATGTGATTTTTAGTGGAAGGGAGGAAAAGTCCACTTTAATGATGAGTAAACTGCATTAACACATTAGCCAAAGTGGGAAGAAGCTGGAAGTGGTCCCACTGCTTCTGCATTGTGAATGGGGATAAACAAATCTGTTATCACTGGTCTCTCTAGGTGAGAACTTGGTCTAACGATATGATCGATATGATCGATATCGATAACGATAAGATATGGTCTAACGTAAGGTCCTCTTGTCACTTGCACACTTCTGGGGGGAAAAGCTCAGAAAGCAGTTCTTTGATTTGGTATTTTATATACTGTTCTGCACCACTGTGGTAAACACCAATGTGCAGAGGACATAAAAAATTGTCCTTGTGTTGCCTGCCATCCAGCAGCATCTACATTACATAAGGAAGAAAGCAGAAAGGAAGCCAGCTCAGTCCAGTAAAATGTTTTTAATGAAGACAGATTAAAAAACACTCACAAGATTAAAATGTATAAAGGCTCATCTGGACACACTAATGCTGCGTACACACGAGCGGAATTTCCATCGGAAAAAACTTGTATGGTTTTTCCGACGGAATTCCGCTCAAGCTTGGCTTGCATATACACGGTCACACAAAAGTTCTCTGAACTTTCGACCGTCAAGAACGCGGTGACGTACAACACTATGTCGAGCCGAGAAAATGAAGCTCAATGCTTCCGAGCATGCGTCAAATTGTTTCCGAGCATGCATAGGAATTTTGCGTGTCGGAATTGCTACAGACGATCTGAACTTTTTCCGACTTTTGCTGGCAGCAATTTCCACCAGCAAAAGTCTAATGGAGCACACACACGGTCGAAATTTTCGACCAAAAGCTCACATCTGACTTTTGCTGGGGGAATTTCCGATTGTGTGTACGGGGCATAAGTGTGGATGTGAATCCTAATCCCATCCTACAGGACCGCTGTAATCTGTTCCGGCTGCTGGGCATGGAGATGGCTGGCTCGGAAGCTTGGAGGAGCACCTGGAAGCCATGCTGGCCAGC
This sequence comes from Lithobates sylvaticus, assembly GCA_028564925.1. Classification (NCBI taxonomy): domain Eukaryota; kingdom Metazoa; phylum Chordata; class Amphibia; order Anura; family Ranidae; genus Lithobates; species Lithobates sylvaticus. Next base: position 96,567,053 of record CM053027.1, read on the forward strand.
GTGGAACGCACGGTGGAAGGGACATCACCAGAAGAATGCTCGGAGCATTCAGCTCCTTCTACATAGGCCTACAGTAGGTCTTTTACACATTTCAATCTTTTAGTGTTTTTAATCTGTCTTCATTAAAAATGTTTTTACTGGGATACTACACTAAGCTGGCACTTCCTTCCCTCTCTGCTTTCTTCCTTTGGTCTTCACATAGCCGGCCACAACTCTGAGGATAGCAGCTGCAGGTGGTCTCGTGCATTCCCTACTGTACCCCTAACTACCACGGACTATTGACATTCTATGGATTCACCAGTATCACCCTGAACACCCTTTTTATATATACAGTGCTGGCTGGACTATATACCCCAAACTCTGTGCGCCAGTAACTTCCCTTAAACATCTACATTGCATAGAAGCAGTACAATGGTGAGGCCATCCCTTTACACAGTCTCCTCTCCTCTGCTCTCTGCACATGTGCCTACAGCAGATTCTAATTGGCTCCTAGTACTGCCCCTCCCCTCTCCCAGTATGAGAGATACTGCTAGGGATTACAGAGGCATGTCAAGACGTCAAGACACAACGTGACAGACAAGACACAAGTTTTAAAAAGTTTTTTTTTTTTAAGGAACAAATCCATTGGTGTAGCTATATATGCCTGTATATATATATATATATATATATATATATATATATATATATATATATATATATATATATATATATATATATATATATATATATATATATATATATATATATAATATATATAAATATATATAGATATATATAGGTATATATGAACCTAGTAATCCTGCCAATAAAACACTTACTGTTACATTGTCAACCTAGGACAGGGAGTGTATAGCCAGGTACACACTATTCGGTTTTTTTTTTCGTTCAACCCTGCGGGGGTTAGTAAATGCAAGGTTAGTACAGCTGTTGTGTTCTGACAGGGGGATGCCCCCGCCAGAACACTCCAATCAGTGCTCTCTGCCATTGGCTGAGAGTACTGATCGGGAGTCGGTCGGCTGCTGGTTTTCCAGCATGCATGGCCAGCTTCTGTCGGACAGGCCAACATACATGCGGGCTGAATGCCGCCCGTTGTTTTTTTTAACCGCCCGTTGTCTCCCGTCATTTAGCTTGTGTGTGCCCAGCTTTAGGCCTTCATAATTACCCCACCCTCTTTACTTCATAACAAGGAAATAAAAGGGAACAATGCTAACTAATAACAATCCAGAGGCAAGGGGTACTGGGATTGATTTACTAAAACTGTAAACTGCCAAATCTGGTACAGTTCTGCATGGAAACCAATCAGCTTCCATTTTTTTTTTTTTGTCAAAGTCTAATTGAACAATTTGAAGCTGATTGGCTACCATGCACAGCTGCACCAGATTTTACACTCTCCAGTTTTACTAAATTAACCCCCAGAGAATGATATGAGCTCACATAATTTCTGACTGGATAAACAGCAATTTTTTTGCACTTGTCCTGTAGTGACGTAGTTAACATTGGGAGGAAATGTGAGGCATGGAAGTTTCTGATACCAGTCAGATCACTAGTACTGCAAGACAGTGAAGATTTACCTTGCCACCTGCAGGAAAGGTAAGTATTCAGATTCTTCTACTATAGAGGATAGATTCATTATTCACTCTTTTTTGAATAGGTCCATTTGAGCAGGTCAGTCTAGCTTTCTGCAGGGCTCTTACATGAGCTGGTTTAAGTAAATGATTGCTGTGTTATAATACTGTAATTAGACAGCTAAGGGAGTGCCTGCTCGGAATACGCAGTTATAGGATCAGTAGTAATCATAAAACGATGAATAAAAAAAGATAAAACAAATCTATAATTTCCACAACAACCTAATAACCAGAATGCACTAGTCAGATACATAATCTGTGTATTGGTAAAAAGGCAATATAAAAGTCCAGGTAAAATAACCAAATCCTGCAAAGGAAAGGCACTTATCCTAATAAATATTGCAGCAGCGCTAAAATACAGTCTTTTTGGATAAAAAGAGTTCATAAAACATCATGGTGTCCCGGAATATAGTCTATATTGGTGCAGTGAACCAAAACTTCTGGATATATAGTGATACGCCTTCCACCGGATAAGTGATTATTTCACCGCGTGCAGATCACACTCCCCTTTGGGGATGCACTCACCAGAAATCAAATGTATATCAGCATTTCAATAAAAGCTATAGGCCACTGTCATCTCCTCAGCACGTCCACCTTTTCCTCGTCTGCCAAATACCAGAGCGGATCCACTCCAACCCCGCATATGGATATGAAGAAAAAAATGTGCGGATAGCGTAGTACAGTTTAAACCCAAATAGCTTTATTAGACATTAAATATTCCCCCTCATTAAAACTGCGTACCAGAGATATGTGATAAACCAGCCTTAAAAATGTAAAGGGTGCACTCAGCCTGTTTTGCCCCTCCGTCCGCCGGAACTTGGGCGCCAAAGCGGTGTATAGAATTGGTTTATTTCTTCCACTTCCTGGTCCGCTTTGCTGCTGGAGCGCACCCTGGAGCGCATACGTCACTTCCTGCGTGACCTCGCAGGAAGTGACGTATGCGCTCCAGGGTGCGCTCCAGCAGCAAAGCGGACCAGGAAGTGGAAGAAATAAACCAATTCTATACACCGCTTTGGCGCCCAAGTTCCGGCGGACGGAGGGGCAAAACAGGCTGAGTGCACCCTTTACATTTTTAAGGCTGGTTTATCACATATCTCTGGTACGCAGTTTTAATGAGGGGGAATATTTAATGTCTAATAAAGCTATTTGGGTTTAAACTGTACTACGCTATCCGCACATTTTTTTCTTCATATCCATATGCGGGGTTGGAGTGGATCCGCTCTGGTATTTGGCAGACGAGGAAAAGGTGGACGTGCTGAGGAGATGACAGTGGCCTATAGCTTTTATTGAAATGCTGATATACATTTGATTTCTGGTGAGTGCATCCCCAAAGGGGAGTGTGATCTGCACGCGGTGAAATAATCACTTATCCGGTGGAAGGCGTATCATTATAATCTGTGTATTGTAAACTTTGGAAGATTAAGATTGTTTTGGGATAAATAGTTTTTCTTTATCAGATTTATTTCCTTTACAATGACTGACAGAGTGGAGGTAAATTTAGAACATACTTTGAGCTTTGGTGGTGAAATGTTTATTTTGCACATTTTTCTTGTGGATGCGTGTTTATTTCGTACCCTGATGAAGGCACCTTTTACCAGTTATGGAAGTCATATAGAAACCAGCAGCACCAAGATTCTGCTGTGTTCTTAAGCTTCTTCCCACCTGTAACACCTGAGTCTGTTGCAAATCATATTGGGGCTGATTTACTAAAGGCAAATAGACTGTGTACTTTGCAAGGTGCCGCCCCCTCTCTCCAGGCCACCCCCAATATGCAATGGATAGATTCATGCATAGCACAGGTGTTAATCTATCCATGGTCGCCGCGGCCACCCCCTATTCATGCGTCTGGCTCCTTTCAGGGCACCGGGCGCATGAATTACAGCGGCCAGGTTTTTTTTTAAGCACCTGATGAGAGCCAGAGGCCCTAATAGGCTTCAAAATAGGGTGGGCTTGGGTCGCAGAGAGTGCGACCAGAGCCCACCCAGGTGTGTTACAAGAGCGAATGAATATTTGCCGATTGCAACTCTGATCCTTCTCCCAGAAAATCGGGAAGGGGGTCTGATACCCGTCACCCGATTGGCTGAAAGTACAGGCAATCCTATTGGACGCCTAGGAGGAGGGGAGGAGACGCACGCTGGCCGATTCGTGGATGCCGGGTCCCCGCTGCCGCTCCTCGGATGCCCGATCCCCGCCGCTGCTCCTCAGATGCCTGCCCCCTAGATTAGGTAAGGACCCTACAGACAGCGGAGGGGGGGGGGGTCTGAGTTGTTGTGTGGGGGGGGTTTGGTTGTTTGCCGCCCCCCCCTAAACAAAAGAACACCAGCCACCACTGTTGCAAGTGCAGTTGCACTCATTTTCTCCAAAGCTTAGTAAATGTGGTAAAGCTTTGCTGACTTCCATCATCCAATCATGTGCAAGTAAAAAAAATATATATTTTTTTAATTTTCCTTGCACCTGATTGAGTATAAATTACTAAGTGATTTGCCTTTTGAATCTTTTGGACACTGTGGGGTTGATTTACTAAAGACAAATATATTGTGCACTTTGCAAATTCAGTTGCTCCAGAGCTTAATAGGTGAGGTTCACTTTGCAAAGAATACCCAATCGCATACAAGGAAACAAAAAAGAAAAACAGCATTTTTACTTGCACATGATTGGATGATGGAAGTCAGCAGAGTATCCCCTCATTTACTAAGCTCTGAAGTTACTGCACTTGCGGCGTGTGATTGCACTTGCAAATTGCACAGTCTATTTGCCTTTAGTAAGTCAACCCCTGTGTTTGTTATAATTACATCCTCACAGGGGATGGTGCATTTTAGTAAGGACTGGAAATAAGCAGGGGAAGGATGTTAGACAAAGTTAGAGCTACAAAGAATTAAAAAATGTTTTTGCAGCGATGTACTCTATGGCAATTTTTTCTTTTTCTTTTTGGCAGAAAGAAATAGTTCCAAAGATAGCCAGATAAAAGGATACTGTCTGTGTTTTTGACCAATCAGGGTAATTTGGCCAAAAGTGGAGTTGCTGTCAAACATATCAGGTCACCAGACTGCCAGGTGGTGGACAACTCTATTGATCTGGATGGGGAATGCAGTGCGCAGATGCCGGTAGTAATTTTCAGAATATTGAATAGCTTTGAACAGAGGCATATCAAAGATTTCGAAGGAAGATCTTGTAAGAATGGGGTTACGCCTTAGACTATAAAATTGATACTATAATAATGTTGATACTGCTGGAAGAAGAGGGGAGAACAGAATACTAGTTGGGGTTGCCAGCAGCACCTAGCAGACACCACAAGGTGCCTACACAAAAGGTTACTATTCTAATTCAGTACCCCAAGTGCTTGGGATCCTAGTATTGGGTGACTTTTGATCACTTAAAGTGTATCTAAACCTAAGAACAAAATGTAATATATATATTAATTTCCACATTGTACTTCAATTATTTCTAGGACTCAGGTAAGTACAGTGCCTTTAAAAGGTATTCATACCCATTGAAATTTCCACATTTTGTCATGTTACAACGAAAAATGTAAATGTATTTTATTGGGATTTTATGTGATAGACCAACACAAAGTGGCACATAATTGAAGTAGAAGGAAAACAGGGCCAATCAGAGATGAGGAGGGTCGGGGGTGGGGGCACAGTCCAATGAGCAAGAGGGTTTCCAGAAAAGGCGGGGTGGTGGGGGGAGCCATGAAGTAGAAGTTGGAGCAGTGCAGTGACAGGAGGGAGAGGTGAGGCATGAGAGAAGTGATAACTGTTCAGAGATGTATGTGCAGGAGAGAGAAGGGCTTGTGTAATGTGCAGGAGAGAGAGAGGCCTGCTGACCCCATCCTCTACCCCTTTGAACATGCTTTGCCCTACTGACCCCATCCCCTGGCCTGCTGACCCCATACCCTGCCCTACTGACCCCATCTTCTGCCCCGCTGACCCCATCCCCTGCCCTACTGACCCCGTCTCCTGCCCTGCTGATCCCATCCCCTGCCCTACTGACCCCATCTCCTGCCCTGCTGACCCCATCCCCTGCCCTACTGACCCCTCTCCTGCCCCGCTGACTCTATGCCCTATTGACCCCGTACCCTGCCCCGCTGACCCCATCCCCCGCCCTACTGACCCCGTCCCCTGCCCCACTGACCCCATCCCCTGCCCTACTGACCCCATCCACTGCCCCATTGACCACATGTTTTGCCCTACTGACTCTTTCCTCTGCCCCAGCTACTGAAAGGTCTTTTACCATAATGCATAACGCAAAAAAAAGAAATTGACTTTAGAAGCACTTTAAACTTGAAAACTAACTTTGTGACCATTCCCACACATTTACTTTCATGAATTCTGTGCCACATACTTACTATGTTCTGTAAGTAGGCACTGCTGTGTCACACATTTCACAGAGCCCGCCTTCTGAACTACAGAGGTGCTGAGTGGAGGAGTTGCCGGAGGTGGAGTCAGTACCGGAACCATTGCTTGCAGGCAGCAAGGTACCATGGGATATGTAGTCCATAGAAATGGAAAGTAAACAGCAGAGGAGAAACTGCAAAGCATGCTGGGAATTCAGGAAGTTGTGGAAAGAGACGGCCAGCAGACAGGAAAAGCTTATATTGAGTTGTCCAATATTGTTATTACAATGCTGATGTTAAAAAATAAAAGTGTATACTGTGATCATAGAACTCCTTTAACAAACCAAAATTAAGCAGCCAGGAGAAGTTAATTGTTATGTTTTATATGAGCTTTGTATTGAGCTATAATTAAACACATATATATATAATTATATAGAAAATTGTGGCGCGCATTTTATGGCCTCAGTAAAACTGTAGAAATTTTATGAAAACATTATACATTTCTAATAAGTGCTTTGTACTCGGATGGTTTCACAGTTATTATCTATAATTTCACATTCCTTCCTATTTTGCAACAAAAACTAAAGTCTGTCGTTACAGAAACCCTCTTGTCAATTACAGCAAAAACACCAGTGTCACATGACCTAAATTGCAAGGAACACCAGTAATAGCAGAATGAGCGAAACAGCCTTGACGTGCCAAGCAGGAGTAATAATATAATAATATTATTAAGCCTTTCCAAATACAGAGTGCAAAAACACATTGCAATCAGATTACATATTCTACTAATCTAACTTCAGCGGGTATTTTGCATGGAATGGTGCATAGTTGGATCTTTGCCAGGCCTTCAATGTTGTTAAGGGCAGATTGAAAGGAAAAGAACGACTACACCCCAAAACAAAAGGTAATATATTACATTTGTAGGCAAGAATGACATTTGTGTCCCCCACTGCCCTCCTGAATTCCTTGATGTGCCACAAGGCTTGGGGTGCTGAGTCGCTTTGAATCCCAAGGAAGCCCCCGTGACACATCCTGTGGCACTTTCTCAGAACGTCGGCGCACACGGGGCAAAGACATATATTATGGAAGTCCCAAACCTTTGCTGTCTTTGAGCAAAGGAAATCACCTAAACAGAAAAAAACAAGGCTACAGTGCGCTAAAGAAAAGAAATCATGGCCTGTGGATGACTGGATGAAAGTGATATTCAGTGATTAATTACAAATCTGCATTGGGCAGGGTGATGATGAACTTTTGTTTGGTGTCGTTCCAATGAAATGTATGAAGACGACTGCCTGAAGAAAACATGTAAATTTCCAATGATTTGGGGTTTCATGTCAGGTAAAGGTACAGGGGAGATCATTCACAGTCATTAAATTTTCAATAAATGCACAAGTTTATATTGAGAATTTGGACACTTTTCTTATTCCATCAATTGAAAGGATGTTTGGTGATGATGACGTCATTTTTCAGGATGTAATCTGCAGATGTTTGTTTTAGAACTGCAAAGTACATGGTGATTCCATAATATTTTCCTTAGAATTGAGTGATTCCATATTTTTTTCCCTCTGCTTCATCTGCAACTGACTACAGTTGTCTTTCTTTATTTTTTAAGTGTTTCTTAAAGCCTGAAGATTGGAATTTTAAAGTGATTGTAAAGGTTTGTTCTATTTAATTTTTTTAAGCATGTGCTTACTAGGCACCTAAACCCCCCTCCTGTCTAGAGCAATTTTCAGCTTTCAGCGCTGATGCACTTTGAATGACAATTGCGTGGTCATGCTACACTGTACTCAAATGACATTTTTATAATTTTTTTCCCACAAATAGAGTTTTTTTTGGTGGTATTTGATCACCTCTGCGGTTTTAATTTTTTGTTAAATATTTTTAAAAAGACCGAATTAAAAAAATAGTATATTTTTTTATATTTTGTTATAAAATTTTGCAAACAGGTAATTTTTCTCTTCATTGATGTACACTGATGAGGCAGCACTGATGGGCACCGATAGGTGGCAGTGATGGGCACTGATGGGTGGCAGTGATGGGCTCTGATAGGTGGCAATAATGGGCACTGATCGGCACTGGTTGGTTACACTGATACGCAGCACTGCTAGGTGGCACTGATTGGCACCACTGGTGGGCATTGATAGGTGGCACTTGTGGGCATTGATAGGTGGCACTCATGGGCATTGATAGGTGGCACTGGTAGGTGGCAATGGCAGGAGGTATTGGTGGGCACAGATGAGGTAGAATTGCCTCTTCCGCTTCGGGACCGATGTCCCTTGAACATAAGCCGGTGAACGGCTTATTTTTCTACTCCTGCTGTCAGCGTGAGTAAAAAAAAAAAAAAGCTTTTGTTTACATCATGTGATCAGCTATCATTGGCTGACAGCTGATCATGTGGTAAGGGGCCGGGATCGGCCCCTTACTTGGATCTGTGATCACCCGAGTCTCAGTGACTCGGTTAACACAGCGCGCACTGTAGGTAAAATTAATATCTCCTAAGCCTGTACAGTTTAGGAGATATTCACTTTGCATGCAGCCGCTGACGTCAGCAGTGCATGAGCTATGAAGGCCCGGCTTAAGGTCCGGCAGGTGCTGCCGGACCTTGCCGTGAAGAAGAAGACTCCCGCGTGCATGCGTAACCCGGAAGAAAATCGCCAGCATCTGATCCCAGTCCACACAAAGGGAGCAGCTATTTTGCCCTTGGCGTGGACCGGGATCAGATGCCAGCGCGTATTTCATAATGAGCTAGTATGTGGTGCATACTAGCTCATTATGCCTTCGCCTTACAGTTTTATATTTTTTTACTATATACAACCGCTTTAAAGTGGAAGTAAACTTCCAACATTACATTTTACCTACAGGTAAGCCTATAATAAGGCTTACCTATAGGTAGTGTAATTATCTTTAGGAGATATTTAGTGTACATGCAGCCAGTGACATCACTGGCGCATGCGCGCTGAAGGAACGTCCGCCCATGCTGTTCCTACAGAGCCCTGTGCTGTGAACGGCCACTCCAACGCACATACTGTAGATGGGAGTGACATCATCACGGCTCCGGCCATTCACAGAGCCAGAGTCCGCGAACCCAGAAGCAGGACAGGTGAAGATAAAAGTGTCTTCCAGCGATGACATTGCATCGCTGGAATGCTTTGTTTTCAGGTACGTTTCACATAATGTGCTCGTATGCAATGCATACAAGCACATTATGGCTTTACCTTGCAGTTAAGCAAAAAAATAAAGGTCCAGAGGTTTACAACCGCTTTAAATACAGATATTGCATTTACAAGACTCTTATTACTATCTAATTTACATTGCATTATTATTAGTGTTTGTGTAGACAGGGGTGTGCAGGATACATTTAGGTAAATTTAGCTTGCTTTTAACATCAGTTTGAGAAGCTTCTGACCTATTTCTAAGCTTCTTTAAGGCCGGGTTCACATCATTGCGAATTGGATGTGGGTTCACCGTGTCCAATTCGCAATAACAGGAGATTTTCACCAGCTCTCTATGGAGCCGGATCACATATCTCGGCTCCAGTGAGAATTTTGGTCTGAATTTTGGTCCGTTTCAGGCCAGAATTCAGTCAAAAGTTCTGGCTGATAGCAGACCTGAACGGTGAATGGGGACGCACCAGACCCCTGCTGGGAGCCACATCGGTATTAGGTGTGAACCCAGCCTAAGCTGGTTTTGCATTTACATTTTCTTGTATTAAGAGAGAAAGTCTATGAATATAATCCTTTAAGATAATGCATTGCATGCATTTAAAGAACATGCATTTAAAATACACTTCATTTTGATAGGTGTTCCTTTCATAAAATATTGAATTGTAACATACATATTGTCATTTAAATAATTATTTATAAGTACACATAAAGCAGAGCTGTTAAAACCCATGACTAATCTATTTGCTATACAAATCAGTAGATCACAAGGGAAGCTGTGAAAATTCCAGATAAAGTGCTGATCTAGGGCGACTCCAGCAGCTGGTCACAATGTAACCCCTAAGCCTCTTTACCATGGCCATGCAGTCAAGGCCACATAACCAATGCCCTGAATGTGTTACAACTGTTTTAATTCTAATGTAGACACACAAAGAATGGAGGCAAAAAGATGGGAGATGGTTAGAAGAAAAGTTCAGACTGGATTTGGCACAAAGAATTGATAAACAGAAGGATATGGTTGGTAAGTGCTTATGGGATGGATAATAATTGGAAGCTGTTGGTGACAATCTAATAAAGGTACACCCAAGTCTCGATATAGTTTAGATTTTATATCAGAATTTTAATTATATTTCCTACTTACTAATACAACTTGTAAACTTTTACCCAAAACAGGGATTGCAATTGTGGTGTTAATCTGTCTTTTCAGCATTAGTAGCTTTATATAGTAAAGCTACTAATGCAAATATTTTTTTTCACCTCCAAGATGGTTTGTTTTTGTTGTAATTGGAATAGCTGTTGAAGGACAAGTGACAGACGAGCAAGTCCAGATGTAGACAGTCAAGGTTCCCATATTTTATTAAATTAAGACAACCTCTGTGTTGAAAATTGTATTTTTCTCTAAAATGGTATTGACTTGATGTAGCCATTCCTCTGGGGTTGGAGGGTGAGCTTTTTTGATATATTTGAAACAAACAAACAGAAGATCTTTATTTAAACAGTGCATAATTATTTAAAGTAGAACTATAGGCAAAACTTTTTATTTTTAGTTATTATTTAATTTTATTGAAACAAGACCAAATTAATATTCCAGAATAATAGTAAAGAAATACAATTATATCATAGACATGAGGTATGATCATAACAGTTACAATAGGTTAATTTAGGCCTTATGTTCTTTTGTATATTTAACATAACGCAACAAGATAATAAGTAAATCAAACCATATCATACTTGAGATATTCTCAACATCCTGATTGGGATCAGGATACATATACGTAGAATAGAAACATAGAATGTTTGTAAGAGCCAATTTTTATGCTTACATAAACGTTGGTGGGATCACAACTCATTCCATAGGCAATGGGAACACTTCATATGGTAGAAAGCAGCGTGGGAAGGCAGAAAGAAGGTATCTAGGAGAGAGGGCAAAGAAAAGAGGCACTCCATCATGGCTGTAGTGTGGAGATAGGTGGTTCGCCCTCAGCCCTCATGTCACAAATTCAGAAGAATACCGAAACATGGACCAAGAGGTTCACATGATGGAAAACCGTTCCTCTTTGACGTTTTCCTGGGCTAGCAGACAATCCAAGTCTTTTATTTAGTCTACTTCAATAGCCCCATCCCCAACTTTTTATTTTTACATTTTGGATAGAGTAATGGAGGGTTATAACCCCTTTCTCTTTCTCTGACAGGGGTTATAACCTTTGTCAGTATATTTTTTTGCCCTTTGTGTCCCATAGGGGAGAATTACCTTCACTTTCTGTCACATAACCAAAATAGATAGAGACAGGAAATTCCCTGGGGACCCCCAGGTCAACAGAATTAGTGTCCCCATTGAAAAATGTCCCCACTATTACTTTTCTGGGGACAACCCAAAATTTGGGGTTTCTTTTACTTTCCCTTTCCATGATACCGGTAAACAGAGGGTTAATCTCTCTGAGAGGGACACAGACAGCAATAAACTCTGACAGCTGTTCCAATCCATGTCCATTCGGTCCAATACTTTTGCCTTTAGTTATATTATCATGCCACTACAAACAAATTAATCTACATTATAGATTAGATTTCAAATAACTGCTAACTAGTCCAAGAACTAATTTTTTGATGATAAAGAAATCTCCAAGTACCCCAAAATTTAATCTTGGGGTTTGCAGGTAAGGCTAGAAATACAATGGTAGATTCCTCAGTTTCTCCATCCACTAAACAGCACGGATGGAGGAACCACCCCTACGGGTACAGTATTCTGATACCTGCTGCTCCAGCGACTGTAACAATGGAACAGTTGCTGCATCTGATTGACTGCAGCCATCGTTCAGACAAAAACTCTCCATCCAGCAGCAAGAGAAAGAAGCAGCTTTTCCTAATTTTATAGTTATCAGTTCATCACCAGTAGAAATACAATCATCATGTATAAACTCATTAACACTTTGTTACAGTTATTTAAGCCAGGTTAGCACTAGAACAAAAATGTTTTGTGTAGAGTAGCTGCACACAGGGGTGGTACTGCAATCAAAGGGGTTGCGCCCGAAGGCTTCAGGGATGCCCTGAACTAGCCCTGAGCAAAACGCATAAAAACAAAACACAATTCTCCAAAGAAATGCCAGTCCTTCTCTCTGTGAGAAACAAGGTAAAAAAAGGCAAATGATGCACAATGGCTTAGTGGGGAGATTTATACTAGTAGGAGACCTTTATGTATTTTAAGTTACACAGTACATGCAAACTGCGGTAAAGCACCCGGAATACTGTTCTCTACTGCCCTCTGCTGACCGCTCCCTGCTTAAGCTGCCTACAAAATGCTTTTTCTTTTGAGCCCAAAATTACAGATTTAGGGTTTGGATGACATCACATACTACTAGTGCTGTAAATAGACCCCCCAACTCAGCAGTAATATAAATGTATATATGATGATATATAAATATATGATGTTCTAATATGGAAGAAATATTAACTTTACATTTGATCTAAAATAAGTTTATATACATAAGTCTGACCCTTGAACAGTTTGAAAAGTTATAAACTTTCTGCTTTGATTTGAAGTGGTTTTAGCTAAACAGATTTTCATCGAAATGTCATGTTCACCTATTAATATCCTTGCTGTAATATGCTTATCTCAATAAGATGGTATAAAAAAGCTTTCTTTGTATATTACATCTAATGTTTTCTGATGATATTTCAATAAAATACTTGAACGAGAATATGACAGACTCAGTTGTTATACAGCACATATCAAAAGGGAATCTTTTTAAAGCTGAACTCTGGGGAAAGCAAAAGCCCTCCCTTACAGTGGGGCAGCCCTTGACCAGCTATGGGTTAATGCTCCTTTAGAGGGGTTGTAAAGGTTCGTGTTTTTTCCCCTTAATGCATCCTATGCATTAAAGTGAAAAAACACCTGTCAGTGACTGGCCCCCCAGCCCCCCCCCCCTCATTTTACTTACCTCGCCCTTCGAACTTGACCCACGGGGACGCGCTGTCGCTTTGCCTGGGGATCTCGGCTCTTGGTTGGATAGATTGATCTCGCAGCGCAGCCATTGGCTCCCGCTGCTGTCAATCAAATACAATGATGCAAGCGCCGGGGGCGGGGTCGAGTCCTGCATTCGGCCTCTATGGACACCTAATGCTGGACTCGGGAGCGCGCCCGCAAGGTAACCCCCTCGGGGAAGCACTTCTCTGAGGGGGTTATCAGATGTGGCGAGGAGCCGTGAGAACAGCCAGGGGGACCCCAAAAGATGAGGTTCAGGGCCACTCTGTGCAAAACGAGCTGCACAGTGGAGGTAAGTATGACATGTTTGTTATTTATTTATTTTTTACCTTTACAATTAATACTTTACTGTACTTTAAGTCTAAGGTGCTAGAAAAGATGATATAATTCTTATGTGATCCTGCAGGCTCCTTCCAGGGTGATGATGTATGCTGACATCATCAAGTACAATGCAGAGCCCAGACCCTGCACTGGGTGTGAGGACACCAAGGGACAGTCCACAAGTTGAAGTGTATGTACATTTTTGATTTTTACTATACTTTAGACATAAACAGACATTTAACCTTTGAAGTGTGGGGGCAGACCCACTGCAAGGTAGCTTGTTTGCTATTCCTGTAAATAGGCTTTAAAGTGTTACTAAACCCAGGAGCCTGCATTCACTATATATGGTATCCGACAGTACACAGAACATGGGAATGCAATTATTTTAGTAAATATAAACTGCTAAATACCTTTTCTCATCAGCAGTATATAGCAGTCTTGTGACTTCTATCAGTGTCTTGTAAAAGCTTGTAGGAGGAGTTTTCATTCTCCCATGATTGTCCTATGAGGCTGCAGGACCCCTGACCCTTTTTCTGGACACTGCTGATTGGCCCTGTGCTGATCACATGCTCCCTCCCAAGAAAAAAAAAACTCTAGCAATACACACCAAACTGAGCATGTGGAGAGTGACTCCAAAGGCTCTGTGCTATTAGGAGATGGATTGGGGCAGTGGAAGAAGGGGGGATCAGAGAAGACAGTCTCAAACAGCCTTTTTACACATTGCAGAAGATTAACCGCTTAGGTTCCACAGTGAATATAACAATTGTGCTTTGCTGCATATAAAGACAAATTTTACTGTTGTGGGTTTAGTAACACTTTAAGTTTCAGAATCTCTTCAAAGCCTAATAGACCTGGGTAGTTACCTGGATGCGTTTCGGCTTATAGCACATTAAAGCAGAACTTTACCCATAGCAACTTAATAAAACAATAACGTTCTTTAGTAAGGAACATACATTCCACATTAATAATGATGCTACCAAAATTAGTGTGTGCTGTAAACTGCCTCCAGCATTGCTTCTGTTTCTTCTTGTCAGAGGCTGCCATTTTGCTGAAGCTTAGAGCAGCAGTAAAGGCTTAGGCCATCAGCAGATCGGCCTCTACATTTTTGGCACATTACTGAGAAATAAAAAACAACTGAGCATGTGCAGAGCAGGGTCAGACAGTGTATTACTGGATTTTTATTTTTTGTGTTTTACATGTGACACATTTCCGGCAGTGTGTATGTAGTCACCTTGTGTGAAATTGTAAACTTCATTGTTTGTACTGAAACAAGCAACAAATTCAAGTGACACTTTTACTTTATGGTGCTACTATTGTTTTGACAAATTCATAAAGAAATACTGCCATATCGGTGAAGGTGGAGGTAAATAAAGCCCCTTCCATGTTGAGGTTGTGGGACATTATCATATCATATACACCTTACCGACACATACATCAATGTGTTGCAAGACCCACCATTTTGTGCACTACCGTAAGGCCCCATACACACTATTAGATTTTCTGCAGATTTTTGTCTTCAGATTTACCAAAACCATGTAGTGCAATGGGCCTGCCTTATTGCATACAAATTGAAACTCTAATGGCGTGTACATACGGCCGGACTTTGCATCGGGCAAAACTTCGTCGGCATTTCCGACGGAAAAATTTAAAACAGGCTCTATATCTAAGTCCATCGGAAATGCCGACAGAAAAAGTCAGATGGGGCATACACACAGTCGGAATATCCGATGAAAAGCTCCCATCTGACTTTTTCTGCCGGAAAGTCTGACCGTGTGTACGCGGCATCAAGGTTTGACCTCATGTTAGATAGTTTTGGCAAATCTGAAGACAAAAATCTGCAGAAAATCGAATAGTTTGTATGGGGTCTACTTATAGTTCTTCTAAAATGTCCTGTGGCGTGCAAGACTGATCAATTGTCCATGTCATTAACAGAAGACTGCTCTGTGCCGTCATTAATAGAAGACTGGTGTTGCGGTGTAGAAGACTGGTCTGTGTCCGTGTCATTAATGGAATACTCTTCCAGTGTCTGTCTTATTAACAGATGACTGTTCTAGTGTGTCATTAATAGAAGACTTTTTTTTAAGCACATGATTAGAGCCTGAGGCTCTAATTAGCTTCAAAAAAGGGTGGGCTCAGGGCGCAGTGAGCCCACCCAGTTGTGTGGCAATAGCAAATTAATATTCACTATTGTCTCCCTGATTCTCCTCCCAGCCATCAGGAAGCGGGTCCTGAGACCTGACTGGCCAGGAGTCTTAGGACTCCCGGCCAATCAGGTCTCAGGACCCACTTTATGTTCGGCCAGGAGTAGAAGAAATGGCCCCGGAGCGAGGAGTAGCTGGGGTGAGGAGCAGCTGCCCTGCCTAGGATCCTTGCCATCTGCCTCCTAAGGTAAGGAGGTCTTAGATGGCCCCTTCCCTGTCCATCTCTCATGGGGGGGTAGGGGGGTGATCGCCACCGTCCCGTCCGTCTCCCGTGGGGGGGGGGGGGGTCGCCTCCTTCCCATCCGCCCTGGTAGGGGGTATCATTGATTTGCTCCCCCTCCTAAAATATTGAGCACCAGCCGCCACTGGTCCATATTATTAATAGAAGACTGTTCCTGTGTGTGTGTCATGAACAGAAGACTGCTTCAGTGACTTTGTCATAAATAGAAGACAGTTTCCGTGTCCGTGTCATTAGCATAAGACTGTGTCTGCGCCAATAATGAAAGCCTGTTCCAGTGTCTGTGTGATTATTAGAAGACTGTTCCAGTGTCTGTTTCATTAATAAAAGGCTGTTTCAGTGTCTGTGTGATTAATAGAAGACTGTTCTGGTGTCCGTGTCATTGATGGAAAATTGTTCCAGTGTCTGTGTCATTAATGGACGACTGTTTCAGTGTCTGTATCCTTCATAGAAGACTGTTTTAGTGTCCGTGTCATTCATAGAAGACTGTTTTAGTGTCTGTGTCATTCATAGAAGACAGTTTCAGTGTTTTTGTCATTAATAGAAGACAGTTTTAGTGTCTGTGTCAGTTTTAAAAGACTGCTTTAGTGTCCATGTCATTCACAGAAGACTGTTTCAGTGTCTGTGTCATTCACAGAAGATTGTTACAGTGTCTGTTTCATTAATAAAAGACTGTTTCAGTGTCTGTGTGATTAATAGAAGACTGTTTTATTGTCCGTGTCATTGATGGAAAATTGTTCCAGTGTCTGTGTCATTAATGGAAGACTGTTTTAGTGTCCGTGTCATTCATAGAAGACTGTTTTAGTGTACGTGTCTTTCACAGAAGACTGTTTCAGTGTCCATGTCCTTCATAGAAGACTGTTTTAGTGTCTGTGTCATTCATAGAAGACTGTTTTAGTGTCTGTGTCATTCATAGAAGACTGTTTTAGTGTCTGTGTCATTCACAGAAGACTGTTTCACTGTCCATGTCCTTCATAGAAGACTGTTTTAGTGTCCGTGTCATTCATAGAAGACTGTTTTAGTGTCTGTGTCATTCATAGAAGATAGTTTCAGTGTC
The DNA here is from genome assembly GCA_028564925.1 of Lithobates sylvaticus. Classification (NCBI taxonomy): domain Eukaryota; kingdom Metazoa; phylum Chordata; class Amphibia; order Anura; family Ranidae; genus Lithobates; species Lithobates sylvaticus. The sequence goes on from CM053027.1 coordinate 96,583,971, forward strand.
TGTGTCATTCATAGAAGACTGTTTTAGTGTCCGTGTCATTCATAGAAGACTGTTTCAGTGTCCGTCTCATTCATAGAAGACTGTTTTAGTGTCCGTGTCATTCATAGAAGATTGTTTTAGTGTCCGTGTCATTCATAGAAGACTGTTTCAGTGTCCGTGTCATTCATAGAAGACTGTTTCAGTGTTTTTGTCATTGATAGAAGACGGTTTCAGTGTCTGTGTCAGTTTTAAAAGACTGTTTCAGTGTCTATGTTTATGTCCTTAACAGAAGAAGACTATTCCAGCGTCATTACAAGAAAACTGTTCTAGTATTGGTGTCATTAATGGAAGACTGTTGTGGTGTCTGTATTCCAGTGTCTAAGTCAATAATGGAAGAGTGTTTCAGTACTGGGTCCATTACCCATATCACTGATGTAATGAATATGTAGCATTTTTTTTACATACAGGACTTGTTCTTCAACTGTTACACTGCTCTGTCTGGTTCTGCACTGGGATAATACTGGTTCACCAAGGACAGTGGGCCCATGCTCCCTCCCATTTCTTTATATACTGCAGAATACAAGCACAGATTGTAATTCTAAATAAGGAAAGAAGGGACACACATGCAGCATCACTTATAGGAAAAAGCACACTGTACACCTTTACTTAGTTGTATGGTTTGGATTAGGGATGACTTGATGTACTGTACTACTGGGATTAAATGGCATTCTGAAACACTTATATGCTTTCAATACTTAATTTTCCATTTTGGTTGGAATGTATCACAGAAACACACACAGCAAGTGTTTCTAGAAAACAAACCTCTACTTCATTTATAACAATTGACAAATGTTTGAACCTATAGCCTGTGTTACCAAGAACAAGAGAAGAGGCGAGCTGCCAGCAGTTTGGTAGGAATATGTAGGAGGACGTAGATCCAACCCAATCTCACTGTTTTCTCAGGATATGGTTTCTGCTGGAACCCCTGTAAACCCAATTAAGGACCCTGTATTCACACATTTTCATTCTTATCATCTTAGTACTGAGCAGTTTTTGTTTCTCAGAATGCCATTTATTGTAAAGCAGGCTTAGCCTGGGGGGCATGCTGGGCCACAGTGCCACAGCTTCACACTGCAGGCCTCCTATAATCCAATGTAAAGAATAAAGTGGAAACAATGTTACACAGGGTGTAATTGTATAACATGACAAAGCTTTCTGTTGTCCTCATTATGACAGCACTCCAATTCCACTTTGGTATTTTATATGGAATAAAGGCAGCTGTGTGTCTTCCAATAGCTGCTTACACAAACACAATTTCCACAGACTCAGTACTCAGCAATGTGATGTGACCAGAAGCTCCAGTAATCGGTCAAAGGTCTCAAGGTGGCACGCTGATAACTACTAATCAGAGAAGACTTATAAACTGAATCTTCATCCTGAAGAATACAATTTTATGATCAAAATAAGACAAGTGCAAAGACCAATGTGCACAATGCAGCTAACCCCGAGCAATGAATAAGCTTTTGCTTTTCTGACTAATGTAACCAGAAATATAATGTATTGTTACACATTGTTATATAACATTATTAGTATTAGTAAAGCACATGCCTTAACTTACTGTATACTTATAGGACTGTACTGTATAGTCTATTCAATACTTTTTAGGCATAATTGGAAGAGATCAGCTTAAAGTGGTTCTTCGCTTTGTCTGCAAAAATTTTTTTTTTTAATGAAAGGACATTATTTGTCCAGGGGTCCAGTGCCGTCCTCACCCAAACCGGTTCTTCATCGGTCTTCTGGTCCCTGGCGCCGGCATGTTTACTGTGGGCAGCTGGCTGTAATTCCTTGCGGCTTTACAGCCCGCTGCCCATTGTGCTTTGTGAATGGTCCCAGACCTGTGATTTGTCTCTGAAGGTTGGGGTGGGGGGGGGGGGGGGAGAAGAACGTCCAGTGGATTGCCGCAGTGTTCCGAACAAAAGTTGGAAATGGTACCAGTGAAAAACAGATACGGGCTTCCCCCACCCCCCAAAAGAGTGCCAAAAATAGAAGAGGAGGCAAGAGGAGGACATAAAAGGTGACATTTTCGCTTTAATGTCAAAAGATCCCTCCTTTAAATTATATATATAAAGCAATATTAAACCAAAAATGGGCATTTTCTGCTCCCAATGACCACAGTCTGGCCCCGCAAATGTCTGAAGGACAGTAAACTGGCCCTTTGTTTAGAAAGTTTGGAGATCCAATACAACATAACATTATAGTTAGATCCATACACTATGTTATGAAACAAGAAAATCTCTTACCTAAAAACACAGATATTTCTCTGGAACTCAAAAGTGGAACTTCGATAGGTATCCTGTTCCCACTTCCAGGAGTCCGGGCCATGGCTCCCTCCTCCTCTCCCTGTCGCCGGGTCAGTAGGAGAGAGAAGCGGGGCCTCGCGCATGTGCAATAGGGTTCCCATCGTGAAGCCGTAAGGCTACACTGCCGGGTACCCTTACCCACAATGGCGGCGGCAGCACCCGATAGCTGATGGAAACATCAGCTGCGTTGCCGACATCGCTGGACTCCAGGACAGGTAAGTGTCCTATTGTTAAGCCATAAGCTGCAGTATGTATAGCTGCTGGCTTTTAATTTTTTTTTTTTTTGGGCGGACCTCCGCTTTAATCTGTCCGTCTATCTCCTACTTTGTCTGCCTTTAGGCAATCTCTGAAAACTCATCTATTCAAGGATGTCTATCCCACCTCCACCTTAGCTGTATTTCTACTTTCTCCATCAGCCCATTCCTCACAATCATACCTTTTGTATCACTTTCCCCTACCTAAGCTCCCACAAGCAGGGCCTTCCTAACCCTCTGCGACATTGTGGCAGACTGATCGGACACTTTTGACACTATTTTGGGACCAATGTAATTTATACAGCGATCAGAGCTAAAAATAGCCACTGATTACTGTATAAATGTCACTGGCAGGGAAGGGGTTAAACACTAGAGTAAACAAGAGTAAATCCCTCATATTTTTGTAAATATTTTATTATATCTTTTCATGTGACAACACTTTGCTACAATGTAGTGAGTATACAGCCTGTATAACAATGTATATTTGCTGTCCCCTCAAAATAACTCAACACACAGCCATTAATGTCTAAACTGCTGGCAACAAAAGTGAGTACACCCCCCTAAGTGAAAATGTCCAAATTGGCCCCAAAGTGTCAATATTTTGTGTGGCCACCATTATTTCCCAGCACTGCCTTAACCCTCTTGGGCATGGAGTTCACCAGACCTTCACAGTTAACCTCGCTCCTGAACTTGTTCTGCTGAATCTAGATTCAGATAAAGTCAAAGTATCTGACACAAACATAATAACTCTTCTTATAGAGGTAGTTAAAAAAATGAAGCTCCATATTTATTGAACAGGCATTGAAGGGCATGCAGGTGCAGTGAGCACAGAAGTGTGCATTGGTACAGTGCTAGTGAGTGCAGAGGCATATGTCAGTGCATTGGGGGCAAGTGCAGAGCACACTTTAGTGCAATGGTCTTGTGTGCAGGGTATATGTCTGTGCCATAGTTGTGAGTGCATGGTATACGTTGGTTCTGTAGTGGTGAGTGCAGGGTATATGTTGGTTCTGTAGTGGTGAGTGCAGGGTATATGTTGGTTCTGTAGTGGAGAGTGCAGGGTACATGTAGGTTCTGTAGTGGTGAGTGCAGGGTATACGTCGGTTCTGTAGTGGTGAGTGCAGGGTATACGTCGGTTCTGTAGTGGTGAGTGCAGGGTATACATCGGTTCTGTAGTGGTGAGTGCAGGGTATACGTCGGTTCTGTAGTGGTGAGTGCAGGGTATACGTCGGTTCTGTAGTGGTGAGTGCAGGGTATACGTTGGTTCTGTAGTGGTGAGTGCAGGGTATATGTTGGTTCTGTAGTGGTGAGTGCAGGGTATACGTCTGTGCAATGGTAATGAGTGCAGGGTATACGTCTGTGCAATGGTAGTGAGTGCAGGGTATAAGTCGGTTCTGTAGTGGTGAGTACAGGGTGAATAAAATACACATGTGACGTCTCAATAGCTGCTATGGACAACATCTTCATTTTTTCTTTCCTGTATTACAACATAGGGTTAAAAAGTCCCAAATCCCAACCTCAAATCATTAATTTTTGGTGCTGAGATTTCAACAGGAGAGGCTTCAACACCAATACTTATATTTTGCTCATCTCTGCATTTCCAATTCAAAGGTCATGTTTTATATTCCCACTAGATGGCAGTGTTGTAGATGGATTTCAAGCTAATTCAAGACTTGTGCCTAGTACTAGAGCTGCACGATTCTGGCCAAAATGAGAATCACAATTTCTTTGCTTAGAATAAAAAGATCACGATTCTCGCGGCGTAAAATCTTTCACATTATACAAAAAAAAAAATTGGGCTAAATTTACTAGTTCGTAATTTTTCCCAATAAATTGCATTTGAACGACTGCTGCGAAAATACAGTGTGACATAAAATATTGCAACAACCACCATTTTATTGTCTAGAGTCTCTACTAAAAATAATATATATATATATATATATATATATATATATATATATATATATATATATATATAATGTTTGGGGGTTCTAAGTAATTTTATAGCAAAAAAAAAAAAGATTTTAACTTGAAACCAACAAATGTTTAGTGTTTAAGTGGTTAAACGTCCCACATTTACACACCAAAGTGTATTCCTTTAATCTAAAGGACAAATTGTTACAATGTTTATACTTAAGTTCCACTGCTAAAGAATGTTGTTATTCTTGGCAGACTGCCCGTTTTTTTCCCTTTCTTTTGACAGCTGTCGGCTTTAGCAGACAGAGAGAATTCTCTGCATAGAAAGAATCGGGAAATACTTTGTCAAGATCGCAACGGGGGAAAAATCCAGGATAACGATTCTTAACGATTAATTGTGCAGCTCTACCTAGTACTGTAGACACCATGAGAAAATATTGAACGAAAAATACCGCTTTTGGGGCGATCGTCAAATAATCTGATCATTAGTACACAGCTTTCAAAAGCTGATCACGACTGTTCATGCAAAATTATCCGAAGGGACAGGCACGAAAAATGTTCTCGTACAATAACAGAACAAACAGTTTTCGTGTAATTAGTATAGTATATATACGGAAAAAAATGTGTGACCAAGATCATGCGTGCTTGCAGGGCCGGTGCTACCACTAGGCAAACTAGGCAGACGCCTAGGGTGCACTGCTGCCTAGGGCGCCCAGCCACTGGTGTTCCTACTCTTTTCTCTCTGCAGCAAGCAACTAAGTCTCAGCATTAGCAGGCAGCCGCTGCTCCATTCGCACATAGTGTCAGGGCGCAGCGGCGGTGGAAGACTGTGTTTGTGTTCTGACTCCCAAATGAATGGAAGCAAGCAAACATTCATTGATGGGCACTAGTGAGGCTGCATTGATGGGCACTGGTAGGCTGCATTTGATGGGCGCTGGTGAGGCTGCATTTGATGGGCGCTGGTGAGGCTCCTTTTTATGGGCGCTGGTGAGGCTGCATTTGATGGGCACTGGTGAGGCTGCATTACATGGGTGCTGGTGAGGCTGCAGTGATGGGCGCTGGTGAGGCTGCATTTGATGGGCGCTGGTGAGGCTGCATTTGATGGGCACTGGTGAGGCTGCATTTGATGGGCGCTGGTGAGGCCGCATTTGATGGGCGCTGGTGAGGCCGCATTTGATGGGCGATGGTGAGGCTGCATTTGATAGGTGCTGGTGAGGCTGCATTTGATGGGTGCTGGTGGGCTGCATTTGTTGGGCGCTTCATTAAAAAGGTGGGGTATACATGGGCAGGGCAAAGGGGGTGGAGTCAGGGGTGGAGCCAAGGGGCGGCAAAATGAGGTTTCGCCTAGGGTGTCAAAAATCCTTGCACCAGCCCTGCATGCTTGGAAATGAAAGAATACATTACAATACAATAAAATACATTACATCACTTCCGAAGTTGTATTCTGTCGTACGAAAATTTTCACAACTTTTGTAACCTGTTGGTTTTCGATATGAGACTAGCATGCAAAAAAATGGAAGATCATTCATCCAATATTATTATCGTGCGTACCAGGTATTACTAATAAAAATGTGAAAGCTGACCAAACACTAGCAGATTTTCGAATGAACGTTCGTATGGACATTCGTATGGATATTCATACAAAAATTCTTCGCACATTTGATGACTTGACAAATGTCATTTCAAAGTACTTCAAAACTATTTGCTTTTAACATTCAATTTTGAAATGAATAGAATTTCCTGAATGAAAACCAAATTCACTGTTGTTTGTTTGAGACAAAGTTTTTCATCCTGTTCCTTCGAATTTTCTCATCACCGCGGTTGGGAATGAGTATTGATTTGACCCCGCAAATTATGGAAAGTCTAACAAACATTCCTAAAATTAAAAATGTCAACTGTAATTCTAGTGTATGGGCAGCTTTATGCTGGATTCAGACCACCTTTGTTGCATTAAGCACATACTGATGCATACTAAATGCACTTCAGTTTTTTTAATGGACTGTGTTGATGTTTTTTTTTCTTTTTAATGCATTACATAGATGTGTTTCATAGATCTGAGAGTCAAAACATTATTTTTCTTTCCTCCATGTGTGTTGCAGCATTCTGTGTAGTGCGTTGTATTAAGTATTAAGCATGCATGCATGCATTGCAGCATGTTCTATTTTCACCCAGACAACACCAATGCATTATTTTACTACCACTGATCTGACATCAATCCATTTTATATTCCTACTGGCCATAGGCTGGTCCCCAGCAGTCGGATGGACAGTTTTAGGACCCCTGTCTCCCAATATACCTCTACCAATCATAATCACAGTTGACCCTTGAATAATATGACACCAGGCACAGTTTTTTTCATTATGCCAACACTTAGGCCCCTTTCACACTGGGGCGTTTTTCATGCGGTACAGCGCTAAAAATAGCGCCTGTTCACCGCCTGAAAAAATCCGGCCCCTTTAACTCCAGTGTGAAAGCCGGCGGGCTTTCACACTGGAGCGGTGCGCTAGCAGGACGGCAAAAAAAGTCCTGCTAGCAGCATCTTTGGAGCGGTATAGGAGCGGTGTGTTCACCGCTCCTATACCGCTCCTTCCCATTGATTTGAATGGGAAACCGCGGTAAAACCGCGGCAATACCGCCGCTATGGCGGCACTCTGCGGGGGTGTTTAAACCCTTTTTCGGCCGCTCGCGGGGGGTAAAACCGCACCGCGAGCGGCCGAATACCGCGGTTGAAACGACGCTAAAGCAGCGCTAAATATAGCGCTGCTTTACCGTCACCGCGGCTCCCCGCCCCAGTGTAAAGGGGCCTTAGGGTAAAAGTATTATAAAAGTAAGAAAATAAATCTTCTCTAAGCCATCAATCTACAGAACAATCTTTGAGCCAAGATAAGTTCATGTCCTCTATAAACCTCAGAAGTAGTTCTCAAGAATTCAAACCAGAAATGCCTCAAATACAATTCCCTAAAGTCTTATGTCAGCAGATCTATTATCTCTCAATCATTACAGCAGATATATTGTGAAAAAAAACATTGAAACAGAGAAATAGTACTGTGATGGTAGAGAGTAGCTGTGTCACATCACATTTTTGTTGACCTTAAGCAAGACAGCCATTGCCCATATGTCATTACCTGTATTACGGAAATATACTCTGTGATGGGCTGAAAGAAATGTTTGTTCATTGTGGTGAGGAGATCTTCTCCCAATCCATGACACGGTTGTGATAAGGTGGGAACTCTCACTTTATTTATAGATGATCCATACAAGTGCCTCAGCTAAAGCCCCATACACACTACTACTACCAGCAGGTTGAATGGAAAAAAACTGACAGCTTCCATCGGAGCCGTTGTACTAACAGTCCGATGTTAGTACAGTGAACTCCCCTGCTGTTCTATTGTGTTCAGCGCCCCCCCCCCCCCCCGGCCAGAAAACTGCAGGCCGAGCGCTGATCAGTCAGCCCTCTTTGATCCTAATATAACCAGTTCCAAAATTAGCATTTCAAGCCCCCAAGACCAAGTGGAGACACAACGTCTGAAATGTCCCTATCTACAAACAATAGGGTAACTTATGTTACAGGTTGAATGGAAAAAAAAAAACTGACAGCTCCCGCCAGAGCCGTTTTACAGTGAACTCCCCTGCTGTTCTATTTTGTTCAGTGCCCCCCCCCCCCGCCAGAGAACTCCGGTCCGAGCGTGATCGTGAGGTCATGACCCTTCAAGCGGCAGGCTTCTGTCGGACTGGCTGTCATACACCAGGGTGGATATAAATCAATGATTTTTATCAAATTTATTTAAATAAAGTAATTTTTGAGTAAAAATCTATCTAAAGATAGTTTTCTATTTAAGATACATTAATCATTTAGTTTATTCAGCATTAAAATTAGCTTAGTTATGTAGTATGAGGCTGTAGATTCTGCAATATTTACATTTTTGATAAACTCATTCAATGCTTCCAAGCGCTGCAAGCTGAGATAACATGCACTGCATTGATGAATTCACACAATTTTACAATAACCATGAGATAAAAAAAAAGTTCTGGAATATTCCTTTATCCCATTGTTTTGCAAATCTATGTACACTGCCAACTGTATGATTGAATCGGTTCTGATATCGCTGTTTTACTAACCTGACAGCTTATTATTCTAAATAGAAAACCTTCATTTTGTTTGCAAATATTACAGATTCTAACTACCAGCAAGAATAAGTCCTTACATTTAAAGAGCACCTGTCATTTCAGATCCATCATAGCGCCTGTTAGCGGGCATCCACTCACCTGCTGCCGCCACGTCCCTCTCACCTTGTTGTGTCATTGCCGCATCACCAGCCGTCCCATTGAAGTGAATGGGACTGTCGGTGTGTCAACAGCGGGTCAGAGGAGGAGCCGTTGTGGGACAGAGGTGACAGTTACTCTTTAAAAATTATAATTTAAATCAAGTTGATTTAAATCAAGCTATTTTACTAGTGATTTAAATTGTGATTTCAATTGATTCAATTTAAATTAAATACACCCTGCCATATACACAGGTTGAATGTCACCCGGTTTCTTTTGAACCAGCCGATGTAACCCGACATTTGGCCCGTGTGTACTAGGCTTAAGTCACTAGGAGGCAGGATGGGTCACAAAGTGTACCTGTTATTTGGAAACAGCTGGTCTTGGGGTGCACTGATTCCACATCACAGGTCCCTGTACTGCACTAAGGTGCTGATGTCAGCACAATCTTCAGTGGAAGTGAATTAATGTTCTTCTTACGCTGGTGCCCATAATGCAGCCCCGCTGTGGGGGTATGTGACCTGGAATCTTTGCAACTGAAGCACCAAGGGAGTTTCTGCTTCCAAATAGGCCTTATGCACACCGAGTGTTAAGGCCCAGTGTATGTTTAAATTAAAATTATTGGTAGAGGAATTACAAAATTAAAAAAAAATTGTGGCACTTATTCTATAACTTCTGTACAAAAAAAGACTTGAAGAAGTCAAGTGACAAGTGACGCAACGCGTCAGGTGGAGTCGATGATGTCAGTTCCGGGGTCTTGTACACCAGGAAGGACGATGAGGAAGAGAGTAGCCGTCACTGGTTTTTAAACTTATGCGATGTCTAAAGAATCTTAACTAAACTGAAACTATTTTCAAAGCAATATTGTGCAATTAAATATTTTTATATACTCTCAGTAACAGGGAGACATAAAGGATTGTTTGCTGATCAGAACGGGGACCGCGGGAGAACTATATTATTTTAGGTGGATGCCTGCAGACACTAAAGATAGTGGGCTCTAATAAAACGGTTTGTGTGCCCATATCTGGGTATACCCTGAAGGTGAGTGGCCAATTCACTTGGGGTGGATGGTGAAGGTGCACTTTCACAGATAAAGCATTATTGGCATGCATTGTAGCAGTAATGAATTTTCGGGTGGACTGTAATATCTGCTTCAAACATAGGATTATTAATCTTGATGAACTTCCAATCTTTTTGTTTTGTTTTGAGTTTGTTTTATTATGTTTTTTGTTCATTGGATATATTGCATGTGGCAGGTATAAAATAGTATAAACCACATTCAGTTTATTGGCAACATTTTTTTGTACAGAAGTTATAGAATAAGTGCACCATTGATTTTGATTTAAAAATCTATTGTTGTAGTGTGAGATCACTTAGTGAATGGTTTCAGCTGTTCGCATATTTTTTATATTTCATTATATTTTACTTTATTTTCACTAATTGTTTACATAGCAGCGCACAGGTATTCTTTATACACAAGGCCCAGTGTATGTTATTCTGGTGTTTTTGTCCGAGCAAAAGTTCCAGGCACACAGTCAAGTGCTGGCAACCTGTAAAACTCAGTGAGGCTATGAAGCCTGCGTTCCAGACATTCGTTGGGCACATACTGCCCTAAACATTAGGACTAACCAGTCCAGCACCGTTCAGCTAAAGCAGCTGTCAGCCTCTCATAGAGTCTTACAGGCTAGCAGCAGCGGGGCTAGACATGTGCCTTCTTCCATAAGAAAATGCTGGAATATCATGCATGGGGGGCCTAACAGGTATGTTTTTAGCTCCGCACATTTCTACCTCTCTATTAAAATGGTGGACCTGATGGCTGATTGAATACACCCTGGATACATAAGAAAAAAAAGGTGTGCCGTGTCTCACAGTTCATTTTCCAAAGAAAGCAGCCCCAGCCGGAGTAGAAGCCATGCCCCTGGCAGCAGGCTCCAGATTAGGGCCACTTCACACCACATGCAGTTTTTCTGCATCAAAAACGCATGGAAAGTAGGTTATATGGTTTTCAATGGCATCTTTCACAACAGTGCTTGCAGTTTCAGAAAAAAAGTAGAACATGCTGCATTTTTCCTGCACTAGACTGTACTGGAACGTTGTAAAACGCATCAAAAACACACTGGAATGCACCTAAATGCAACAAAAACGCACTGTTACACACATGTCCTTATTTAAGGTTGAGAAAAAAGAGGGGGAAAAAAATCTCCTGGGCTGCATCAAAAACACACATGCAGAAAAGCATCTGGAACACATCCAGACTGCGTTTCTATGGTGTGAACTGGCCCAAAGACCTTTCCTCTCCGTGTGAAAGCAGTCATCTCTTATAGAGGTCTGTCAAACACCACAGAGTCAGGCAGATCGGCAATCAACAAAGCTCATGCTCCTTGCTAATTGGAAAGACTCCTTCTCTGTAGCATGTTGGCAATGGACAGGCTTTTCTACTCAGGGTGTGGCTACTTTTGTAAAGATAACACATTTTAAGGCTTGCCACATATAATATATATTTGAGCTTAGGTCCAATTTAACAAAAATGCCAAGGTTTTCATTTTATATGAGAGGAGCTTGATATAATTCAGAAAACATAAGGGAAACATTTGAGAACTTTTCAAATCCAGCATTATTTTACCTGTGGCGCTTCTGTACTTGCTCTCTGACAGCTCTGAGATGGCACCTGTAGTAATAGTCTTCTTCAGTCTGGAGGTGGTTGCAGCTGTACTGCCCCCTGGCTTTGTGAGCATGTCATCACTGCTTGCTCTTTTTAGCTGCAACAGACAAGAGAATCGGCTATTGTCCCTGTAGATATTTAAATATTCCATATAAAGCGTACTTCTTAGTGCTGCATAGAAAACAGAAAACAGCTGCATACTGTCCCTATCACTATCCATAATAACACATTTGTCATAATTGAAGAATGATCACATTGCAGGGCAAATCAAACAATGAAGAGAACCATTTTATTTCAATCCATGTTGTCATTGGTGAAAGATTGTTAATGGAAAATCAGCAGTTATTTATTATTGATTATAAATCAGAAGTTAACCTATTATCAAGCAGGACACACGAAAAACCTTTGATGGAAGCTGCCATTCTCCTACAACAGCTGCTCTTCAAACCAGGTAATCCAATCACTTTCACTGTCTGCTGTTCAGCTATAAATAAGGTTTTATTATTGAGTTGGTGATACGGTTTGGATTTTGGGTAATGTAGGATGTAAAAGTCCCTCTATCTTTAAAGAAAACCTTGGGATCAGTCTGAGTGAGGTTTCATGGATCATCTCCACCTCTCGCTTTTCTATATACTTAAAATATGTGAACCCTCATCTTGTAAAACAATACATTAAAGTATATGTGAACCCTCACCTTGCTTCAGGGGCCCATGTGTCACTCTTGTTCACCTGGATAGGAGGAAAATAAAATAAATTTTCTTTCTGCAGCCTCTGAATATCAGTGGGAGGGAGAGGAGAAGTAGGCAAAACATTTAAATATTTGTGTGTGTGGGGGGGCTCGGATGAGTGGCAGCTAGCGGTGGTGGCAGTGATGATGAATGGGATGGGATGAGTGGCAGCGGTGGTGGGGTGGATGGGATGGGCTAAGCGGCAGCAGTGGTGGAGGGATGTGATCAGTGGTGCTGTTGATAGCAGTGGCAGTGGTGAGGGGGGGTAGGATCAGAGGTGGCGTGAGGGGGGGGGGGTGGGATCAGTGGCGGTGGTGAGGGCGGAGAGGGGGGTAGGACCAGTTTTGGTGAGGAAGGGTGGGATCAGTGGTGAGGGGGGTGGGATCAGTGGCGGTGGTGGAGGTGAGGGGGGGGTGGGGATCAGTGGCGGTGGCGAGGAAGGGTGGGATAAGTGGTGGTGAAGGGGGTGGGATCAGTGGTGAGGGGGGGTGGGATCAGTGGTGGTGGTGGTGAGGGGGGTGGGATCAGTGGCGGGGGTGGGATCGGTGAGGGGGGTGGGATCAGTGGCAGTGGCATTGGTGAGGAAGGGTGGGATCAGTGGTGAGGGGGGTGGGATCAGTGGCAGTGGTGGTGGTGACCTCAGAGAGCAGTGGGAGGGGGGGTGGGATCAGTGGCAGTGGTGAGGGGGTGGGATCGGTGAGGGGGGTGGGATCAGTGGCGGTGGCATTGGTGAGGAAGGGTGGGATCAGTGGTGAGGGAGGTGGGATCAGTGGCAGTGGTGATGGGGGTGGGATCAGTGGGGAGGTGGCGGTGAAATCAGTGGTGGTGGTGGTGGTGAGAGGGGTGGTGTGGGGAGTGATTGCACTTACTTTGTCAGTTAGTCGGCCGATTCCTTCCCCTTCATCATTACTTCCTTCTGCCTGGGATGCTTCGATGTCATGGGGTCTTGTGCAGAGGGGAGAGCTCCTCCCCCTTCACTCCAGCGTCTGCCTCCCTACATGGTGTCCCGCGGTGGGACAAATGGATAGCCATAACGGTGGAGGGCAGGCGGACCCCTGACAGTGGAGACAGCGGAGAACGGGGGAGCGGCACCTAACAGGGAAGAGGGGGGGCGGCACCTAACGGAAGAACGGGGGGGGCGGCACCTAATGGAAGAACGGGGGGGTGCGGCACCTAACGGAAGAAGGGGGGGGCGGCACCAGGCGGGGGGGGCGGCACATAACGGAAGAACGGGGGGGCGGCACCTAACGGAAGAACGGGGGGCGGCACCTAACGGAAGAACGGGGGGGGGCACCTGAAGAGGGGGGTGGCACCTAAGAGTGGAGAAGGGGGGGCGGCACCTAACAGGGAAGAACGGGGGGGCGGCACCTAAGAGTGGAGAAGGGGGGGCGGCACCTAAGGGAAGAACGGGGGGGCGGCACCTAAGAGTGGAGAAGGGGGGGGCAGCACCTAACAGGGAAGAACGGGCAGGCGGGGGCCCCCACCCACAGTGGCTAGCTCCAGGGCCCAGTCGCAAGTGCGACTGCTGCGACCCTGGTAGTTCCGCCACTGGGCAAAACATTTAAATATTTGTGTGTATATATATATATATATATATATATATATATATATATATATATATATATATATATATATATATATATATACACACACACACACATTCTAAATACCTTTTTTTCCCTTTTTTATAAGTGGTCACATACCCTCTGTTCTCAGCTGCATACATACCTCAGAGAGCTGGGGGAGGATTGTCCCCGTCCGTATCCTAAGGGGGGGTTTGTTTGGGTGGGGGGATGATTGCCGCCGCAGGGGGCGGGATAGTTAGTTTGTGCAAAATTTTGAGGAGCAGCCACCACTGGTCCTGAGAGTGACAGTATAATAATATAGTGGAAGCGCCAAAAGAAACACTGAAAAAGCCACAGTAACCTGGAGGCTAGCTCCCAGATGGATTAACAATGACAGTATAGCTGAACTCATATGTCCACAACTAGAAGATTACTGGTCTCACAACACAGACACAGCTTCCCCTGGGGTGGTGTGGGATGCCTTCAAGTCCAAGGCCCGAGGCTCTTACATTTCGGCCATTAAAGCTACCAGATCTGATTGTGCTGCTGAAACCTCTAGATTAGAGGGTCTGGGGACAGAAGCTTCTGCTTCCTATGCTGAGCATCCCACATCATCCAATTACAGTTGTGCTCAGAAGTTTACATACCCTGGCAGAATGAATTTATGATTTCTTGGCCATTTTTCATAGAATATGAATGATAACACAAAAACTTTTCTTTCACTCATGGTTAGTGTTTGGCTGAAGCCATTTATTATCAATCAACTGTGTTTACTCGTTTTAAATCATAATGACAACAGAAACTACCCAAATGACCCTGATCAAAAGTTTACATACCCTGGTGATTTTGGCCTGATAACATGCACACAAGTTGATTTAAAGGAGTTTGAATGGCTATTAAAGCCACCCTCACCTGTGATCTGTTTGCTTGTAATTAGTGTAATTAGTGTGTGTGTATAAAGGTTCAATGAGTTTCTGGACTCCTGACAGACCTTTTCTGAGTCATGGGGAAAGCAAAGAAATTGTCAAAGGATCTGCAGGAAAAGGTAGTTGAACTGTATAAAACAGGAAAGGGATATAAAAAGATATCCAAGGAATTAAGAATGCCAATCAGCAATGTTCAAACTCTAATCAAGAAGTGGAACATTAGGGGTTCTGTTGAAACCAAACCACGGTCAGGTAGACCAACTGGAATTTCAGCCACAACTGCCAGGAAAATTGTTAAGGATGCAAAGAAATAACCACAAATAACTTCAGGTGAAATACAGGACTCTCTGAAAACATATGGTGTGGCTGTTTCAAGATGCACAATAAGGAGGCACTTGAAGAAAGATGGGCTGCATGGTCGAGTCGCCAGAAGAAAGCCATTATTACGCAAATGCCACAAAGTATCCCAATTACAATACGCCAAACAGCACAGAGACAAGCCTCAAACCTTCCGGCACAAAGTCATTTGGAGTGATGAGACCAAAATTTATCTTTTTGGTCACAACCATAAACACTACATTTGGAGAGGAGTCATTGAGGCCTATGATGGTCAACAAGGCCTATGATGAAAGGTATACCATTCCTACTGTGAAACACAGAGGTGGATCGTTGATGTTTTGGGGATATGTAAGCTACAAAGGCACAGGAAATTTGGTCAAAATTGATGGCAAGATGAATGCAGTATGTTATCAAAAAATACTGGAGGAACATTTGCATTCATCAGCCAGGAAGCTGCGCATGGGACGTACTTGGACATTCCAACATGACAATGATCCAAAACACAAGGCCAAGTCGACCTGTCATTGGCTACAGCAGAATAAAGTGAAGGTCCTGGAGTGGCCATCTCAGTCTCCTGACCTCGATATCATTAAGCCACTCTGGGGAGATCTCAAACGTGCAGTTCATGCAAGACAGCCCAAGAACTTACAGGAACTGGAGGCTTTTTGCCAAGAGGAATGGGCAGCTTTACCATCTGAGAAGATAAAGAGCCCCATCCACAAATACCACAAAAGACTTCAAGCTGTCATTGATGTTAAAGGAGGCAATACATGGTATTAAGAACTGGGGTATGTAAACTTTTGATCAAGGTCATTTGGGTAGTTTCTGTTGTCATTATGATTTAAAAAGAGTAAACACAGTTGATTGATAATAAATGGCTTCAGCCAAACACTAACTATGAGTGAAAGAAAAGTTTTTGTGCTATCATTCATATTCTCTGAATAATGGCCAAGAAATGATAAATTCTGCCAGGGTATGTAAACTTATGAGCACAACTGTATCTACAACTATCCCAAGCCAAGAGGAATATAGCTCTACATTATACCTCTCTAACTCAAACTGATGTCCGTTTACTGTCCGGTAAAAATATTTGAATCGGGCGATAAAAATGACCGCCTGCTGGCCAATCTGGTGGCCGACACGCATCTCCAAACTATAATCCCTGAATTGTCAGAGACCGGGACCAGTGTTACTGACCCTGACGGAATCCTCCACAAATTTCTTGCCTTCTTTAGAAACTTATATCACCAACCCAAATGCCCTGCTCTTGAGACTATCCACTCTGCACTACAAAAATGACATCTCCCCAGCTTACCAGCCATAGAGATCGAGGCCCCAATAACAACCCATGAGATAGAGTTGGCCATCGCCTCACCTCCCCCCTCCAAAACCCCTGGACCAGATGGCCTCCCGGGTGATTGGTACAAAAGATACATCAAGCTTATAGCGCCCAAGCTTCAGCTACTTTTCTCCCACAGCTTAGAGGTTAATTCCTTACCACCCACTATGTACGGTGCCCAAATTATACTCATCCCTAAACCGACAAAGATCTCAAACACTGTGCCTCCTACAGGCCTATTTCTCTATTAAACCTCGCCACTAGGTTGGTCAGAGTCCTGTCTGAACTGGTCAACACCGATCAAACCGGGCTCATGCCAGGAAAATCCACCGACATCAACCTGCGAAGAGTTTTCACTCATCTGCAGCTCCCAAATTCTCATTCCCAAACCATGGTTGCATTAGATATTGAAAAAGCCTTCGATACGGTAATCTGGCAATATATGAAATCTGTCCTTCAGACATTTGGATTCGGTCCCTCCTTTTGCAAGTGGATAGACATATATTATACAAATCCCCAATAGCGCAAGTCAAATTAGGGGGCCTGCTGTCTGATCCATTCCTAGTAGAGAGAGGTACTAGGCAGGGGTGTCCCCTTTCCCCATTTTTGTTCGCCCTGGTAATAGAATCACTGGCTATGGCCCTCAGGAACTCAGACTCAGTAAAAGGCATCAAGGTCGGCTATATCACTGAAAAACTCGCTCTATACATGGATGACCTTTTCTCAATGACCCAGGACCCTCCCTCTGTGGTGCTCTGAACATTATTTCTGAATTATCTGGGCTGAGTCAATTGGAACAAATCTCAAGCACTCCCTATTGACCCTCAGGCAAATCTTCATGCAGACCCCTCTGTCTCACTGACCTGGTCCTCCTCTGTCTGAAATTTGGGCATTGACATTAACCCTAGAGTCTCCGACTTTGCTAAATTAAATCTATACCCCTTACTCACTCAACTCAAATTAAAACTTTGAGACTGGAAAAACCTGCAATTATCCCTTATAGGCAGGATAAACCTACTCAAAATTAAATTCCTCACAGTTTTTCTTTATGCTCTGAGACACTCCCCAATTTGGATCCCCAAAGCCTTCTTTCAAAACTTTGACTCCACTATAACCTCCTATCTGTGGAAGTCTAACCCCCCCAGAATAAATAAATCTATACTCAAAAGGCCCTGGACAGAGGGTGGTCTAGCCTGTCTAGATCTTCAGAAATATTTCTTTGCTGCACTACTATCCCACGCCCATAACTTTTTAGCCTCAGGCGACACTAATGCTGCTGTAGTCCTTGAGGCCGCGCACCTCGGTTCATACGAGCTGCTGAGAAGTGCTTTACATAGAGGTGTTAGGGCCTCTCACACTCTCCACACTCTCCATAAAGGCGGTGATCAGGGCTTGGCAACTAGTGGTATTTAAACTACAAGGAGACCCTCACACTATATTTCCGGACACCCCCTTGTGGCTTAACCCACATTTGTCAGAGTCTCAGTCTGTCCCAGACCCAGGGTTCTGGGCTGCCAGAGGTATCAAAAAAACTGGAACATATCTGTACTAGCGGCTCCTTGCTATCCTTTGATACCTTTAAGGAGAAATTTGGGCTTACTAATCAACAATTCTTTTGATTTCTTCAAATTCGCCACGCCTTCACTACCCAATTTGGATCCACCCCAGTGCTTCTCCTATGGTCCAACCTTGAGTCCACATTGGGGGAAGTCCCTATCCTCAAACCCACCTCTACCATTTACAAGTCCTTAGTACCCTCAGTCCACTTTGGTCTGGAGGATTTGTTCTCCAAGTGGCAGGGCGTGATCCCTGATCTTGAATCGGAGGACTGGGAAGATGCCTGGGAGTATCCTTTTCTATAACTTATCTCCATAAGAGATCGGTTGATACAATTTAAACTGATCCACAGGGTTTACTTGTCACCCCAGAGGCTATCAAAAATGTACCCAAATTCCTTTTTCAACTGTTGGAAGTGTGGTATAGCTGAGGTCGACTTCAACCACATGTCCCAAGATCCAGTCATTTTGGACGGAGGTCACAAAATGCTCATGATTTATGTCCCCCTGAAGGTGTTGATCTGCCTGCTGGGTCTGGTCAGCCCCCTGGCCCGCCACCGAGCAACCTGAACCCTAATAGGACACCTTGAATTCATGAAAATCATTGATTAACTCAGTGGTGCCATTTGGCACGTGTGGTTAGATTAAGACTTCTCGAACTTTACTTTTGGTGGTAGTGAGGGCAGAGTCTTGTAGTTGCTGCTAAATTTGCACTTATCCTTTAGTTAGAGTGGGGAAAGGTAAGTCCTTCACAGATTCACCAAATTTCCTGTAGGTGTCTATGTATAATAAAAGATTTACTGTCTGAATTCCTAGGCTTAACATGACCCATGTTGGGGCGCTGATGCAGATCCACCACCATTCCTGACCCAAACTCCTTCTATTCCTACCCCAAACTCCCATATCTAATTAGGCCATACATGGGTCATGTCATTGTATTCTGACATCAAGGAGACTCCTCCGCCATCAGAATACATGGATCAGTGCCTACTGCCTGTGGCACTGATCAAGAGAGAATATACTGGCAGGGTGGTTGAGCAGAAGTCGATTCGTAAATTGTTTTCTGTTCAACAACAGTGGCCACACATGGATGTAAATTTATCCGGTCCCTGCTGAACTGGCCGAATTTTGATCAATGTGTGGCCATCTTTACTTTCTTCCCTTTTTTTTCTTACTACCCTTTCATTTCTCTTTTTGCTTACCTCCTTAAACAACTAGTTTTAATATATCGCTACATCTCCTCTTCTTTTTTGCCTAATGTATGCATTGCTAATGACCTACTGTTGAGGACACAAGAAAAGAAACTTAAAGCTAGGTATCCATTAAAAAAAATTACCAAATACACAGATAGGAAATTACCCAGATAGCAAGCAATTGTGCTTCAAGTTTGAAAATTACTTGCTAAGTTTTTGTGACTTGTCAGGCTTCACAAGTTTGTTGCACAATTGCAGCAAGTCCACATTGCATGACTCCAGATCAACTTTCTTTACAAACATTCTGCAAGTCTACTGCAAGTTCTGGTTCAGTTATTTTGTGCAATAGTCTTCCCACCACAGGGGGCACTGTGACTTGTAGAGCTCTTGCTGTAGACTCACCACTGCAACTTTGCTCTTGCTAGAGACTTGCCACACAAATTTGCTACAAATTGGAAAAGTGTCAACTAAAACTTGCTTCAAGTGCTCTGCAAGTGTACAACTTGACAATGAAAATGTGCAGTAAGATAACAGATGTACAATTCAACACTGCCACAATTTTTTTGCAAGTTATCCTTGCTATCTGAGTATAGATACTGATAGAAGGACCAAGGTATATAAATATACCTGTAAAATTTTACTTGTACATCTTTATCCTCTGGATCAACTGTGGGTATAGAATGGGGTATATGGGATTGTATTTTATATATATATATATATATATATATATATATATATATATGTATGTGTATGTGTGTGTGTATATATATATATATATATATATATATATATATATATATATATATATATATATATATATATATATATATATATATATATATATATATATATATGTGTGTATATATATGTGTATATATATATATTATATTTATGTTTATATATATTTTTTTTTTTTTTGTGGTTGAACTGGATGGACTTGTGTCTTTTTTCAACCTAACTAACTATGTAACTATATTGTGATTTTCACATGAAATGATATGGTTGATATTTTCTTTCACTGGCGTTTTTACTGTTCTGTGTGTTTTCACAGTTTTACGTTTAAACTGCTGTAATTCAATAAACATTATTATTGAAATGAACAATCACTGCTCAAATATGTGAAACAGTTGCCTTCACTGCACAATCTTCACTGTAATTGTTTTAAACATTTATGCCCTAGGATCGTTCACCCCATCTTGTGACACTAATGCTGTAGTTTTCTTGAAATGCCTTAAAATACCTCAGAAAGAATACAGCATTAATACCATAAGATGGCAGTTACTATCCTAAAAAAAATAAGTTTATTAACCACTTCAGCCCCTGAAGGATTTACACCCTTAATGACCAGGCCATTTTTTGCAATACGGCACTGAGTCATTTGAGGCCTTTTTTTCACACAAATAGAGCTTTTGGTCGTATTTGATCACAACTGCAGTTTTTATTTTTTGCGCTATAAACAAAAAAAGACAGACAATTTAGAAAAAAAAATATTTTTTTTTACTTTTTGCTATAATAAATATCCAAAAGAAAAAATGTCTTCATCAGTTTAGGCCATATGTAGTCTTTACATATTTTTGGTAAAAAAAATTGCAATACGCGTATATTGATTTAGTTTTTATACTAGTAATGGCGGTGATTAGCCATTTTTAGCGGGACAGCGACATTACGGCAGACAGATCGGACACTTTTTTTAGGACCAGTGACATTTATACAGCGATCAGTGCTATAAAAATGCACTGATTACTGTATAAATGACACTGGCAGGAAAGAGGTTAACACTAGGGGGTGATCAAGGTGTTAAATGTGTTCTCTGGGAGGTGTTTTTTTAACTGTGGGGAGAGTGGACTGACTGGAGTAGGAGAGAGATCACTGTTCCTGATCACTAGGAACAGATGATCTCTCTCTACTCCCCTGACAGAATGGGGATCTGTTTGTTTACATTGACAGATCACTGTTCTGGCCTTCTGTGGCCGCCGGTCATGCACATTGGCTCCGGCGACGCGACACGGCCCTGCTATTGCCATTAAAGGGACCGCCGTACCGGTGTGGCGATTCACACAGCCGAGCCAACCTGCCGCAGTGTAACTGCCGCAGCTGGTCGGCAAGAGGTTAAAGTGTTACTAAACCCACAACAGTAAAATAAGTCTGTATATGCAGTAAAGAATGCTTGTTATACTCACTGTGGAACCTAAGGGGTTAATCCTCTACATTGTGTAAAAGGGCTGTTTGATCCTGTCTTTTCTGATCCTCTCCTTCTTCCACAGCCCCCAATCCATCTGCTGCTAGTACATGCTCTAGGAGGCCCTCTACACATGCTCAGTTTGGTGTTTATTGCTAGAAAGTTATTTTTTGTTTAGGGAGGGTGCATGTGATCAGCAGAGGGCCAATCAGCACTGTCCATGCAGAGGGTCAGGGGTCATGCAGCCTCATAGGACAGCCAGAATGAAAACTCCTCCTACAAGCTTTAACCAGTGCTCGGCCGGACACTGATAGATGTCACAAGACTGCTGTAAACTGCTGATTAGAAAAGGTATTTAGCTGTTTATATTTACAAAAATAATTGCATTTCCATGTTCTGTGTACTGTGGGAGACCAGATATAGGGGATGCAGGGTCCTGGGCTTTGAAACACTGTAAGAAAATTGCGGTGAAGATTAGTTGTGCTTGTGTGAATGATTAACACATTTGCACAGTTTTTATACATGAACCTCCCAAGGGTACTGCAGTCAATAGGCTTTCCCATTTCTCTTCTGAATGCATTCATCATATATTCCTTGAGGGAATTCACTGACTAGAAGATGGTGACACTGGTCCTCTAGTGGATACTTCATTAAGGTATTTAGAGTATGCAATCAAAATATAAGAATTAGGACTTCAACTTGCAACAATGCTCTGTGTGTCACCAGAACAGGAAGTAAAGGAAAATCTCCCCAACAGAGACACACGAGAAAACCCGACAAAGGATCTATGCCTTCATGTAGCACAGTTATATGAAATTCCTCTTTAAAGGATCATATGGATGGTATTGTTTATTTGTTAGTAGGAGTACTGATTAACCATGCTGCTGCAAATTTATTTTTACAATATATGTACAGTTTTACAAATGGATCACCCTGGTAGCTGTAACAGAGCATAACATGCACAATATTTTCCAGACACTGTATTGTGATGGCACTTACACCACATAGGCCTCAAAACTACTATTCCACAAATAATATTGGAAGATGATCAGTTTGTGATCATGCCTCACTCTTACCCTGCTCAGCCGGGATTCAAACGCTAGAGAATTAGTTGACCTAGAGGTCTTCATCCCAAAGGCAATTGTTGGAATGGATTTGGCTCGATCTGTCCCATGGCTGCTCTGTCCCTTATTGCTCTGTGCATTCATATTACGAGCAGAAGTCTTCATACCCTAGAGGAAACAGAATAGAAACATAAATCATACAATATTAATATCAATGCACATGTTAATAAATATATCATATGTTAAGTTTCATTTTACATGCAACAACACAACACTAGACTCATACCTCCCAACTTTTTTGAGATGGGAACGAGGGACACTTATTAGCAAAAGTGGGTAGGTATAGGACATCCCCTCCAGATCCCCTTAAAGGAGACTTATACAAAAAAATGATTGGTTAAACACATAAGTGATATTCCTTTATTCTGGTTTTCAAAATGTATAGATGCAGTAGTTTAATTGGATGAAAGGTTTAGCACTGGGAAACACTTATTTAAGGATAGAAAGTGCATTTTATATACAACTATATAGATCAGACCAAAATGAGGGGCAAATGAGGAGGAAAGAGGGACAGAGGGACTTTGTTCCGAATCAGGGACAGTTGAGCTATGCTAGACTGCAGTAGGGACTTGCTGCACAGCCTCTATTGCTCCTTGCAATTTGTAGTGCGCCAGCTAAACACACATTTTAAATACACACACACATATACAGTCATGGCCAAAAATATTGGCACCCCTGCATTTCTTCAGATAATGCACCCCTTCCCCAGAAAATTGTTGCAATTACAAATGTTTAGGCATTCTCATGTTTATTTCTTTTGTTTGTATTGGCACGACAAAAAAGTGGAGAAGCAAAAAGCCAAATCTGACACATTCCTCACAAAACTCTAAAATGTACTGGACAAATTTTATGGCACCCTCAATTTAATATTTGGTAGCACACGCCTTAGAAAAATAACTGAAATCAATCGCTTCCTGTAACCACCAATGAGTTTCTTACACCTCTCTACTGGAATTTTGGATCACTCTTCTTTTACCAACTGCTCCAGGTCTCTCAGATTGGAAGGGTTCCTTTTCCCAACTGCTGTTTTGAGATCTCTCCATAGGTGCTCTATTGGACTTATGCCCCATACACACTATCAGTTTTTCTGCTGAGTTTTTCCTTCAGATTTACCAAAACCATATAATATGAGGTCAAACCTTAGGAGTTTCAATTTGTATGCAATCAGGCAGCCCTTGCACTACATGGTTTTGGTAAACCTGAAGGAAAAACTCAGCAGAAAAACTGATAGTGTGTATGGGGCTTTAGATCTGGACTCATTGCTGGCCAGTTACAGTACTCTCCAGCGCGTTGCCTTAAACCAAGGGTCTCAAACTGGTGGCCCTCCAGCTGTTGCGAAACTACAATTCCCATGAGGCATTGCAAGGCTGACAGTTACAAGCATGACTCCCACAGGCAGAAGCATGATGGGACTTGTAGTTTTGCAACAGATGGAAGGCCTCCAGTTTGAGACCCCTTCCTTAAACCATTTCTGGGTGCTTTTTGACGTGTGCTTTGGGTCACTGTCCTGCTGTAAGACCCATGACCCAACTTTTTGACACTGGGCCCTACATTGCACCCCAGAATTCTTTGGTGGACTTCCATTGGTAGTACCTCAAACATATATAAAAATTTATAAAAATTTACATTTGGGTGAAAATGTTTGTAAAACTCAGCACAAGGATCATTACTTACAGTACATTTAATGTGTAGTGTCCCTTGTGCTAGTTCTGTCATTGTAAAAATCCAAATTCATCTGCCCCCATCCATACCCTACTGCCATAATCTTCCAGTACTGTGAGCAGGGCTGGACTTACCATTGGGCTTAACTGGGCTCAAGCCCATGGGCCCCACCCAATAGGGGGCCACGCCAAGATACATAGCCAATAGGGCTGGACTGGCCTACCGGGATACCGGTATATTTCCTGGTAGGCTGCCTGCCCTGGGGCCGCTTTGGGCCAAGCTGTGGCTGCAGCGCAGCGCTCCGCTCCCTCCTCCTCCACTATACATCATACACAGTCTGCGGGCTTCTCCCGATGTGTGTCTCCGCGCTGTGACTAAAGTCCCGCCCTCCTCCTAGATCAGCTCGTGTGATAGACGCAGTGTTCTGTCTATCACACAAGCTGATCTAGGAGGAGGGCGGGACTTTTGTCACAGCGCGGCCAAAGTTTTTTACACTCAGCTTGGAGACACACAGTGGGAGATGCCTGCAGACTGTGTAATCCAGGCACAGGCACTGACTACAGTGAGACTACATTATTGGCACGGTGAGACTGCGATTATGGGCACGGCAAGGCTGCGATTGTGGGCGCTGTGAGGCTGCGATTATGGGCGCGGTGAGGCTGCGATTATGGGCATGGTGAGGCTGCGATTATGGGCGCGGTGAGGCTGCGATTATGGGCAAATGACAAGGCTGCAAATAACACTGGGGCAAGGATGCAAATGACAAGGCTACACTGACAAGGCTGCAATGACACTGAACAAGGCTGCAATGACACTGAACAAGGCTGCAGATGGATGGGCAAGGCTGCAGATGGACATTGATAAGGCTGCATTGATGGGCATTTAAATGTAAGTTTTTTTCCTTAAACTTCCCTCCTAAAAGTTTTTTTCCCTAAAATTCCCTCCTAAACTTGGGGTGAGTGTTATACGCCGATAAATACGGTAATGTATAGAAGGTAGGGCCCGAAAGTGACTCAAGCCCAGGGGCCCCCACCACCCTAAGTCCTGCCCTGACTGTGAGGGTTAAAAAAGCAGTGATCCTGTCACTTATCCTAGATTTCCAAATATGTTTGCCCTTTCTTACTCCTTTTTTTGTTTATAGAAGCTGTAGAAGTTTTTGATAAACGCATCAATATCTGGTTTGGTGGATGTGGTAGCAATTCTCAAAGAATTCTCAAGGTGTTCATCAGATATTTTGGTTCTAATTTTGCCCTTTGTGTGCTTTATCCTTGAAAATAGTTGCCTACGAATATAGGTGTGTCGAAAACTGATGACATGAATAAGGTGTGATTGTGAAGAGCTGGCTATTTCTCTAAAAGTCCAGTAAAGAGAGACTGTCACATTTTACTTCGGCCACATGTGTTAGCTAAGCGTAAATGCAATTTTACATAAGGTCCCTTTCACACTGACGGACCGTTCACGTCCGCCTGTCAGTTTTGATGGTGGACCTGAACGGGCGCTCCATGCTGGTCTATGGAGCGACGGATGTCCGCTGACATCCGACCCAGTCCGATCCGCCAAAAGCAGATGGATGGCCCTACGTCCTACGGCCCTACGTCGAGATCTGTCGCTGGCGGATCGGGTAAGATCTGATGAAAACGGACACGCTGTCCGTTTTCATTCGATCTCTCCATAGAGACCAGCGGTGCTGGACAAGCCCCTCCCCGCTCAGTGAGCAGAGAGGGACTTGTCATCCGCCGGCTCAGCAGAGATCAATGGAGAGATCTCCCGCTGAGCCGGTGGACAGAGGCGGACTCCGTGGAAGCGGAGTCCGCCTCATGTGAAAGGGGCCTAAAACTAAAAAGAAAAGCAACATTTTTAAGCAAGTTTACGTTTTTGTGTTGGGCCACATTCAGAGCCATCTTGGGCCACAGGTTGCACACCCCTGATCTATAAGCACTGTGAAGAAATTCATTTTTAAATTTGACATCAAAGGCAGTGTGTTTTGCTATGAGAACAGAATCTTGGCAAGCTCTCAGCCATTTAATGTAAACAACCAGTAGGTGTTTTCAAGATGTTACAAAGCCGACTCTAGGATCTTTGGTGTGACCTTTATAGATCGTGAAGTCAGGGAGAGCTTGTTTAAGCTCTTTCTTTAAGAGTTTGCAAATAGTTTGTTCATTCCATAGTCTTGGCACAGAAGCATTTTTAGCTGCTAGTTTGGTCACGAACCCTGGTAGACTGGTTGGGAGTTCTGATTTCACTGGCTGCATACTGGCACTAATAATGAAGCAGTGAGAATTACCTTAACTAGTATTCTCAGTAAAGGGGCTAAAAGGAGCAGCAATGTTTTTTCCCTTATGACAAGACCCTTCTGCTTTATTGTGTTAGGTAAATCTACAGCCAAAAAGTCCTCTAAGACCTGGGGATCCAAGATACGTTTTTTTACAAACTCTAAACTGTTATATGAAAGCCTCTTTTCATTTCTCTGTTATCTACGTACATAAATTACTTTTTTCAATTACTTCTCAGAACGCGCACTGCTATCAGCAAAGAACAGTTTAAGACAAAATGTCCCTGATGAATAATTCATAACCATCAGCTGTAAATGTATAATCCTACAACTTGCATGAGGTACAAATGAGATAACTGTATAGTTTCATTTCTCATCAACTATCACAAAATGAAGCTCGTATAGACATACGGTTTTCTGTGCTGATCATTAAACGTGTATAAAACAAACAACAAGAATACATAAATACGCACAACATTTTTCAATCTACTTTCATCTGGCTCCTGCCTTTATTATATTTTGACCTCATAAAAGAAGAAAAATCTTGACTTGCGGATCTAGCGCCCAATGTAATCAGTCACAATTCAGGACATCTCCTGCCCATAAACCTACTCCTATCTCTCACACTGCCTTCCAGCACTCCTTTCTAACCCCCCAAATGCAGGAATGAGAAATGTCGCTTGAAAACCCCTCTAACAAAGTGATCACAAATATAGGTGAAAGCTCGCAAGCAAGCTATTCAAAATGGCCACCTGAGACCATGGGGTCCAGAGTCCCGACAAGGCCTTGGAATTGAAGTCTACTTGTAATAAAATACAATAGGCTTGAAGACATTTTTTCTGCAACTGTACACTGGTCTTCTAGCCACTTTTAAAGACACAATTGTTCAACAGTTACAGGAGCTCAGAGACATGTCATGACTACCAACTTATGCATTTTAAACCACAGGGTCAAAAAGTTGCACAATGTCCTGACAACGAAGCAAAAAAACCTTTGAACCACCTACAAGCAACAATCTGCAATAGTTGAAAGTGTGCTCCCTACAAAATCCTAAGGCCTTGGGCCCTAAGGCTCCGTTCACTCCTAGGCGTCCCGATCACTGGCGGAATCTCAGCAATTCCCGAATCACCACAAACCGTGGGCACTCTTGCGATCCCATTCTAGAACAGCTATGAGTAAGCACTATAGATAGTGTGAAACGTGTCAGCTGTGTGCCCCCCTATTTTTGCTTTGCCGTGTTTTGGATTTGATGTGATCCTTGCTTTTTAAATAAATTTGTTGAATTTTTATCTTCTTCCGGTGTGCGGCTGTCCAGAGTTCTTTCTGATACTCTTAACCATGACCTAAAGGCTTATCTCCTGTGAGACTCTAGAGGTATTAATCCCCTTCAGGATATTTTAGACTCAGATGGCAAAGTGAATCATTTTGCCCTCCTCAGTGTCAAGTATGCCCTCCCAACCCACAACATACTGTTTAATTCTCAAATTAAGAATTATATTGCCAATTTTTTTTTGGGGCCCTAAAACACCTTTCCAAACACATATCTTATTGTACTCACCACAAACGCGATTATCGATCATAAATTAAAACTTATATATGTCCTTTTGTAACCTATTGGATGTCACTTATTCAACTACCTTATATTGAAATGCTAGAAATCCTGGAACAAGGGTAGATGATGGTGAGGAAAATTATCATAAGTGAGGTGTGGCAGGAATTGCAATTTAAAATAACACATATTATATATTATGCTTTCAATATATCCCACGAGGAACCTCCATGAAGCACTACATTATCAAATGCCCAAAGGGTTCCAACCTTAATTGAAACCATCACCATTTGCTACGGGCTTGCCCCAAGTTTATAACAGCAGGTGAATTTATAGTCGTTTGTTCATGGCGTATCTTTGATGCAACATTTGGCTCTATTTCATTCTATTTTCATCCTATACATGAAGAACAATCCAACATCACTGATTTGGCTTCCACTAAACTAGAACCCTTGAAAAACTGGCTATTCCCTAATTCTCCTACTCTTCGGAATTGAATTCAAATATTACATAAAGGTATGACAATTGACAAAATTGATGCTATTAAATATACAAACAGTCAAATCCCCAAACATTCTGTGATACAGGCATACCCCACTTTTAAGGTGTACCTGGACCCCCTTTCTGAAACATACTCTTCCCCCAAAACAATAGATGGAAATCATTGATGCATTTAAGAATACAGCAAGATACCACACATACCAACTACACTGTACATGAACAATCCACAATTATTAACAAGAACATCATTTTTATAGCTACCTTGCCATAAATGTCTTGAATATTTAACTTAGCCTCCTAGGTTTTGTTTGTTTTGTATATCTGTACTTCTTCCTGTCTGTGATGTGGCATTATATAGTCGCTGGTGTTGTCACACTCATGGAGTAGAACAAACCTCAACATAATCACCTTGATTTTTACCATTTTGTTTTCTCTCAGCCTCTTCTTTGTTTCTTTGATTTCCATCCTATCCACTCCTCTTTACATTTTTCTATTGTTAACGTGTTTATTTTATTTTAATGTGAAAAAAAATATCTTCTGTATACTATGCAATATAGTAATATACCTTTTTGCTTATGACAATAACCCTAAAAGTTGGCTACGGTATTTTACACTTTATACTCTGTATCCCGATCCCCACCCACTGTATAATATGTGCATTGTATTGAGTAATACATATACTGTATTTTCAATATAAAAAAAAATTTAAAACATAAAAGGAAATCTCCAAAATGTAAGGGGGAACTCCGCATATTTTCTGATAGTACATTGCGCTAAAGCAGCAATCCATAGATGAGAAACATAGAAAGGAATACAATTTAGACAATACATTGCCTTATTCCCCTATGGCTTACTGCGTCAAAACAATCCATCTCTCGCCAGTCCTACTTTACCAGAAAAATATCAAATACTTTGTAGTGTTATACTGCAGAGGTCCCCAACCTTTTTTGCCACCAGGGACCAGTTTTGTGGAGGAAAATTTTGCCAAGGACCTCGGGGAGGAGGAGATGGGATGTTTTGGCGGGCCAGGTGTTAGCGCTT
Source organism: Lithobates sylvaticus (assembly GCA_028564925.1). Taxonomy (NCBI): domain Eukaryota; kingdom Metazoa; phylum Chordata; class Amphibia; order Anura; family Ranidae; genus Lithobates; species Lithobates sylvaticus. The sequence goes on from CM053027.1 coordinate 96,613,377, forward strand.
CAATAATCATCCCGACACCATGGTTGTATGGTGTCAGGATGATTAAAGCACATTGTTTCTATAATTATAATTTAATATATAATGAAATCGTTCAACTCATAATGGAGAATCGTGGGGAGCCCTGAGCTAGTCACTTGTCACTGTAGCCTGCAACCATTTGCAGTGTGTCACTTGCCACCATAGCCTGCTGCCAGATGCAGCGTGTCACCTGCCACCGCTGCCTCCCACCAGATGCAGCTTGTTACTTGCCATTGTTGCCTACCACCAGATGCAGCATGTAACTTGCACCATTGCCTGCTACCAGATACAGCTTCAGCTTGTCACTTGCCACCATTGCCTGCCACCAGATGCAGCGTGTTACTTGCCACCATAGCCTGCCACCAGATGCAGCGTGTCACCTGCCACCACTGCCTCCCACTAGATGCAGCTTGTTACTTGCCCCCATTGCCTACCACCAGATGCAGCATGTCACTTGCCACCAATGCAGCATGTCACTTGCCACCATTGCTTAGCACAATGTGCAGCGTATCACTTGCCACCATTGCTTGCCACCATATGTAACGTGTCACTTGCCACCATTGCTTGCCACCTGATGCAGCATGTCACTTACCACCATTGCCTGCCACCAGATGCAGCTTCTCACTATCCTGCCACAAGATGCAGCTTCCCACTGTAGCCTGCCCACACAGCCACCAACAGATGCAACTTGCCATTTTGTTTAAGAATTTGGGTTTTCTAATAGCAGTGAAAGAACTTAGTTGCAGCCTCTTCTTAGCATTACTGAGTCCGGCATTAAGGAGCAGGGAAACCGGCACATGCCCAGTTAATCTCAACAGGGTTCCGGCCTATGAGATGTGAGAAAGCAAACCCAGCCGCTGTGATGCGGGGCAGGTGGTGAGAGACGATGAAGTCACCTCTCTGTTCACCCGCGGCAGCTCCTTCAGTGTAGCCTGTACGGCCCAGCTGTAAACAGGGCACGGCCTGGGGGTTTGGGACCCCTGTTATACTATATTTAGTATGTATAATTTAAAAAAAGTGGTTAAAGAGAAAACAAAGAGCCACATCCAATCTGCAGGCCACAGTTTGGAGATCACTGTCCTAAACCAAGCCTCCTTTGGCCATGCTCACTATTTATTATTATTATTTTGTATTATTATTATGGGATTTATATAGCTCTAACAGTTTGTGCAGTGATTTATAATATAAAGGATAACATTGAAAGTCTTTCTCTTAGAGGTACCCTAGAGGATGTTTTAATAAGCTAACAATGCCTCTTGCCACAGATGTACTAACAACTTCACTTTCACATTTGCACAAAAAGGGTTCACACAGAGTGCTTAGCTGGCAGATCAGAGTTGTGCAATGTACACAGTTTATGTGAAGTGGTTATTTAATGATATGGGGAAGTCTGTCACAAACAAACCTACTATATTTAGACACCACAAAATGCCTAACAGTTTGTTTTTTGATCTCTGGGTCTGAGTGTTTATACTGTGCCCTGATACATCCTACTGAAGAAAAGAGTACAGGGCTGGAGCAGCAGGAGTAATGGCTAAAAACCAATGACCAAGAGCCTCTGAAGGCCAAATATAGTACGTGTTTTTTATCCATTTCTATTGCTGCGTCAGGACTATTGGTTTCATACAATTTCATTTTGAAAAGTAAGGTCCACTGGAGAACATAATACGAAAATCAATCACAGTCTGTTTCAGGAATCACAGATATCAATTTTAAACAAGCCACAGTGTTGGGAAACTCCAGATGAAGTTCTGTATTCATTCTGAACACTCGGGCTTATGTAAAGAAGCAGCAAGTCACAGTAGTGACTGGCATACCAGGCTGATCAGTAAATGGAAAATAACTTTATTAACAGCAGTGGCGGCCCGTGCATTGTGGGCACACAGGCGCCGCCACCCCCCCATCCATGCGCCTGGCCCCTTTCAGGACGCCAGACACATGGATTCCTATGGCGGGGGCAGGAGGGGCTGGTACTTTTTGAAGCACCTGATTAGAGCCAGAGGCTCTAATAGGCTTCAAAATAGGGTGGGCTCGGGGTGCAGAGAGTGCACCCTGATCCCACCCAATTGTGTGACAATAGCAAATTAATTTTTACTATTTTCACACTAACTTTCCTCCCCGCCAGTCAGGAGGCAGGGCGTCAGACCTGTTAACTGATTGGCCAAAGCACCAGGCCACCCTATTGGATGCCTGGTGCTTAAGAAGAGGAGTGGTGGAGACACATGCTGGAGCACTTGGAGAGGAGCTGCTGCCTGGCGGTAAGTGCCTGACCAAAGGGGGTCAGCCAGAGCCGCGAGCCCCGCGATGGCTTGCTGTCAGAGCTGCGCGCTCCAAGGGGGATGCCGCTGTCAGAGCCCAGAGACGGAGGGGGGGGGTGCTGTCAGAGCCGCAAGTCCAGCGAGTGCGGGGGTCGGTGGGCACAGTGGCTGCATATGATGGGCACAGTGACTGTATTTGGTGGGCACAGTGGCTGCACATGATGGGCGCAGTAACTGTATTTGGTGGGCACAGTGGCTGCACATGATGGGCACAGTGACTGTATTTGGTGGGCACAGTGGCTGCATATGATGGGCACAGTGACTGTATTTGGTGGGCACAGTGGCTGCACATGATGGGCACAGTGGCTGAACATGATGGGCACAGTGGCTGTATTTGGTGGGCACAGTGGTTGCATATGTTGGGCACAGTGGCTGCATATGATGGGCACAGTGACTGTATTTGGTGGGCACAGTGGCTGCACATGATGGGCACAGTGACTGTATTTGGTGGGCACAGAGGCTGCACATGATGGGCACAGTGACTGTATTTGGTGGGCACAGTGGCTGCACATGATGGGCACAGTGGCTGTATTTGGTGGGCACAGTTGCTGCATATGCTGGGCACAGTGGATGCATATGATGGGCACAGTGACTGTATTTGGTGGGCACCGTGGCTGTATTTGGTGGGCAGAGTGGCTGCACATGATGGGCACAGTGACTGTATTTGGTGGGCACAGTGGCTGCATATGATGGGCACAGTGGCTGCATTTAATGGCACAGTGGCTGCATTTGCTGGGCACAGTGGCTGCAATTGATGGCACAGTGGCTGCATATGATGGGCACAGTGACTGTATTTAGTGGGCACAGTGGCTGCACATGATGGGCACAGTGACTGTATTTGGTGGGCACAGTGGCTGAACATGATGGGCACAGTGGCTGTATTTGGTGGGGACAGTAGTTGCATATGCTGGGCACAGTGGCTGCATATGATGGGCACAGTGACTGTATTTGGTGGCACAGTGGCTGCACATGATGGGCACAGTGACTGTATTTGGTGGGCACAGTAGCTGCACATGATAGGCACAGTGGCTGTATTTGGTGGGCACAGTTGCTGCATATGCTGGGCACAGTGGATGCATATGATGGGCACAGTGACTGTATTTGGTGGGCACGGTGGCAGTTTTTTAACGTTTTTTTCAGAATTTTTCAGTTTGTTTGCACCCCCCCCAAAAAAAATGTGAGCACCAGCCACCACTGTGACAGTGAAGGCAAAATGGGTTTTCATGTACAGTGCCTTGAAAAAGTATTCATACCCCTTGAAATTTTCCACATTTTGTCATGTTACAACCAAAAAGGTAAATGTATTTTATTGGGATTGTATGTGATGGCCCAACACAAAGTGGCATACAATTGTGAAGTGGAGGGAAAATGATAAATGGTTTTCCACATTTTTTACAAATAAATATCTGAAAAGTGTCACGTACATTTGTATTCAGCCCCCTTTACTCTGATACCCCTACTTAAAATCTAGTGGGATCAATTGCCTTCAGAAGTCAGTTAATTAGTAAGTAAGTCCACCTGTGTATAATTGAATCTCAGTATAAATACAGCTGTTCTCTGAAGCCCTCAGAGATTAGTTAGAGAACCTTAGTGAACAAATAGCATCATGAAGGCCAAGGATCACACCAGACAGGTCAGGGATAAAGTTGTGGAGAAGTTTAAAGCAGGATTAGGTTATAAAAAAATATCCCAAGCTTTGAACATCTCACAGAGCACAATTTAATCCATCGTCCGAAAGTGAAGAGTATGGCACAACTGCAAACCTACCAAGACATGGCCGTCCACCTAAACTGACAGGCCACGCAAGGAGAGCATTAATCAGAGAAGCCGCCAAGAGGCCCATGGTAAAAGGCCATGGAGAAGCTGCAGAGATCCACAGCTCAGGTGGCAAAATCTGTTCACAGGACAACTATTAGTCGTGCAAGAAAGCCATTGTTTAAAGCCAGAAGAAGTCCCTTTTGCAGTTTGCGAGGAGCCATGTCAGGGACACAGCAAACATGGAACATACTTAAACATTTAATGTGAAAATGGCTTAATGTAGCTCAACGTGTAATAAAGTGCCTAAACCTCAATCAATTGCCCTGAAACTTTGCACATCCTACGTTTTTAACGTTCCAAACCTATCCTAGTTTCATGCATTTCAGTGTTTCACAAGGCAGACTAGGGACATTAAGCTTGTTTTTTGGGGAGCGTAATGTGGCCTAACATACAAAAAAGACCATAAATGTTAACCAATTTCCCCCAAACTTCACACAATAGAAGACTCTGTCTATGTTAACATATTATGAAAATGACAGATCATTTGGTAAATCACACCAAAAGTTATTCACATTAAGCTATAGTTTACAATGCTAAAACATTTAATGTGAACAGCTTAATGTAAAAAGAGCTTAACATACCATAATGTGCCTAAACCTCAACCGCCTTGAAGCTTTGCACAGCCTAACTTCCCAAACGAATCCTAGAAGTTTCATGCTTTTTGGTGTTCCACAAGGCAAACTAGGGACATTAAGTTTGTTTTTGGGAGCTTAATGTAGCTTAAAGTGGGGTTGCGGTCAAAAAAATAAAAAGGGGCTTAAAAATCATAAAAAAAAAAATAATTGGAAAAAAAAATATTTTACTCACCTCTAAATGCCTGTTGCTAGGGGGTCCCTCGTAGTCTGCCACCTTCAGTGCCCGGGCTAAACGTCACTTCCCCCTCGGCGCCGCTTCCCCATCTGGGACCTGTCACGTGTCCCAGATGACTGAGCGTCAAATCACGGCGCACGGCGCCGCTCGCGCATGCGCAGTGGGTACCCGGCTGTGGTTCCCACATTAGGAATGCCGGCGCCGCGAGCGGCTCGGGGAACGAGGGGGGGCCTCGTTCCCCCGCATCGCTGGACCCTGGGACAGGTAAGTGTCCGACTTTAAAAAAAAATAAAAAATTTCCCCAGGACGGAGCTCCGCTTTAATGTACAAAAAAGACCTTAAATGTTAACCAATTTTCCCCAAACTTCACACATTTCAAGGCAGGTCCTGTGAGAAATCATACCAAAAGTTATTCAGATGTAACTATTTTTTGGCACATCTTGTGCCATAATGTGTCTAAACCTCAAGCAATTGCCTTTAAACTTTGCAAAACACAAGTTTTCAGCTTCCCCAAACCTATCCTAGATGTTTCATGAATTTTTGTTTCCCACAAAGCAAGTGAGTGACATTAAGCTTGTGTAGCCCCTACCACCTTTTGTGTAGTGGCCGTAGTGTGGGACAGCCAGTGGGGGAATATTAGAGTGTGTGTGTGTGGGCTCAGTCTTAGTACAGTCTACCTCCAGGCTTGGCCTGGAGGTGGGAATGCTTATGTGCGGGAAAGGTTTGATTAGGCCTTAAAGTGGTTGTAAAGTCTAAATTTTGACTTTTACCTACAGGCAAGCCTATAATGAGGCTTACCTGTAGGTAAAAAAAATATCTCCTAAACCTGTACGGTTTAGGAGATATTCCCCGTGCAATGCGCCGCTGACTGCAGCGGCGCATGCGCACGGGGATTCTCGGCTGAAAGGCCATCAGAATCCGAACCCTGCCGGGATGAAGTCTCCCGTGCGCATGCGCGGGAGTGACGACATCGCGGCTCCAGCCACTCACAGCGCTGGAGTCGCGATACCCGGAAGACACGCCGAGGCAACATGTCAGCGACCTCGGCGTGGACCAGGTAAGTTACCGATGCCTCGTTCTAAGGTAAGTATTTCATAATGAGCTAGTATGCGGTGCATACTAGCTCATTATGCCTTTTCCCTTACAGGTGTATATAAAATAAAATAAATGTCAGAGGGTTTACTTCCGCTTTAAGCCTAGAAGGGGCCTCACATGCTGATTGAGGAGGAGAACCAGAGAAGCTGGATGGCTACTGGAGGTACCTGGTACTGGAATGAATCTAAGGATCAAGTCTGTCTCACCTACTGAAGATCTCATGGCTATATTGAGTTGAAAAGATTGAAGAAAAGTGGGATGGGACTATGGCGGTGCAGTAATCAAACAGAGCAATATTTTTGTTAGATAAAATCTTCAAAATATATTAACAAAACTTGTTTACCAGGTACCAGTACCAGTAGCCATCCAGCTTCTCTGGTTCTCCTCCTCAATCAGTATGTGAGGCCCCTTCTAGACTTGAGGCCTAATCAAACCTTTCCTGCACATAAGCATTCCCACCTCCAGGCCAAGCCTGGAGGTAGACTGTACTAAGACTCCGCCCATAGCAATTCTCATGAATATATATGCACTTCCCCAGCATGCACCACAAGCCAAGAAACCCCCAGTGATTGGCTGGTGAGCCACACACACACTCTAAATATTCCCCCACTGGCTGTCCAACACTACGGCCACTACACAAAAGGTGGTAGGGGCTACACAAGCTTAATGTCACTCACTTACTTTGTGGGAAACAAAAATCCATGAAACATCTAGAATAGGTTTGGGGAAGCTGAAAACTTGTGTTTTGCAAAGTTTAAAGGCAATTGCTTGAGGTTTAGACACATTATGGCACAAGATGTGACAAAGAATAGTTACATCAGAATAACTTTTGGTATGATTTCTCAATGGACCAGCCTTGTGGATCACCGAAATGCATGAAACTTCTGGGATAGGTTTGGGAAGTTCAGAACTTAAGCTGTGCAAAGTTTCAAGACAATTGATTGAGGTTTAGGCACATTATGGTACGTTAAGCTCTTTTTACATTAAAGTGATTGTAAAGCTTCAATTATTTAACCACTTCAGCCCCGGAGAATTTGGCTGCTCAATGACCAGAGCACTTTTTACAATTTGGCCCTGCGCTGCTTTAACTGGTAATTGCGCGGTCATGCAATGCTGTACCCAAACAAAATGTGCGTCCTTTTTTTCCCCACAAACAGAGCTTTCTTTTGATGGTATTTGATTGCCTCTGTAATTTCTATTTTTTGAGATATAAACGGAAAAATACAGAAAAGTTTGAAAAAAATTATATTTTCTACTTTTTGTTATAAAAAAATTCAATAAACTCAATTTTAGTCATACATTTAGGCCAAAATGTATTCAGCCACATGTCTTTGGTTTAAAAAAATGTCAATAAGTGTATATTTATTGGTTTGCGCAAAAGTTATAGCGTCTACAAACTAGGGTACATTTTCTGGAATTTATGCAGCTTTTAGTTTATGACTGCTTATCTCATTTCTTGAGGTGCTAAAATGGCAGGGCAGTACAACCCCCCCCCCCCCATGACCCAATTTTGGAAAGTATACACCCCAAGAAAATTGCTGAGAGGCATGTTGAGCCCATTGAATATTTTATTTTTTGTGATTGAAAAATTACAAAAAAAATTAAAAAAATTACACAAAGTTGTCCCTAAATGATATATTGCTCACACGTGCCATGGTTATATGTGGAATTATACCCCGAAATACATTCTGCTGCTTCTCCTGAGTACGGGGATACCACATGTGTGAGACTTTTTGGGAGCCTAGCCGTGTACAGGACCCCGAAAACCAATCACCGCCTTCAGGCTTTCTAAGGTCCTAAAATGGTGATTTCCCTTCCTCACTACCAATCACAGTTTCGGGGGCCATGAATTGACAAGATAGCACAAAACCCCCCCAAATGACCCAATTTTGGAAAGAAGACACTTCAAGCTATTTTCTGAGAGGCATGTTGAGTCGATGGAATAGGTTATATTTTACCACAAGTTTCGGTATGATTTCTCACAGGACCTGCCTCGTGGAACACCAAAATGCATAAAACTTATTGAATAGGTTTGGGGAGTTGAGAACTTAGGCTGTGCAAAGTTTCAAGACAATAGATTGAGGTTTAGGCACATTACGGTAAATTAAGCTCTTTTTACAGTGGTGTGAAAAAGTGTTTGCCCCCTTCCTCATTTCCTGTTCCTTTGCATGTTTGTCACACTTAAGTGTTTCGGAACATCAAACCAATTTAAACAATAGTCAAGGACAACACAAGTAAACACAAAATGCAATTTGTAAATGAAGGTGTTTATTATTAAAGGTGAAAAAAAATCCAAACCATCATGGCCCTGTGTGAAAAAGTGATTGCCCCCCTTGTTAAAACATACTATAACTGTGGTTGTCCACACCTGAGTTCAATTTCTCTAGCCACACCCAGGCCTGATTATTGCCACACCTGTTCACAATCAAGGCATCACTTAAATAGGAGCTGCTTGACACAGTAAGGTCCACCAGAAGATCCTTATAAGCTACACATCATGCCGAGACCCAAAGAAATTCAGGAACAATTGAGAAAGAAAGTAATTTAGATCTATCAGTCTGGAAAGGGTTATAAAGCCATTTCCAAAGCTTTGGGAATACAGCGAACCACAGTGAGAGCCATTATCCACAAATGGCGAAGACATGGAACAGTGGTGAACCTTCCCAGGAGTGGCCGGCCGCCCAAAATTACCCCAAGAGCGCAGCGACGACTCATCCAAGAGGTCACAAAAGACCCCACAACAACGTCCAAGGAACTGCAGGCCTCACTTGCCTCAGATAAGGTCAGCGTTCATGCCTCCACCATCAGGAAAAGACTGGGCAAAAATGGCCTGCATGGCAGAGTTCCAAGGAGAAAACCACTGCTGAGCAAAAAGAACATCAAAGCTCGTCTCAATTTCTCCACAACACATCTTGATGATCCCCAAGACTTTTGGGACAACATTCTGTGGACCGATGAGACAAAAGTGGAACTCTTTGGAAGGTGTGTGTCCAAGTATATCTGGCGTAAAAGGAACACTGCATTTCAGAAAAAGAACATTATACCAACAGTAAAATATGGTGGTGGTAGTGTGATGGTCTGGGGCTGTTTTGCTGCTTCAGGACCTGGAAGACTTGTCGTGATAAAAGGAACTATGAATTCTGCTGTCTACCAAGAGATCCTGAAGGAGAATGTCCTACCATCTGTTCGTGTACTCAAGCTGAAACGAACTTGGGTTCTGCAGCAGGACAATGATACTAAACACACCAGCAAGTCCACCACCGAATGGCTGAAGAAAAACAAAATGAAGACTTTGGAGTGGCCTAGCCAAAGTCCTGACCTGAATCCTATTGAGATGTTGTGGTATGACCTTAAAAAGGCCGTTCATGCTCGAAAACCCTCTAATGTAACTGAATTAGGACAATTCTGCAAAGATGAGTGGGCCAAAATTCCTCCAGGACGCTGTAAAAGCCTCATTGCACGTTATCGCAAACGCTTGGTTGCAGTTGTTGCTGCTAAGGGTGGCCCAACCAGTTATTAGGTTTAGGGGGCAATCACTTTTTCACACAGGGCCATGATGGTTTGGATTTTTTTTCACCTTTAATAATAAACACCTTCATTTACAAATTGCATTTTGTGTTTACTTGTGTTGTCCTTGACTATTGTTTAAATTGGTTTGATGTTCCGAAACACTTAAGTGTGACAAACATGCAAAGGAACAGGAAATGAGGAAGGGGGCAAACACTTTTTCACACCACTGTACATTAAGCTGTTCACATTAAATGTTTTAGGATTGTAAAAAAAATTGTTTAATGTAAATAACTTTTGGTTTAATTTCAATAGGCAGGGGCGCTTTAGGAGTGGTGTATACCCTGCTCCTAAAGCGCCTCAACAAAGCTGCTTGCAGGACTTTTTTTGACGTCCTGCCAGCGCAGCGCAGCGCCCCAGTGTGAAAGCACTCAGGCTTTCACACTGGGATTGCAGATGAGGCATTTTTTCAGGCGCTTTACAGGTGCTATTTTTTGCCCCTAGACCAAACATGGGTCTGTTAAGCTTCATCAGAAGATGGAGGAAAAAGAACTGAATAGACATAGAGTGTCCAGACGAGTCACAAATGCGGCATATGTTCTGTTCCGATCTGGCAGGAGATGTGTACATGGATCCCTTGCTGACTTCTATAGACACCACCTGTGTGAAAGATATTTTACTTGACGCCGGCCACATGCATATATGCGGCCGCTTGGTGGGTGGGCCCTAACGCTGAGTGGCTGTATATATGCGGCCCCGTTAAAACTACCTACCGCGATGAGAGCACGCTCCCAGCACCAAGCTCTTTTACCGAGAGGAGAAGTCCGGCTATAAAAGGGGGCTCCCAGATTCCGATAAGCCCCCGCCCGCAGACCCCGACAACCAACGGCCAGGGTTGTCGGGAAGAGGCCCTTGTCTTCATCAACATGGGGACAAGGTGCTTTGGGGTGTTGAGGGCACGCGGCCTGGTACGGCTCAGGAGGGGGGGGGGGCGCTCGCTCGTCCCCACCCCTTTCCTGGCCTGCCGGGCTGCGTGCTCGGATAAGGGTCTGAGATGGATTTGGGGGGGACCCCCACGCCGTTTTTTTGGCGTGGGGATTCCCTTTAAATCCATGCCAGGTGACGGAGCTAGCACGCCGGCATTTACTGCATACGCTAGCTACGTACCTGAAGTGACGTTCGAAATGAACGGACTGCTCCGTGTGTGGGCAAGTCCGTTCATTTTCAAAAGTCCCGCGGACTTTGTCCAGCGGATTGTCCGCCGGAGAAGTCCGGGCGTGTGTGGGCAAGTCCACACGCTCGGAAAGTCCGGCGAAGCCAGCTGGAAAGTCCGGCGGATTGTCCGCTGGACTAGGTCCGCCGGGAAAAGTCCCTTCGTGTGTACGCGGCATAAGAGGTATTATAGTACTCTGCCTGACAATGCCTTCACCTGTTTTTCTCCCTTGATGGATGGCACCACCTTTGTTTATCTATTATCCAGGCTTAGCATCCACTTCCTCGACTCAGAGATGACATAGTCCTGTAGCTACTGGTGGTAGCGTAGTTGTCGTTTACAAATGTCTGCCACAAATAAGTCTTTGATGCAACCTCTCACCATGTGAACTGCTATAGCAGGGGTGTCAAACTCAATTTCATTGTGGGCCGCATCAGCATTATGGTTGCCCTAAAAGGGCTGGTTATATCTGTAAGACTATTTAAATGTATCTACTCTTTATCATATTAAATAATTGCCTCTGCATTCGATTATTACTGGTTCTAGCAGTAAATTAATAACTAGTTAAAGAGGGTCGCACACTGCTGGTGTCATCCGCAAGAATATTTATTGGAGACTTCTCAGACAAAACATGGTTCTGCCATACTGTTCTGTCTGAGCAGTCTCCAATACAGTTTCTTGTGCATGTTACCAGTGGTGTGCAACCCTCCTTTTCAACCGGCAAAGAATTGTATTATTCTCAATATAAGTAATTATAAGCAGATGTCCATAGCAACCCCCCCCCCCTACATTAGATGTTAAGAGCCCCCCACCATTAGAAGTTAAGAGTCTCCCCCCATCCCTTACATCACAGTGCACCCCCCCTTAACTTGTGCTGCTGCCGGGAGGAAGCTGGGGGTGGAGCTGGGAAGCAGAAAGTGCATGGTCTGGAGGAGAACCAAAGGAGGGCTGGAGCCAGCAATTGGAGTCTGCTGAATATTGAGATCAAGAGAGGACGGGCTGTTGTGGCCGCACAGAGAGGTGCAAGGTGTGTAGGAGGAGTTCTGTGCTCCTCTCTTTTGCCAACTGCTGAGATAAGGGAAGGGGGACGACAAGGGGGGTGCCCAGCTGCAGGAAAGGTGGGAGGGCCATATGAAATGCCCTTGTGTGCCAGATTCAACTGCAACTGTAGATCATAGCTTTAGGGCCAGTTCACACAATGCATTCTTTCCTGTGGGATTCACATACAATCCAAGTGCAGTGTGATTTCAGCTTATTTATTTGAATGGGCTGAAATCGTGCCAAACTGCACCAAAAGTAGTGCATGCATAAAATCCACAGGATCTATTGTACCATGTGATCTGGTGCAGGTAAACACACTGCGTATGTAATAACAGCAACCCCACCTTTCAGGCTACATATAAAGCAGGAGGACAGCAGGATCATGCAACCTGATTTTATAAGATAATTAATATAAAATTCACAATCTAACTTTATAATTGTACATAAATTGTGATGCATGTCGTAGGAGTTTCTCTACTGAGATATCTGGTGCACTGATTTCTGCTTTCATATGTAACAGGTAGAGAAACATGTTTTACAATCTAATATGCTGCCATGTTGTCAGTGAGTGTGCCAGTGGATGACATGCCAAGAACAATGTCACATGAAGTGTTTTCACGGACCATCTTTCTTCTAACAGTCCTAAAAAAACTGTATGTATTTTAGTTATAATCACCAACCACACAAGCAGGAAGAGTGGATTCATTCTATCATAAGACTTCACAAAAGGACAATGACTATGAAATCACGTCCTTGTCATCTCACATTTTACAGAGCTGAATGCACCTGTCTGACATCAGCCAAAAACTGATCAACCACCTGGCTGGCACTCGAGCCAGCATCAACATTGTGCAGATGGTCATAAATTGTTTGTATGAATAACCGTAACTTCAACAGATGCGATCCTAGCAAGATAACAACAACCGTTTACACATACGTTACTCTGATCAGTGCCAGGACCTCCCTACATGGAGCAATTATCAACAGCTAGGCCTAACCTGGGCCAATCAGCCCACCTCAATTAATTCATTGGCACCTTATATTTTAGTTTATTTCAGTGGAAGACAGTGGCAACAAGAAGCAGTTGTGCAGAAATGATGTTTGGGACTTGTTCACACCCTTTGCTTTGGGCTGCACTGAACAGCCTTGCCCGGCGCAGTCCCAACACAAAGACGAGGGCATTTGTCATTTCTATAGAGTCAGTTCTGTATGCATTACTTTTTTTCAATGCAGTGTGTTGCAACTCAAGACACCACATCACAACACCCCTGCAGTCAAATTAACTGAATTAAATGTTACTTGTGTGACATTTCAATAAAGTTCTAACAAAAAAAAAAAGAAAAAAGTAATCAGTGTGATGCACTGGGACTGGGGCTTCAGCGCTGTTCCTACCAGCACACAGCAGCGACTTCGTGTTCAGCACACCTTGATGGTGTGTACAAACCCTTAAAGCAGTAGTGAACTGCCATAAAAATAAAAAGCAATGGGCCCCCCTTGCGGGACAAACCACTTCCATACCAGGCCTATTTGGGCACTCCTCTTCTACATCTAAAAATCATTTTTTTGATAGAAAATTACTCAGAACCCCCAAACATTATATATGTTTTTTTAGCAGAGACCCTAGGGAATAAACAGTATTGCGCAACAATTTTTTAAACGTATTTTTTTGGGGGAAAAATAACTGTTTCATCAAGTAAGAAATAACAAAACAGTAAAGTTAGCCCAATTTTTTGTATAATGTGAAAGATGATATTACGCCGAAGAAATAGATACCCAACATGTCATGCTTTAAAATTGGTACTTTAAAATCTCCATAGGCGACGCTTTACATTTTTTACAGGTTACTCGTTTAGAGTTACAGAGGAGGTCTGGTGCTAGAATTGTTGCTCTTGCTCTAACGCACGCGGCAGTACCTCACATGTGTGATTTGAACGCCGTTTACATATGCGCAACTTATGTGAGCGCTTGCTTCTGTGCGTGAGCACACTGAGACGCTTTAAATTTATTTTTATTTTTTTATTCTTTAATTTAGTTAATTTTTTATTTTTTTTACACTTTCTCTTTATTTTTTTTTGACCACTTTTATTCCTATTACAAAAGGGATGTAAACAGGTCCTCCAGGCTGGAAAGATTGAGATAAAAAACGAAATGAACGATCTCTTTCTTTCCAGCTGAGTTCTCGGCTTTGTTTACTTCCGCCGACTGGGCCTCTGAAGGTCATAGAGATGACTAGGGACCATCTGGTCACCGGAAATCTCTATGATCAACGTACGGCGGCGGCGGATTCTTTCTCCGGCTCGCCAATCGCACGGGCGAGCCTAGCGAAGCACTGGAGAGCGGCGGGGGGGGGGGAGATGTCACATCCCGCCGCCTGTAAGAACGATCAAGTGGCTGGACTGCCGCTATGATTGTTGTTACGGTGCACAGAAGCGCCAGCTGTAAAAGATATCTGAAGGATGCCTGACGTTATATGACGTCCTTGGGCTGGAAGTGGTTGATTTGATTTTGGATCTGTATGGCGCCGAATGCGCTCCATTAGGAGCGCGTCTAGGCGCACAGAGACCCTAAAATCCTAAACCTAAAAGTTGAGATTTCAAATAGAACGTTAAAAAAACAGAGCCTAGGGTGCCAAAAATGAAAGAGGTAAGACTAAACCCTCCAGATGGGGGAGGAAAAAGATCATACAAAATCCATGTTTTTTGCACGATTCCTATTCTTCATCAGATTATCCATAAGCCTGGATAAAGAGGAAGGTTTTTAAACCCTTCCTGAAACTCAGGAGGGAGGGTAAGGACCTTAGAGACGCTGGAAGGGAGTTCCACAGCTCATTGCCTATTGTAACCAGACGTCTGTTACCAGTAAATTTTAGTCTGCTGATTGTCAGTTCTGTGAGAAGTAAGTTAGCCGATCGGAGTTGTCTTGAAGGTACATAGTGAGAGGCCCATTCAGACAGATAAATTGGGCCCAGTTTCCGGTGTGCCCTATACATATAGCACATTGCCTTGAATAGTACTCGCTTGGCGATAGGAAGCCAGTGCAGTTTTTCCAGCACGGGAGACATGTGGTCTGTTCTGGCGCATCCGGAGACCAGGCATGCAGCTTGATTCTGAGTCACTTGCAATTTTCTTTGACACTTCAATGGAAGTCCAAGAAAAAATATGTTAGAGCAATCCAACCGGGAATGTACAAGGCCCTGTACGAGAGTTAGCCAGTTTTCGTGCGAGAACAGACCTTTAATTTTCCGGAGTCTCTGTATATAGAAGTTGGAGTTTTTGATACAGAGTTTAGCGTGAGGTATACATGACAGGCAGGAATCAAAGATGATACCTAGGTTCCTGAGCTGTTTCGCTGGCGTTGGGATGGGGCAGAATGAAGTGGGCCAGGCCAAGAGAAAATTGGTGGTTGATTGAGGGCCCACCAGCATCACCTCGGTCTTTGCTTCATTAAGGCCTAGCTTGTTATCAGCCATCCATTTTTGTATGTGAAGGAGTCCATTTCTCAGTTGTAGGTGCATAGTTGGGCCATCGTCAGCCAGAATCTGCGTGTCATCTGCGTAGATCTGGCATGCTAGTTTGTGTGTAGCAATAATGTCAGCGAGTGGGCGCATATAACAGTTGAATAGCAGGGGCGACAATGCCGAGCCCTGCGGGACTCCATAGAGAAGTGGTTCAATTGACGAGCTGCATGCGTTCATTCGCACTTGATGGGTCCTGTCCGTGAAAAAGGAATTGATCCAATGGAGGACAGTGCCACTATATCCAAAAAGGTATTTCATACGGTCTCCCAGAATTTGATGATCGATAGTGTCAAAGGCTGCGGAGAGGTCGAGCAGCACCAAGGCTGCTGACCCCCCCCCCCCGCATCTTTTACTCTTAACAGGCGTTCGCTTATATTAAGTGCGGACAGTTCAGTGCCACGTCCCGGCCTGAATCCCGACTGGGAGTCATGGAACAGGTCGTTACCCTCGAAGAAGCTTTGCATTTGTTGAAAGATGACCTGCTCCAAGATCTTCGCCAGAAAGGGAAGAAGAGATATAGGTCTGAAATTAGTGAGCAAAGAAGGGTCAAGTGTGCTCTTCTTCAACAAGGGGGAGACAATGGCATGCTTCAGTTGTGTTGGAACGGCCCCTAATTTTAAAGATAGGTTCACTATCCTTGTAATTTCTGGGGCCAATGTATCTGC
Organism: Lithobates sylvaticus; assembly: GCA_028564925.1. Classification (NCBI taxonomy): domain Eukaryota; kingdom Metazoa; phylum Chordata; class Amphibia; order Anura; family Ranidae; genus Lithobates; species Lithobates sylvaticus. The sequence goes on from CM053027.1 coordinate 96,629,379, forward strand.
ATTTTTCTTCATAAACCATGCGGGACAGATGTCATTCAGAAAACTTGACGGTTTAAGCTTGGACATAATATTGGATATCTCTGCCACTGAGGTGGATGCAAATGAGCTAAAAGCTGGAGGAGCTCTTATTAGTGCTGGAGGGTCAAAGTCATCAGGCAAGATTTTGTCCTGATTACGTATTTTTCTTATTTTTTCCCCAAAGGAAGACTGAAGCGCAGAACATAATTCCATAGATGGAACAATCTTAGAATAAAATTTTTTTGGTTCAAATATGTCCCTAACCAATGTGAATAGTTCCCGAGGCTTGCATTATTCGATCGTTATAATAGGATCTTTTATGGCGTTTTACAGCCTTTGTGTAGCCTCGACAATAGACCCGATATGCCATTTTTGTCCCAGGGAAGTTTAGATTTAAGCCACTTTCTGTCCAATATTCGTCTTTTATTCTTAAGTAAGTTAAGACTAGGGGCATACCAAGGGCTTGACTTAGAAAGTCTTGGGCGCTTATTTGCTGTTGTCAATGGGGCCAGGATGTCCAGACTTGCCTTGATTCTTAACTCAAATTCATCTAGGGAAATTTCCAGCCTTTCAATCTCGGTTTCTGAAGCCGGATTTCCCATTACTTTCTCTTCATTTACTAGGAGTGGCTGTCCCTGATGGTAGTCATAGCATGTTTTAAAGTCTTCGACTGTTATATTTGTTAGTTTCCGAAATGGAGCAGATTTTGCCATCCGATTTCCTTTGGGGATTTTTATTGGTGCAAAATCCAAGAGGTTAAAGGTGACTAGACTATGGTCTGACCACCCCACCTCATGTGCTTTGACATTGAGAACTTCCGTGCCATGAGTAAAAAGGGCATCTAGCATATGGCCCTTTATGTGGCTGTAAAGGTACAAGGTTTTTTACCTTCATGCAGCAGCCCCTCCAGCCCCCCATAATACTTACCTGAGCCCCCTCTCAAGCGATGTCCATGAGAGCCTTGCCTCTCTGGGGACTCGCACTTCTGATTGGCTTTTGGCAGCTGTGGGAGCCATTGGCTTCCTTTGCAGTCAATCACAGCCAGTGAGCCAATTAGGAGGGGGCCTGTGAATAGACACAAAGAGCCACTGCTCGGGAGCGCCCCTGCTTGGATGCCACCAGAGCAAGCTGCTTGTTGTGAGGGCACCTGGCAGGAGATAGGGGCCAGGAGCGCCGGCGTGGGACCCTGGAAGAGGAGGATCCGGGCTGCTCTGTGCAAAAAGGTGAATTAACCCTTTAAGCCTCCCTCAACAAGTGTTATTTTCAGCAAATAAAGGCCTATGAGAACTGAAAATAACAGTCATGTGACTGAGAATGCGTAAAATAAACCTGTGCATTAAAATTATTGTTTGAAATCATATAAAACTTAAAATGGAGCTCCAGATTCTGTAGCTGCTGACTTTTAATATAAGGACACTTACCTATCCACGATTCCAGCTTGTTATCTCCACCCAGGGCCCCCCCTGCCCCAAAGCACCCACCCCCATGTTGAGGGCATGCGGCCTGGTACAGTTCAGGAGGGGGGCACTCACTCGTCCCCACCCCTGTTCCTGACCTGCCAGGCTGCGTGCTCAGATAAGGATCTGGTATGGATTTTGAGGGGGGGACTCCCACATAGTTTTTTCAGAGTGGGGGGGTTCCCCTTAAAATCCATGACAGACCAAAGGGCCTGGTATGCTCTTGGAGGAGGAACCCATGCCGTTTTTTTTTTTTTAAATTTGGCGTGGAGTTCCCTAAAGATTCATACCAAACACAGTGCCTGGTATCATCAGGGATCAAAGTCGGATCCCTGTTCATTGATGTCGGATGCATGTCAGACTTCAAGTCACAGGGCAAAGTCAGATCCAAAGTGGTACGACTGTCGTGCCGTACCAGTGTGAACCCGGCCTAAGGGCTCATTTACACTTGCTTCTGGTTCAACAAGGCTTCAACGGGGCTTCGGACAGGCTTTGATAAAGCTCTCTGAATGCTAGTCAAAGCTCCTGTCACTAAATAAAATGTTTAGCTTACAGTACTGTTTACACCTTGCTTTTGCTTTGCTTCAAAAATGATACCCCATGCAGCTTCAGTGGTGCTTCAAATCGTCTTCAAAGCCTCCATAGAAGTCTCTGGCAAATCTCGCTTGAAGCTCCACGGAAGCTTCATTGAAGCCCCACCGAAGCCCCGCCGAAGCCCCACCAAAGCCCCACCGAAGCTCCAACAAAGCACCAAGCAAAAGCAGGTGTAAACAGGACTGTAAGCTAACCATTTTATTTAGTGACAGAAGCTTTGACTAGCATTCAGAGAGCTTTAACAAAGCGTGTCCGAAGGCATGTTTTGAAGCAAGTGTAAACTTGCTAAACAGAACAACATACATGAGTGGGATTGCTGTGAATGGCCTTGTTCCTGTAGGCTGTGCCTATAGTGAAGCGTTTATCTGAAGGGGCAGGGACATATAAGTTTGTAGAGAGCAACAGGAGTGCATGTCCTTGGGTGAAAATGCAGTGCCTACATAGAATATCACTAAGGTGGCGTTGTCACTCAGGACAGGAAGTTCTGTGGAGGGCTGGCAGGATCATCACAGAGACACAGGTATAAGAGTGCTTCAAACAAAACAGAATACCCTGACAAGAGCTAACCCGAGGTAAGCTTACATATACTTTTTTTAAATGTTTGGATTTCAAGTGTATCTTTAGTATTACAGCCAAACTGGGATAACGCAGCCTATATATTTGTTAGATGTTCTCATCACACAGCACAACTTTACAAATTGCTGCTTACCTTTTTTATTTGCTTGCAAAATCCTACCTAGCGTTCCCTATCTATGTAGGGGGCTGGGGAGTTATGTTTAGCATAATTAACTCGCTCTGCACTGGGCTGGCAATTCTCCTTTTCAGTTGTAAACTAAATGTCTGTACTAACAAAGGGTAAAGATCTCAAGACTTGAGTGGTGGATTGTATGGTGATGCACTTAAACAAAAACTGCTCCTCAGTTTATCCCTTAATTGCACATTAAAGTGGAGCTGCACCCGCACAAAAAATATTAACAGTCAGCAGCTACAAATAGTGCAGCTGCTGACTTTTAATAAATGAACACTTACCTGTTCCTGGTTCCAGCGGTGTAGGCAGAATGTGACGAGAGACCGCTTGTCTCTCGCTGCCCCGCCGCCATCCTCTGTCAGGGAATCAAGAAGTGAAGGCGCACCGTCTTCACTGCCCGGTTCCCTACTGCGCATGCGCGCCTCTATTGGTCCCCGCTGTGTCCTGGGAACTGTGTTTCCCAAGACACAACGGGGCAGCTCCGGATAGGGGCGGGGCAGCTATACGGAAGTGGGTGCAGATACCTGTATTATACAGGTATCTGCTCCCCCCTGAAAGGTGCCAATCGTGGCACCGGAGGGGGGGAGGAATCCGATTAGCGGAAGTTCCACTTTGGGGTGGAACTCAGCTTTAAGGCTGGCCATACACAGTTCAAATCTCGGCTGGTTCAGCAGAAACCAGCTGAGATTTGAACCATTAGTGGCCAGGCTGAATGTCAATCGATCAACTAGGGTACAACCAGCCTGCCGGATTCGCTTGTGATTATTGCAAGCTTCTGCTATAGTCGCTACCGATAAGCAAGAAGATAATTGCTTGGTACGAGGGATTCCCTTGTAAACACTGTCAGTGTTGATGGGGGAATCGTGCAAATTTTATTCTTTTTAAAGAAATTTGCACCGTCTATGGCATGTCTTATTTTTCTAAACTACAATAGAAGCTGCCTAGAGAGTCCTGTGTATAATCCTTCTCCAAATAAACAACTACAAAGGTAACAAATATGTTTTTTAATTTTAGGTATGTATGTAATTTAATTTTAGGTATACATGTAATTAATTTTAGGTATATATGTAATTAATTTTAGGTACCGTATATATGTAATTAATTTTAGGTATGTATGTAATTGAATTTAAGGTATGTATGTTTAGATTTAGCTAACATGCAGTAGACATTGGTCAGAATTTGACTGCAAAAGTGCTAATACTCTTTAAAGAGGAACTGCAATCTGCTCACATAATTTGCAATAAAAACATCGTTGCCATTCCCAAGCTTCCCTCCAACCACTTTTTTTCATAATGTTTTATATATATTGTGATTCTTTACTTGCCAAATATGCTGCAGAAATCTCCCTCCACCTCCACTGAGTCTGGCTGCAACCATTTTAACTGTGGGCATCTGAAGCTGCTGCCTCTTCACTTCCTGGATTTACACAGACACACAGAGGCACACCTCCAGTTCTGCAACTCTCATTGGCCCTCTTATGACTCATCCTCCCTCACTTCCTGGCAAACTCTCACAAGAGTGATAGAGAGAGAACTGTGCATGATGTCATAAGCCTAGGCTTTTTTCCAGAACAGGTTTCTTTTACAAGAAACAGGAAGTGGGTTGTATAAGGTATTTACTGGCAGAAAAAAAATGTTTTACTATCCAAAGTTAAAACAACAAGGGCAGAAGATTTAATAGATGGAAAGATGAAAAAAGTTCCACTTTAAATACACTTTTTTAGGTCCTAGTGGCAAATATTACCCCCCCCCAATTGGGTCACAGACTGCATTTAAAACCTGACAGGATTTTGGATACATCTGGACTTTAATGTATTATTACAAAAAGAGACACAGAAATAAAAAAAAATAAAAAAAAAAACAATATCCTCACCATCACCCTGCCTATGAGCATTGTTTGCTCAGCCTTTTCCCTTTCTACTGCCAAAACAGCAAAGACAAATCATTGTGTTGCATTTCCACACAAGTAAACCGAACGGTAAAACACAAAGAAACTAGCGCAATGATACAAATATCAATATAATATTATGATAATATTAAAATGAATAATAAAATATTAATATAATATAAAATAATACAGCTGCTGTGCATAACAACCAATCAAAACTCAGTTCTCATTTTTCTAGTATAGTTTAAATCAAAGCTAAACTCTGATTTGCCGTATTCCTTTTTTTGTTTTGTTTTGTCTATATCTCTCACACTGCATTTGTTTAAGCACCAAATTATAGAAATGCCAAATGATGAGATCCAACGTTTCTTTCTGAAACGATGAGAATGGATGCAGAAATACACAAAACAGTTGTAAATGTGTAAAATTTAAAAAAAAGAAAAGGAAAAAAAAAAAAAAACAGAACGCATCCATCATTGTATGACATTAAAAAACCAAATGGGAACTGCATCAAATCTCCTCTGAATATTTTGCTCAATATAGTTCTTGAACAAGATCCCTAAACCAAAGCGAAATCTGTCATCTGTCCTACCAGGGAAAGAAATCTGACGTGACACATGGACTGGTAGATGACTTATTAATTACCATTTAAATATGAGGTTATTTTTAGGCACTCTGGGCATGAAGGAAGAGTTTGTCCTCCGCCACATCTGCCGAAAAAAAACCTTTCATCCATCTACTTCCAAAAGTCGTAGAATTAGCAATCCCCGGCCAGTGAACGTAGCTATAGGAAGGGTTCAACATAGGGGAAAAGAGGTTTAAATACTTACAGATCCGAGTTGAGGGATATTCGCTTTTCTCATAATGGAAGCGCTCTTTTCTTTTTGGTGTCAGCATGTGTATATAGCAGACTGAGTAATTCAGTGTTTTCTGTTCTTCCTTCAGAGGAAAACCACAGTTCACGAAGAAGCAGGCTGCTTGAGTAATGATTCACATACGGAAGCAAGCTGGCTTCTCTAGTTCTGGCACCGAAAGGCGTACACAGGCTATGCAGGAAAAATAGATGTATTTTCTCTACTCTGGGTTTACTCAGTTTGAGACCCTGTATGCCACTTTACTGTATCTGCCTGCCTATGTGAAATGATTGTGAAAGGCGACACGTGTGGATAAGGCTGTCACATGATACAAATGTTTTTGATGCAATGGTTGCACAATCTTCCTGTGTATGGGGCACACAAATGAGCACTCCAACAAAGTAACCTCTGCTAGGGACTTTAATCAGGTATTTTAAAAATCAGCTCTTTGATTCAATCTATATAATGAAAATGCAATATATGACAGAGAACTAAATGGGTAGACCTTGCATTTAGTCATCAATATTTTGCATGGGGCGATCAATAGAAATGGTGTACACTTTGTTCCCATTTGGGGCACACATGAGTGCATCTGGGGACCTCCCAGGAGGCCAGCGTCAGCTTTACACATGAACAGGAGGGTTAGCAAGATTTGTACAATTCTCTCTTCATTTCTGATATAGTACAGATCAACCAAGATAAGCCAGCACTGTAAACTTTCGGCTTGTACGCAGTAATGGGGAAGTCACCTAAACCGCACTGAAAATGGATGTGCATGTTGTGAGAGGGGTTATCTTCCAATGGTCAATGCACCATATTCTGAGTGTTCGCCCCAGGAATCACATGACTGAGGGACCTGCAGAATGCAGAGGGTCCGGTTATCTATAAAACATTAAACATTTGACCCCCCCCCCCCCTTCAAAATGACCAGATCACACATTTTATTTGGAGTTGAATGGCCATAGCAGCCTTTTATTACAAACCATTAAATACAACATTCACAGGAAAAAAAGTTTAATGCATATAATACAGTCAATGCATAACAACTAAACCAACCTCAGCTTATGCCCAATCTTAAGTCTTCGAAGGCCTAGATACTCATGATTAACCGGTTGTATCTGCCACCCAATCAAAGGCCCCCAGCCGCAACTACACCGACTCAGGGACAATTAAACATTTGCCTACTACCAGATACAACCTAATTAATACCCCAATGTTACCATCATATTGTTAGGAAGAGACACCCATACCTCACATGGGCCCAACCCACAATTTTCCACCATTATTTAATACCTCGATGTTACCACCGTATTGTTAGGAAGGGACACCCATACCTACGATTTGGGACAGGAGAGGCATTCAATACAAACAAGGAAGCAAATGGAACGAGCTCGGCGCTCGTCTAAGATAAGAGAAAATATTTATTTTTATTCTGTGAGTTCTATTGTGAGTACTAGGTACTATATTAAACTGTTTTTATTGAGCAAATAAATTTTAAACATACTACACTATACGGTCCCCCCCTCATTTCTTACCTATCACTCCGGCATCTGCCGTGAGCTACAAAGGCTAGATATACCTGGAACCAGGGAAAAGGAATACGCACCTACCCAGGCAGACCACCGTGAGGGAAGGAGAAGAAAGCAGACCCCTTTACATCATTTATATGCGGTTAACCCTTTGCCGCAAGGTAAGGGTCCATTGCTCACTTTAGTGTACCCCACACGAAGAGGAGTGACCCCCCACTGCTTGAAACGAGCCACTGCACGGACATCACCTGTGACCCAAGAATCACATCACTACCCTCACCTTCTTACCACAAGAAATTATTATATACTTAAACTATTGAGGATTGACTTATTTATCACAGACTTATATGCATGCAACATAGTCGCAGATGACTATTTTATACGCATCCTGCACTATGCGATTTTAGTCGCATGTGACTATGCGATTTTAGTCGCATATGACTATTTTTTACGCATCCTGCATTATGCGATTTTACCTATAGGATATCTGTGTGTGCACTTTGCGTCTGCACCTAGCATTTCGTTATATTTTATATTTCAAACTTTATTCCACTTTGTTTACTGGTAGCTTTATATTTTGCCAGGGATTTTTTCATCTATAGTCACGCTGACTAGTCTCATCCAGCTTATACATTATTTTGTATGCTCGCATACTTTGCACTTTATATTTATTGTTCTACTGTTCACTCCAGTACAACTTCTCTGCACATACCTCTACTCATCACATATCTCCAATGCGATTATATTTATCGTTTTACCCGTCACTCAATCACTCAGTCGCATTTTTTAGCCTGTGCACACTTGCACTAGCACTTTAAGGATTTTATATTTTGTTCACCATCTACTATGCACTTTGGAATTGTTTATCTATAGACACATTTTTACCATATGTTCACTTATATGATTTTATATGTATATCTGATTTTTTTTATTACCTGCTTATGGTGTTTTATTAGTAGTTTTATTTAGGTGCTATTAGTTCAATTTACACTCTCGCACCTCAGTACTATTTACAATTCTATTATATATATTTTTACCTGGGTTCACCAATAGCAATTTTTATTAACCTGTATTGGTCACACCATACCCCTTATCTTGTATAGTAAGGGAATTATCTATCTCAACTCGCATTACTTCGACTTAATAGTCGCATCATCAACTATTATTGTCTCATACGATTGCTACACTTAAAGGGTTTACGTCTTTATCCCATTACTGCCACCTTGTGGTAGATTTGGCCACCTCCCTGGGGAACAGCGCAGCACCACCCCCACTTTTACATACCTACGATGGGCCCTACCCACAAGGGGATGACTGCAATATATCTGACATAGGAGGAACAACCAGCAATTGTCAGGATATCAGAAAAACCTTACGAGGAACCCAGCTGCAAGACATGAGCTGCCTCCCTGTTAGATCAACGCTTTAGGAAAGGTGCCACCTTTTCTACCTTCACCGGCATCTTCCCTCTTTCCTTTTCCTTGCTTGAAGCATCTGGACAGCACGTGAGACCCTCCACACCCTGAACGGTCATGACGGAAACAGCACACGGTGCTAAACTTGCAAGATCTGGCATTAAATTGCAAACATAACCCCCTGCAGCAGGTTATGAAGAGGCTGCCGCACCCTTAGCCCCACCCTGAAAAGGAGGAACCGAACTCCGTGTTGACGACATAAGTTTCACCCAGAGACTGATGTTTTGGTGGTCCCACTGAAAGGAAGGCCGGACTGCCTTCCACTGACGAAATTGCTCGTCATAGGGAAACCAAGCAACCCCACCATAAACTCGTTAGGCTTCGTCAAAAAGAATGAAAAAAAGGGGGGATCAATTCTCATGGGCCTTTTCCCCAATGACACTAGCTAAAATTGTATATGCCTGCAACCAGTTCAAGAACCTACAGGGAAACAACCGGTACCGCCTTTTTTCTTCCTCCTCCTTCTTACTTTCATCTGGTTTAACTTTAAAGTTAAATCTCTCCAATGGCATTCACTAAGAAACGCACAAAAAAGCTAATTTAAATCAGTATTTAATATATCTAATGCTAACGCTATCTATGCTAATACCTACCTGTAAAGTAAAAAAAAGGATGTAGATGCCGTCTGTACAAAATAAAAGCTAGTGTCAGTCATCTTTGACTAATCAGGGCTGCCCAGACACAGACTCACACTGTAGAGAGCATGCATGAGCAGAGTAATAGAAGCCCCTCCCAATGATCTTTCAATGCAGATGCTAATGAACAGAGAAAGATCACGTGACCACTTAATGCTTAGTGCTGCATGAATAAGGTACTTCTAAAAAAAAATAGTGTCATGATATCTGAGATTTATGTGAATGAATTCCGACAATTAACACTTCTCTGTTTAGTATCACTTTAAATCTCTAAGTAGCAACGATAAGGCATTGCTTACACCTACACTTACATATATTTTTGCAGCATTTGCCAGGTGTACCCCATCAACACCAGTGACTCCTTTGTCAGCCACTTTGTCGTGCAAAGTCTTACCAACCATAGTTACCGCAGTTCCTTGAGCTTTGGTTGACTTACCTCCCATTCTATGGTGCTTGCATAGTTCCGGAAACAAATGCCACTTAGCAAAGCCAGCTGCATGACACCGATAATGGTTTTAGCTGTGTGTAAGGTGTGCATTCCAACCACCACTGTATAGAGGTACAGGGGGCATTCTTCTCAGTGGCCACAAATGTAAGGGGCATTTTCCCATTTTACTGGTTTTAGCAAGGGCTCCCAAGGCCTGAAAATGATTTTAAGGGTTCTTCTGGAGTAAAAAAATTTTGGAAAGGCTGGTATTGTGAGTCATAGCTTTTAGGCAGGACAAGGCGAATCGCTTACAATGGCAGTTTTTCAGCAAGGCTTTGGGAGTGCTGCTCATCACCTTCAGGTATGGCATTTAAACTAAACAAAACTTTTATAAACTGCCCAGTGTTTTTTTTTAACCTACTGGGGCCTCTTTAATGCATAATCAATTTTATTCAAAAAGTAACAAAGCCTTTAAGACTCTTGCAAATGGCAAAAATAACTCCATGTTTGTAGCCATGTAGCAGGTGCATTGTTGTCTATGGGGCAATGCACACAGCTGTGTAAAAGATCAGTAATGCAGAGATGAGTGCAGAGCTATAAAATGAAGATAGAAAATGTTACGTTTGCGTGCAGTAATTTACACGCATTCACGTGTATATGCAGTATAAGCATAAATGGCAACACTTGCAGCTAGAAGAGGATATGCACATATATACGCAAAGTCTTTAAAGAACATACCTTGTGTTTTTTATTCAGGGTCTTTCTGCCACCAAGATCTTCCATATAAACATCATAGTAAGAGCCCTTATAGTATAACTAAAGGCACTCCACTTCCGTTGAAAAAAAAAATAGCAAATAAAAAAAAATAATATAGCGTATACAATTGCGACACAAGTCATATTGTAAGTAAATGTTATTAAAGATGACCTTTCCTTTTCAATCTGCAGCACTGTCATTTTCTGTAAAATGCAATGCAATATGGCTACCTGGAGGTGTTGTGTACACAGAATGTGTACAGACTGCCCCCCAGAAACATAATTTCCTGCTTGCGCGATTGGCTCACTGATTTTCCCATAAATCTACACTAAGCTATTAGTCAGAATTCAGGCATCCCCTGCAACAAAAATTTCATTTTTGGTGTAATACTCCCAATAGGAAATCACATCTAAAGGGATGCAGACCCTGCAATTTTTCTCATTAGAGGCCCGCAGGTGCAGCAGCTGATTGATAATTATGAAACCACTCCCATTAGACTCACTCAGAACAGGGGCATAGAGAAACACAAACACAAGGATTTCTTCAGAATAACAAAAGGACGCCACTACTGGATGAGGGTTCACTCTTTTATTTTTTCAGTTACAATGGTTAACATCACTAAGGATGCAAGTATTGCCCTACTAAATAAACATGTTGATAATGTTCCACGACATACACAGACCTTAATTTACTTTATATTTCTTGCTGCAAAGATTGCTATAGCAACAGCGTGGGAAAAGCTCTGTCATATATATTGCAATAGTTAAACAAAAAAATCACATGGATCATGTTAAATGAAAAAATTGTGAGTGTCCTACATGATAAACAATCCATCTTTGATAAAATATGGTCCCCTTGGCTAGCTTATCTGAAGGTCCCGGATGCATGAATCTGGCTGTTTGAATAGGCTGATGTAGGATCCTCGGACAGACCCACTTTCCTTTTCCTCTTCTGATTTCCCTTTCTTATTCTCCCATAGATTTCTTGATAGTGATGTCTACATTTGGGGACTCGATGCCCCTCTTGTGGGATTGTAATAATGCTTGGTGACTAGTAATCCTTAGTGGACTGTGGTCTCTGGGGTTGGGCTTCTCTACATGTGGGGCCTACTCCCAGAGATTGAGCTTTACGGCGGTCTTGACCTTGAATTCACAGGTTTATTGACCCACATTATGACTTAGGGGGTGATGGTGTGGAGACCACCCCACAGTGTCTATAAGGTTCTGGTCGTTTCTTCATCCATGTTATAACAGAAAACATACTATTCCTGCTTTTATTAGTTGGTGACTAGGTGCTCATCTGTGAGCTTAAAGAAGACATCACTCAATTGCCGAGAGATTCCGTAACCTTGTTTTTCCCCACCTATGTACCATCTCTTCCTGTTTATACAGAGCATGCAAGAATTGTTTGCTGCTCTGCGCAATGTTCATAATACTTTTATTCTTTAAAAAATGTAATAAAAAACGATTGAAACAGAAAAACAAAATGAAGCAATCTGCAACGTTTGTTAAAATCCCTGCATCCACCCAGAGGGGAATGTTTTTTTCTCAAAAAAAGTGGAGTTACTCTTTAACCGTTCTCTACCCTATTGGAAAAAAAGTTTTGAATTAATATACCGTTTAAAATGGGACTAAAGGCTGATTTAAATAGAAAATTCTGGCATGTAGGCTTGTATTGCAGAAGAGACTCTGTGAGACTCTTCTCCAATAAAAGCTCCTGCCTGGCAGCAATGTCTTTTAATTGTAGACTGAGCCACGCATGTACAGCTCAGTGTAAACGCTCAGTATGCCTTAGGTGCTGGAAAAAATAAAATAACATTAAAGTTTTATTTTTTCCTTTAACCAGCCGCCGAGGTTATGGTTGGCTTGGCTGTGTGAATCCCATACCGGTACGGCGGACCCTTTAATGGCAATAGCAGGCACGTCGCCAGAGCCGATACGTGTGGCTGGTGGACATCGTCCACCAGCGCTCCTGGCTTCTTCTGTTTGGTGAGTGCCCCGTAGGTAGCATCTTCCTATGGAGGCACTTGTGCGGGGTCCCTCCCGAGCTGCCTTGTCTGCGTCCATTGACATAGACAGGGCGACTCCGCCCCCCATCACAGAATTTAACTAAAAGCAATGGGAGCCAATGGCTTCCACTGCTATCAATCTGTGCAGTGAGGAGGGACAGAGCCGGGAGAGCGACTGTTCTCAGGCACATTGCTAGATCGAGATTAGGCTCAGGTAGATAAAGGGAGGGCTGGGGGATACAGAAGGTTTTTTACTCTCATGCATATAATGCATTAAAGCGGAGTTCCACCCAAAAGTGGAACTTACGCTAGTTGCACTCCTTCCCCCCTCAGGTGCCACATTTGGCACCTTTCGGGGGGGGGGGGCAGGATACCTGTCTTTCACAGGTATCCTGTTCCTACTTCCGTGAGCCTCAGCCACGGGTATTGTTGTCAACGTCTGGGCTCCCTTCTCCTTCCCCGGGCCGCCGAGCCAGTAGGAGAGAGGAGCGGAGTGGAGCCGATATGCACAGTAGGTTTCCCGGCGTGAAACCATAAGGCTTCCCTGCCAGGTTCCCTTACTCACAATGGAGGCAGCATGCACCCAACAGCTGATGGAAACATCACCTGTGGTGCCGACATCGTTGGACTCCAGGACAGGTAAGTGTCCGATTATTAAAAGTCTGCAGTAAGGCTTTATAACCACTTTAACTCCTGCGCACATGCATGGAAGTTACATCATCCTTGGCCAGTCAGTCAAGATTGGTGAAGACATCAAACCCAAGCGAAACCCAAGCGAGCATATCAGCGATGGAGGAAGATGGGAGAATGCAGGCGTCTCAGCTCTGTAGGGGTCCCTTTGACGCAATAAAAGGCTCTGCGTATTGCGACATGTCAGGAACTGAGTCATGCAAACATGTAAGGTTACTAAGAGAATTTAAGGGTCCTCAAACATAAGACCACCAATAATAAAAGACATAATCAAAAGGTATACTAAGTCCCAGCAAGCATATTCTATACCAGAAGTAGATATACAGTATAATACTACCGTATATTCAGCATTATATTTTATTTTATTTACACATTTCAGTTTTCTAGGTGATTAATGCCAAGTATATTAAAAAAAAATGTTGTGCATATTTTAAGACACAGGCAAGTGAACAAAGGATCATTTTCTCAAATGTCACATTGACATGCCAAATAAATTTGAATATAGGGGATGTTTGGGGATATGTCAAAGTGATGCATGGCCATAAAGGGAGAACATTTTTGGTTTCAATGGGTTTTATTTCAATTTTTCAGATTGTTCATAGTAAAACAAAAGTACAATACATGTAAGGGAGAACATTTGAAAGTAGTGATAAGTTGTGTCCTCTGGTTGATATCATGCATGGAAGGCTTGGGCTTTGTCAGTGGTGACGAGTACACTATTGTCATGCCATGCACTGTCATGTATAGAAGTGAAAGCTTATATCGGATGACTATGCTACAGGCTACTATGGGAACACTTTGACACTTGTCATTTTGTCCAATATTTCCATACAGGCTCAATGCTTTTCTTTATCCAGGAAAGATGGAAATTACAGCTGTCTTTGGGTTTTTAGCTTGTGATGCAAAGCAGGAAAGCATATGGTTTGCTGTGGAAACCTGCTGCTGAGTTCCAGCTGCCTGGGAAAGCTGTGACCAGATCGCACAGCTGGGAGAATCATCAGTACGGCATCACTGGGGTGATACGGAACAACTAGTCAGGGACTTAACCCTTTAAAAGGTGGAACTGATAATATGTACCCACCTGCACTAATATAACCATAAAACCCATACGTTTACACAAGGAATGCCTTATCGTTGCTACTTAAAGATTTAAAGTGATACTAAACAGAGAAGTGTTAATTGCCGGAATTCATTCACATAAATCTCATATATCATGACACAATTTTTTTTTTTTAATTACCTTATTCATGCAGCACTAAGCATTAAGTGGTCACATGATCTTTCTCTGTTCATTAGCATCTGCATTGAAAGATCATTGGGAGGGGCTTCTATTACTTTGCTCATGCATGCGATCTACAGTGTGAGTCTGTGTCTGGGCAGCCCTGATTAGTCAAAGATGACACTAGCTTTTATTTTGTTCAGACAGCATCTACATCCAAGGCTCTTCTTTTTACTTTATAGGTAGGTATTAGCATAGATAGCGTTAGCATTAGATATATTGAATACTGATTTAAATTAGCGTTTTTGTGCGTTTTTTAGTGAATGTACTCAATCAGCATACTATATTCCGTCCCCACAATATTTAGCAATAGGAGGACATGGAGGAGGAGGGAAGTGTCATTTACCAGGGTGTACATGCCCACAGGCATGACTTATTGTCATGTGGGCGGCACAGATAAGAAAAAGGAGGACATGAAGAGCTTAGAAGTGAATTGAAATTGAGCATGCTCAGTAGAGGACACCAGCGGGTCTACACAATCTCAACCTGCAATGGGGACACAGAGAAGATGGGAGGCTGAAGGCAGGATCAACCAGGTATATTTCCCTCTATACAAAATAAATGCTTTAGTGGCTTTGTGAGTATGAACACTCTGTAGCATGTAATGGGAGTTTTTCATAGTCTGAGTTTAATCACTTACGGTCGTTATATGTTGCTACTTTGACGTTAAATACCATTGTTATGGCAGCAGCTAGCTGCCATAACCCCAGTATTTTTAAATTGGCCGGCGGTCCTCTTTCAGATAAAAGTGGTCTCAGCGGCGGATTCGCCACGAGATCACTTTTATCGGGGGCGGGAGAAGGCCCCCGCCGTGCTCCGGTCGTCTCCGCTACTTACCGTACTGCTTACGGTAGCGTCCTCTCTCCTCACTGCCTGGATGCAGAGTGAGGTAAAGATGGCCCCCACTCGGCTCCATAGCATTGGAGGGCGGAAGCGACGTCAAACATCACTTCTGCCCAATGCTCTTAAAGGGGAAATTTTTTATTGTATTTTATTGCATTTTTGTGTAAATATGAGATCTGAGGTCTTTTTGAGCCCAGATCTCCTATTTAAGAGGTCCTGTTATGCTTTTTTTTTCTATTACAAGAGAAATAAAAGTGACCCAAACATATATTTGTTTTTTAAAAGGACAGTGTAAAAAGAAAAAAATAGTATAAAAAATAAGTAAAAAAAAAAATCAAATGTAAATTTCCCCGTCCTTCAGCTCTGTGAGACGATCGCGGGTATCAACACGGCAATCGAGTCCGCGGGACCCGCGATCCTACTCACGGAGCTCCCGGCAGGCAAATTCAAACCTGTACGCCCATTTGCCCAGCCGTGCCATTCTGCCGACGTGTATATATACATGCAGCGGTCGGCAAGTGGTTAATGCATAGACTGCATTAAGATAAAAAAAACTTCTGCCTTTGCAACCCCTTTAAGTACTTGACAATTATCTTATTAGCAGGGCACTGATTTCAGTGCTCTGCAATTAAAGTGATCTCAAACAAGTGTTCTATGATTACAGCATACACTTTAATTTTATAACATCAGCATTGGCAAGGAATAGTCAAGGTACAGGCAGAGGTTGGCAACACAAAATCAGGCAGATGGGCAGAAGTCCAGATACAGGTCAGAGTCAGGGTAGGTAGCGTTCACGGGAAATCAAGAGCAAGCCGGGTCAAGCACAAAAGGATCAGATTCAGAAACACGGGTAAAGCTGCAGATCAGACAGCAATGGACTAGTGCAGCTGCTGCCCTTATATAGGCCATTTGACACCAGCGTTAATGGTGAACGTGTGCGCGCATGCGCATAGGCGTTCGCATCTGCACATGATTGTTCGTGCGCCTGTGCCTGGCGAGACGGGCACATGCACTACCATGCCTGCTCATGCGCATTCGCATCTGCCTCAAAGCTTTAGCTGAGCTATAGCCAGGATGTCCCTGACACTTACCAGGAAGTGCCCTGGTATTTTTAATGAGGAATTTCAGACAAAAAGGTACAGAGTACTGCTTCGGCACAATTAACAATTCTATATATTCCCATTAACACAGCAAATCTTGACTTTTTGAGTTCAGGTCCACATTTACTAGTACAGTATACAATATAAGCAAATGTTTAATTTTACAATTACATGGTCTTTTGATGAGACCCTTCCTACTAGGCTATTTCAGATGGGCCTTGAATTTGTAGTTCATGTAGGAAAGACAGGCTCTATTGATCCCTGTGAATGAATGAAGCTGTCATACACACAGAGTATATAAGCACCCTTCTGGTCACTTGCGTGCACAGGCACACATTCATGTGCATTTCTGACCTCTGATGTCAGTTGGTCAATTGACTTGCTCTGTGGATGAATGATAGCTGTGTTCACCCGCATTGACAAATACAGCCTGTCATTGCTGTAAGTGTGGGGTGATGAGCTGTGTCTGTGAGGTTGTGTCTTATCTCCCGTGTGAATAAGATACATTTTTTGACAAGTTAGGTCTAGGGGATCATTCACAATTGTCCCCATGTTGACGTACTTTTTTGGTGTATAACCACTGTACATACCATCTAATCACTTCTAATGTGCAGCCAACCAAAAAAGACACTTGCCATAGGGTTCAGGTGTGCTTTGTCTATATGCACATTGGGGTCCCATTAAAAAATGAATGTCGACAAACAGACACCACGTGTTGTCGTATCGCACATTAACACACAGGAGAACACATGTGAACAAGTAATGAACAACTGCAACGTTCTTGGCTGACAATCACCAACATAGGGGTTTTGAGGTTAATACATTATATATATATATATATATATATATATATGCTGCCATTACTGACCGTCTACAAATGTTACTTGCCTGGCTATCTATACATTTGCTTTAAGCCCCTTTCACACGGGTGATCGGGTTCGTATCAGTTTTTCAGGATGACCTGATCAGAAGGTCCATGCATTCCTATGGACAGGTGGGTGTGAATGGACTGGTGTCTGTTTACACCCGTCTACCTCCTGGTCTGATCCGGTCTGTCAAACAAAAAAGGAAGGGTATATGTCCTCTTCCATTCAGGTTGATCAGATCAGAGGGTAGTCAGTTGTAAATGGACAGCTGGCTCAGTTTACTACCGGCCACTCATAGTGCAGAGCGAGCTCTGTCTGTGTCCGCTCTTCAGAAACTGGACAGTGGACACATATGTGCAGGGCCGGTGCTACCACTAGGCAAACTAGGCAGCCGCCTAGGGCGCACTGGTTTCCCTCCGTGTTTGCATGCTCTGCAGGCTGCAGCATGTAACTAACTCAGTCCAACCGGTAGTGTAATAAGAGGTGCAGCAGAGCACTGGAGCCAGCGCTAGAGGAAGCAGAGCCGATGTTTCCTGTATAGCGGAGTCTTCTGTCACATGGGCAGGGCAAAGGGGGTGGAGTCAGGGGTGGAGCCAATGGGGGCGGCAAAATGAGGTTTCGCCTAGGGTGTCAAAAATCCTTGCACCAGCCCTGCATATGTGTCATCTGCCCGCTTTGCTCCTATCAGCAGGGGATCTTTGAGCTGATCCCCTGCTGATTGGAGCAGAATCTGCCCCAGGTGGAAGGGGCCTTTGGGCCCATTTTAGTATTGAAGCCAGTCACAGCCAAGAAAGCTATCATTGTGGGAACCTTATAAACATTATAGTTGTGTTTATGTACATGCTGTATTAAAGAAACTAATGTGTTTAATATGTGTACTTATTCTATAATGTCACAATGGGTATACATTAAAATCACACACACATTGTAAAAGTAAAGTTATACAGTAATGCAGTATAAAAACACAAAGCTTCAATGGTCCTTAGCATTATAAATTACCAGCACAAATTCATAAAGACTATTGGAGGTATACGAAGATGAATTTTTGAGCCAAAGTACATAAGCAGAGCTAGAATAGATCTACGATACAAAGCCTAAATAATACTATTTTACTAAACTAACATAAATCAAACTGGGCTGTGCATATTCAGAATCATACCATTAAGCAAATTACAATGTCAAAATTACATATTTTGTTTTAATTTATATTTTTAGCTTACTAAAAAGATGACCTGGAAGGTCACAGTCTCTAAACAACATTCCTTGGGGAGAAAACTGTGAGCTTTAGGCCCATCTGGCAAACGTGTATTTAATGTACTAAGACTGCCTTCAATTTTAACCACTTAAAGCATAACGCCACGAAAAAATAGTATTCTCCCATGCAGGTTTTGCCCACACTACATGCTCGTTTTGTCTAGGGTGGCAAGGAAATTCTGTATTTACGCGGTCCTTCGATCCTCCAGAAAACCGCACTAACCCATGTCCAGCGGTGGACTGTTCTTGCCGTCCTCATGTTCAGAGCTGGTCTAAGGGTGTGATGATGTCAGGAACAATCCATTCACAAGACAGCTAGCGTGCAGTGGGACATGGGCGGGAGGGACTGGTCTTGTGCTCGGATGATCGACGGATTAGGTAAGTGTATCTCAGCTCTGAAATCACCTAGACAAAAACACTTCAGAAGATTATACCTTCTTCATGACCAGGCTATTTTTTGGTGTTCGGCGCTGTGCTACTTTAACTTGCAATTGACCGAAAAAGACTGAAAACTTTGAAAAAAACAATTTTTACTTTCCGCTATAAAACATATTCAAAATATATATATATATATATATATATATATATATATATATATATATATATATATATATATATATATATATATATATATATATATATATATATATATATATATATATATATATATATATATATATATATATAGGGCAGTACAGTGGTGTAGTGGTTAGCACTTTCACCTAGCAGCAAAAAGGGTCGCTGGTTTGAACCCCGACCACGACACCATCCGCCTGGAGCTTGCAAGTTCCTGCATGGGTTTCCTCCCACACTCTAAAGACATGCTGGTAGGTAAATTGGCCCTAGTATGTATGAATGTGTGTTAGGGACCTTAGGTTGTAAGCTCCTTGAGGGCAGGGACTAATGTGAATGTACAATGTATATGTAAAGCACTGCATAAATTGATGTTGCTGTATAAGTACCTGTAAAAAATATATACTGGAATTTTAATTAAATTATTTATTTTTTATACTAGTAATGGCGGTGATCTGCAACTTCTAGTGGGGCAGGCAATCTGACACTAATACAGTGATCAGTGCTAATATTTTACACTGTTACTGTACTAATGGCACTGGGTGGGAAGGGATTAACATCTGGGGGCAATCATGGGGTTAAGTGTGTGCCTAACAATGTGTGCTGCTTTACTAACAGATGTTGTATTTTCTCCCTGCTTTTTAGGGAGAAAAAACAGCCACAATTCTCCTTGTACAGAGCTCTGTGTTGTTAGTAAATACGGGGCTCTGCACTGTGATTTACTAAGCTGATCAGCAGGTACCGGCCATAAATCATTGACCGGGACCGGCTGACCAACTTGTGCTGTACCGAATCACAGCACAGATGGGGTCGTGGGTGCGCGCCACCTACCCCGAAATGCCGGATCATGTACATGTACATGATCCGACACACAGTGGCCACCCTGTAGAAGTATTTTTGCTATGGGGAAGTCCACTAGTGGTTAAGATAACTGTCTTGGTACCGGTTCACACTTATGCACTGCGAATTTGGTGCACTGCAAATTTGCATAGCATTAATATAAAGTGAATCTTCACCTGAAAATTTAAATTTTCATCCTTCTCATCCTGCCAGTGGAAATCATTTTTCTTTCTTTTGGGGCAGGTACCTTTTTTTGAGGGTATCCATTCCCATTTCCTCATTTCTTGTCTAGGAGTGGGTGACTTCACCTCAGACTGCCCATACCACCCTCTGCACCCCTAACTGCTGCCCCCACCCACAGCCTCCTGCCATTATGTCACATATTCCAGGAGGCTGCAGGACCACCATAGGGGAGACGGCTGTGAGCCATTAGAAAGTCACAGCTGGCTCCCAAATTCAAGATAGAAGCACTTTGGATCTGCTCAAAGAACCAGCTGTGAGGAAGACAGCAATGGACTCCATGGATTGGTAAGATAGCATCCACAATATTTGCTGCTGCTGCTGCTGTTTTTTTATTTTCCAAAACCAGGGTAAAGCTCCTCATCAAAGTCGACCTTATAGGAACTTTACAAGTTTGCATTAATACATTCCTGACATGTCACAAAATACAGCAACAGCATATTGTTTCATGAAAACTCCACTTTTTTATCCATAAAAGCAGTCCTTCAGTTCCACTCAAGTGACTGTGCCTTGGCTGATATGATCAGAAAGACAACCATGAGACAAGATGGAAAGGCAGGTGGTGAGATCAGGATCTCTACCTTGTCTAATCAAAGAACGTTTTGCATTCATTGAGAAAATGCAAAGTGTTCTCTAAATGTTGCCCATGCTGAGCAGGGGAACCATTGTGTGTGACCAGGCAGCATGGTAGATGCTTGGGATGGGACCTAGAGGCTAGCAAGGGTCACTGTAGTAGTGGACTACTGATTTCCAGTTTCCATAGGAATAGACCAGGTATGGCACATGCATACCTACATTAATCGAATGAACAGTTATGCCCTGTACACACGGTCGGAATTTCCGACGGAAAATGTCCTATCGGACCATGTTGTCGTAAAATCCGACCGTGTGTGGGCTTCATTGGACTTTTTCCGTCGGAATTTCCGACGGAAAAAATTTGAGATCCTGCTCTCAAATTTTTTCCGACAACAAAGTCCGATCAGACTTTTTCCGATCGTGTGTAGAGAATTCCGACGGACAAAGTGCCACGCATGCTCAGATCACATTACAAGACCAAAGCTATTGGCTACTAGTCTCTACGTAGTTCCGTCGTACGCAACGAACGTCACCACGTTCAGAATGATCAGATTTTCCGACAACTTTGTCCGACCGTGTGTATGCAACAACAGTGTCGGACAAAATTCGTCGGAAAAAATCCGATGGATTTTGTGGTCGGAATTTCCGACCGTGTGTACGGGGCATAACTGTACAAAAACATCTACATCTAAACTTCAGCTTTAACGTAATTTAAAAAAAAAATAATATAGCTAAGCCCAATTTAATGTACATCATGGAATCCAATTTGCCTAAAGAGCTTATGTGGGATTGAGCAATAGTTATGTCTTGCAGTAAGCCGAAGAAGAGATGTTTAGGAAACATCCTAGCCATACATTAGTCTTCTGTTAGAGAAATATATGTAAAACCTTTAACCTGACGGCCTGTTACTCTATGGAAACATACATCGCTTAACTGCTTCAATATCGCCTACATCCTAGCCTTAAATTCTACCACAGCTAATCTAAAAAGTATATGTACATATTTGTTACAGAACATGCATAGACAATGAGGTCATTTCCATTAATGTGGACGGTATTCCAATGTGCTGAACAACAGTCAATTTAAGTGTCCGGATAGATTAGCCTGAATGGGCCTAGCAAACTGACTCAAGTTTATGGTAATTTCCTTCTGTCAGAAAAGTGCATATTGATCAATAAACTATTAGGGATGAATGAAAACTATAGCTGCTTTTTCCACTTTCCAGAAATCAAACCTTATTCCATTCCGACCTAAGAAATTAGAATAATAGTGTACGTTTCTTATTCATCAAGGCGTTTATAAGAAAAATGCATTATTTTCAGGAGTGTTACATTTAACAGAAAAAAGTGACCTGTTTCTCAGCTTAGTTTGGTCCATTTTATAACATTCCTTTATCATGACACTTCCCTAAACTTCAGCCAGAGTAATACATGAGTAATGTCAGGCAGGGAGGAGTAGAATCTGATATTGAACAAGAGGAATGAAAGAGGTTAGCAAGACTGCTATAGAAAGAATGTCCAAAAATGGTCACCATAGGCCTATTTCACATCTTAGGGTACATTGACTTTGGTCTGTTGCGTTACATCACACATTAATGTGCATTGCATTAAGGTAGTCTATTTGTTTACATATACTGCCCAACACACCATAATGGGCCTAAAATTGTACTCCCTTCAGAGCAGCACACTACAATACGCAGCAGTGGGTGGTGTACTGCAGTGTAGGTGCATTGAGGTGCTGTTCACAATGACGTTATTGCAGAACAGTGGTGTAAATGGGTCCTAAGAGTCATGCCCACTCTTTTTAACCTCCTAGGCAGTTTTCCCGAGTGTGGCTCGGGGGTTAAAGTTCAGTACCATAAGCGGTAACCCCAAGCCACACTCGGGATTGCATTGCAGGATCCTGGTGCGGTATACTTACCTTGTCCCCAGGATCCTGCGATGTCCCCCTGCTGTGTCTGCGTGCTCTGTCCTCCACCCGATGCCTCTGTGTGCCGGGCTTTGGTCCTTGCGAGCGTTGCAACGCACGGGGGCGGAGCCTGGTGGCAAATTATTATTTTTTTAAATACATAACACATACAGTACACTGTACTCTTACAGATTACATTACTGTATGAAATTATTTCACATCCTTTTGTCCCCAGTGCTTTGTCCAATGCCCTGCATTCAGTTTTATATTATATATAAAACAGTGATAGTAAATTGGAACACTTGCAGAATTGAGCGATAGTGAATCACGGGGGAAATTAATTTTATTAAATTATTATTTTTTATAAATATTTATAGTTATTTATTATATTATAATTTACGATTTTGTGTTTCAAACTTTATCATACCCGGGATATCTTCTAGACTCCTGTTTGGACAGATTTAAGTGTGTTATTGCTAGAATTACAGGCCTACAATATAAAACGCCAAATTTCTATGCAAAACAATTGTACTGTTTTGAGATGCAAAAATCGGACATAATCATACCGCTTAAGGGATAAACTGGCATTTTATTGGTAAATATACAGTATATATTAAAAAATTTCATAACTTGCAAAGGAGGAATTCATATTTTAATATACAGTATAGCTAAAGACATACACAATTTATTTTATTTTTTTTGTTTTGGATAGAATGGAGAAATACTAGAATCACTGTTTTTATTGCTGTTTGTGTCATTTAATCTCTTTATCTGTCCTAATGACCGATGTCACTGGGATAGAAAGTGAGTGAAAATCTATAATTGGAAGTTGTAACCAGAACAGAAATACAGGGGAAGGCTGCCAATGTTTTGTTTTTCTGCCTCCAAACGCCCCTCTATGTTAGCCTATGTGTACAGGGTAATCTCCCAAGTTGGACACAGATGGGTATCATTTACTTTAGCACTGACATTTTATTGAATTAATTTGGGAACATGAGAAAAGGAGAAATGATCCAGAGGGCCAAACTTGAGATTGTCCATAGCAACCAAAAAGTGTCCCTTTGCGTCAAAAGTGGTTTGAGACCAGCTAGAAAACAGCGATAGTAAATTGGAACACTTGCAGAATTGAGTGATAGTGAATCACGGGGAAATTAATTTTATTAAATTATCATTTTTTATAAATATTTATAGTTATTTTTTATATTATAATTTACGATTTTGTGTTTCAAACTTTATCATACCCGGGATATCTTCTAGACTCCTGTTTGGACAGATTTAAGTGTGTTATTGCTAGAATTACAGGCCTACAATATAAAACGCCAAATTTCTATGCAAAACAATTGTACTGTTTTGAGACGCAAAAATCGGACAT
Source organism: Lithobates sylvaticus (assembly GCA_028564925.1). Lineage (NCBI taxonomy): Eukaryota > Metazoa > Chordata > Amphibia > Anura > Ranidae > Lithobates > Lithobates sylvaticus. The sequence continues at coordinate 96,653,308 of CM053027.1, forward strand.
AATCATACCGCTTAAGGGATAAACTGGCATTTTATTGGTAAATATACAGTATATATTAAAAATTTTCATAACTTGCAAAGGAGGAATTCATATTTTAATATACAGTATAGCTAAAGACATACACAATTTATTTTAATTTTTTTTGTTTTGGATAGAATAGAGAAATATTAGAATCACTGTTTTTATTGCTGTCTGTGTCATTTAATCTCTTTATCTGTCCTAATGACCGATGTCACTGGGATAGAAAGTGAGTGAAAATCTATAATTGGAAGTTGTAACCAGAACAGAAATACAGGGGAAGGCTGCCAATGAGGAAAAGTGTTCCAGTGACAACTGTCTTTAGATGGGATTTCCTGTCACTTCATGTTTTGTGTATAGGATGTACAGGGTAATCTCCCAAGTTGGACACAGATGGGTATCATTTAACCCACAAGAGGACTGACATTGGAATGCAGAGTGGTCAAGTCTGTGGGAAACAGCAGCTTTAGGCATCATGCACGCTTATAAGGGTGTTTGATGTTTTGTTTTTCTGCCTCCAAACGCCCCTCTATGTGAGCCTATGTCTCAATGCACACAAGCATTTTTAAAGGCAGGAGCATTTAGAGGCAGAAAAAAAACCTGAGCAAGGGAAGACCCTCACATATTGGTATTGTAACTCTGGGGCCATATCTGGTACTTTGGATTTTTTGTTGCAAACCTTGATAGTGAGACCCCCTTACAGCTTACCTCTGTGTGTGATCCATATCCTAATACTCTTAATCTCTATGATTGTGATACATCAGTGGAATCTACTATAGCCCACGTGATATGCGAGCATGTTGTCACTGCATATATATATATATGAACTTTGAAACTTCTTTCCAGATGTCTGTCTAGTTTTGTGAGGTGTTTCTATACCCTGCGCCACAGACTTACCAGCACCTGCCCAGTATATGTCCTGAGGAAGCTAATATTCTAGCGAAACACGTCGATAAGCAAGTTGTTGGAGGCATCACTGGATCAATTCTTTTTACTTTGATATATTACCAAGTCAATCTTTATACATTTGATCCAGCCCTCTGTAACTACATTATTGGGTAACTGATAACTGTGTCCATACAGGGTGTTGTTTTTATGTTGTTTATATGTTTTTTAACTATGCTCTAATACAATTTATACTTTTTTTAATGATTCCTCCTCTCGTTATGTGCCCATAAAGTCCACCAATTTTTCGAGTCTCTCAATCCTTACATGCAGAAACAAAAACATTACTTATGCGTTAGGGTTTTCACCGAAAAAACACCCAATATGCCTAAACGCGCCTAAATGCTAGCAACTTTAGCACTCATTAATTTCAATGGCCAGTATAAATGAATATTCTGGCCAATGTAATAAATGAACGCTCAAACCCTTGACACGCCTAAACACATTTGCAAAACGCGTCTTTAGGTGCATTTTTTACACTGCTTTTTTTCTGCCAGGAAAACAGGTGTTCAAAAGAGCTGAGCAAACGCACATAAAACAAAAGAACACATTTTAGCAAAAGAACATCAATTTAGATGCTTTTTTTGGTTTAAAACACCCGGCAAGCATACATAAAGTTTAGGGACATTTTTTTTTAGTTTTGGATAGAGTGGAGAGGGATTGAAACACCTGTCGTTTCCCCCCACAAAGAATTTTATTGAATTAATTTGGGAACATGAGAAAAGGAGAAATGATCCAGAGGGCCAAAGCCAATAATATACAGATTATACATTGTGCACAGATGAAATGCAAAGTCGTACAAAGTAAGTTAACGATTACAGAAACAGCCTATGAACAGGAATAGATAATTAGGGTAACCGGACATACAGCTAATAAAGACCATAGAAAATGGAGGAGCAAGGCCCCCTAAACAGTAGGGCTTAACATAGTGAGGAGCGTCATGTACTGAGCCGGGGTTTCCCGATTCGGTGGAGGCCTAGGCTTCTGAAAGACAAAGGTTTTTTTGGGCAGGAACGAGTTACAGCGGGAAATACCACGGCGTAATTTGCATGAGAAGGGGAGTGGAGAGTGAATTGGCCATTAAACTCCAAGGTGGGGGGCCAAGAGTGTGAATTTCAGCAAAAGGAAATGGGGAAAAAGATGAGGGGACGAAAGGGAAGGAGTGAGAAGTGAGGAAGAAGAGACGGGGAGGAGGAGTAAGAGAAAAGATAAAAAAGGGGGAGGGGAATAGAGAAAGAAACAGGGAGGTAAAAAGAGGGGGGGAGGGGAGGAGAGAGTGATATAGGGAAGGGGAGGGGATGGAAAGGGGACAGGAACAGGGGAGCTGATTGGGATGGAGCTGTGGGATCTAGGAAAGGAGCAGGGGTGAGGGGAAGGAGGGGAGTGATAGGTGGAGTGTACATCACACATTTGGGGCACCCTGCCTCTCCTCTCAATCCCCGGCCCCCTGCAAAAGTGCTGTTAATGTTTAGAGAGACACGGTAGCGCTAACTTTAGCATTGAGGGAGAGCATTTTTAAAGAGGAAAGTCCAGGGGAGGTCTCCGGGGTTCCCTGTCAGGTTTTTATTACTGTCTGTGCCTGTTTGGGAGCTTCACACTCTCTATTTGCTGTCTACCGCTATCACAGAGCGTGAAAGTAAATCCCAAATTTTGGGTTGTCACCAGAACAGGAATAGAGGAGAAATCTTCCAATAGGGACAGTAGTTTTGGTGTCTGTGGTGAAAACCAGAAGTTTCCTAATTTTATAGTGATTTCCTATCACTTCCTGTTTTGGCTGTGGGTCAGGAAGTGAAAAGAAATCTCAATGGGACACAGATGGCTAAAAAAAAAAAAAAAACACAAGGATTATAACCCTCTTTCTTAAAGCGGAACTTCCGTAATTTTTTTCAACTTTCCATCTATTAAATCTTCTGCCCTTGTTGTTTTTAACTTTGGATAGTAAAACGTTTTTTTTCTGCCAGTAAATACTTTATACAGCCCACTTCCTATTTCTTGTCTGGTAAAATGCCTAGGTGTTTGACATCATGCACAGCTCTCTCTCTCTCACTCTTGAGAATTTGCCAGGAAGGGAGGGAGGATGAGTCAGGGCCAATCAGCAGGGCTGCAGAGCTGGAGATGTGCCTCTGTGTGACTCTGTGTAAATCCAAGAAGTGAACAGGCAGCAGCTTCAGCTGCCCACAGTTAAAATGGATGCAGCCAAACTCAGTGGAGGGAGATCTCTGGAGCATATTTGGAAGTACAGAATCGCAGTATATATAAAATAATAAGCTTCAGAGTGGCAAAGATGTTTTTATTACAAATTATGTGAGCAGACTGCAGTTCCTCTTTAAATGAAAAGGTTTTGCCTTTGCCTAAAACACACACAATTTTATCAATGTATATGTTCATTGGTATAATTACCTGAATTTGTCCTTATCTTAAAAGAGAAGTTCGGGATTTGAAAAAAAAAAAACCTAGGTGAATGCAGCATAGATCCGGTGCTGCATCTATCCCCTGCCGGATCTGTAGTGAGAACTGAGCAATAAAAAGCCACTGATCGCTCAGTTCTCCCCCTCCATGCTGAGCAGAGTCGTGACTGTCAGTCAGCAGCTCTCTGCTCTCCCCTCCAGCATTCACTTGAGCACTGGGCTGTTGAGGGGGCGGGAGGGGCTGGCTCAGGCTCTCAGCGGATCGCTGAGAGGCTGAGCTAGGTGCCTGTCCAGGCTTCTGGGCAGATACTGTCCATGTGGTCGAGATCTTTCCCAAGCCTGGACCAACCCAACCGAGTGACGTCCACGGTCATCGGGCTTTAGCACTGCACTCCTGTGATCCAGAGGAGAAGTATGACCAAAAAAGCTTTGGCCATACTCCTCCTTTAAAGCTGGGTCCATGTTATTAAAAAAAATTGGGCAAACCATTGTCTGGTTTTCCTCGATGTTCGAATCCAAGGATGGTACTAATTGTACAAAAATTCTCAAACGACAAAAGGCTTTTTTTTCTGGTTGATGTAGAAACAGTTTAGCGTAGATTATTGTTGTTTATTATATGTAGAGGGGTGATTTAGTGGGACTTAAAGAATATAGAATATACTAAGGATACTCCAAACAGAAATATAAAAATTTACTTTTTTTCCTTTTCTCATCCCTCCCCCACCCTTTCCCATTCCCTTTCACTCACCTTCTATCCCACATAACCATTTCCTTCCCTTTTTTCCCCATTTATTGCCCCTTTTCCCTCTTTTCTCTCCCTTCTCCTCCCTTTTTCCATTTATTTTTCCCTTTCCCTTCTCCACCCCCCCCTTTTTCCTTCTTTCTTGTTTTCTCCCCTTTTTCCTCTTTTGCTTCCCTTCCATCTTTATTTATTTTTTCAGCTTTTCTTTTCTTTTCCTTTTTTCTCAACGTTTCTCCTCTTCCCTTTCCATTCCTCTTTTCCTTTCCATGCAATTCTCTCTTAATATCCCCTTCCTTCCTTTCCTCTTCTTCCCCCCACTTTTTACTTTCACAATTTCCCATCTCCCTTCACTCAAACACCATATTCCCACCCTCCAAGTCACATTCCCACGTTCATTGCATCCTGAGCACTACACACCCCTTTCCACCCCATTTCTCCCTCCCCGTCTTCCCTACTTCCTTCCCCTCATTTCTCCTTCCCTCTCCCCCCCCCTTTTTCTTCCTTTTTAATTTTTGTGGATCCCTATTTGTTTTCCTTCTTTATCCGGTTATATTCTGGCCTTTCGGCCTTGTTCTGGGGCTCCTTCTGGCCAGCTCTTTATGTGCAGCTCAGTGTCCGTTTTTCTAATTTTGGCTCAACATCAGTGCGCAGGTAAACACAGATTGGTGGGTGGCTAATGAACATTGGCTATGGACAGTTAATGTCATACTCTTTTGTACCTTTATACATTGTTTTGTACTTTCTTAACCGTATTTTGTCTTATGCAGTGACACATCTACCTTTGTCTCTCAACAAACATCCCCTGAGGAAGCCCTAGCGGGCGAAACATGTTGGGATACTATTGCTGAAAGACTTGTTTTTACTTTTGGTTTCAAAGATTTTTATTGGTAGAAGAATACAAAGCATAACAAGAAATAGTAGAAGAAAATAACAAAACACTTACAAAACAATAATAGTGCATCATTTTTAGTGCTATTAGCACAAGTAAAAAATGAGGATGGTGATGCTAGTGTAATGGGAGCTTCATGTATCAGTGGGGAGTGTCCCCGGAACTTGGACAACATGTAACATTGGTTCAACTGTATTAGGTTCATGGGGTATTAAATATAGGGGATTTTCAGCCTTAGAGGCTTGTTCTTGTTAAAGGAATACGTAAACAGACTTTTTAGCAGCGTTAGAAGAGGAGGAGAGGTAGAGGAGGAAAAAGAAAGAAATAAGGACGTTTCAGTGGGGAGAGGAGGAAGAGGGGAAAGCAGGTCCGTGTCGACGGGACCGCGTTGGGGCCCAGGGGACCACCACAACATTCAATTGGGGTTAATTAATGTATCATGGGGTAAGAAGATTAAGATCAAAGTCTGGGGGTAAAAAATTATCCACCCACGGCGTCCATATTTTAGTGTGTTGGGGAACACGGTCTAGTATTGTGGTCTCAATTTTGCTGTGGATCATGGATTGGGTTACTCTATTTTCCATTTCTGCTATGTGGAGTTTTGGGGTTTTCCAGGCCTTGGCGATGGTTTGTTTAGCAGCTGTAGTTATCTGGAGAAGGAGACGAGTCTGGGCCCTAGTATAGTCCCCATGTATATAATTTAAAAGTGCCAGGGCCGGGTCGGGGGTCACGGTCTCATGTAGTATAACGGAGACCATTTGGAAAACAGCCGACTTGTTTTTACTTTTAACCGTAATTTTTGTTGTCTTTTTGTGTGTGTAATAAATGTAGTAAATTTTTATATTTCTGTTTGGAGTATCCTTAGTATATTCTATTTATTAGGCACCCTGAAAGTTCCACTAAATCACCCCTCTACATATATATACTGTTCAGGGATGGCGGTGCCCTTTTGCTGACACTGTCACCCATCCATATCAATTATCATTATCAATTAATATTGTTGTTTATTGTTTCTGATCATGCTCTGTCTTTTGTATCAGATTTTTCTTGTACCAAAACAGTACAGATTAAAAGAAAATCGTTAATTCTGTTCACATACGCAAAAGTTTGGTGTTTGTCTCTTTGGAAATTTTGGTTTGGAAAGTCTAAATTGGATGTCGAAAGTTGTATACACACTATACAAAAATCGAATAATCCTTCCTCAAACTGAATTTTTCTCTCAATTTGCTTGTAGTTTGTACCCAGTTTTGGCTTCCCATTATGATCCAGCATTCCAGGACTAGAAAAGGGTAAGTCAGCTCTTTTGTTTTGCACATTCCTGTGAACATGCTTATCAGTGGCCTGCTTCTCCTGCATTCTCCAGTCAGTAGGCAGGAATGGGTGGGTACTTGTTCTGGTTAAAGGACAATTATATTTTTTCACACATGTGTCAGAACTGCAGAAAAGTAATAAACCTGCAACATTTAAATTTGAACTCAAACTTTTTATCCAGACCATAGTCTTTGGAATTCAGGGGCTACAGAGACAGCATTGGATTATGCCATCTAGATCTAACAAATGCCCTTTAAGGGCCCATTTAGACCTATACATGCTCGCAGAGGCACTTTGTTTGGTAGCGTTAGGAAGGTGCATTGTCACACGTCAACATGCCTTTGTTTTGTGCGCTGACATGCGTTTTGAAATCGGTTTTTAAATTTAGAATTTGAAGAGGACATGGTTAACTTCCCCTGACCAAGTCTTGTTACCAATACCTGTTACCAACTATGCTATATGCATTTTGATGCACTGCCATTGACTTCTATGTGCCTCCCTATGCACTAAAACACAGAAAGAAAAACAGACATCATATTTTCAAAAAACATTGCACTGCAGCCCCGAGATAGGAACAGAATCATATTATGCTGAGCCGAGACAAGTGCGTTTTAACATGTCAGAACTAATGCATTAAAAATCAACAGTGTAAATGGGCCCTCAAGCATTACAGCCAGGCCACTTATGCAGCGTACACACGGTCGGATTTTCCGACGGGAAATGTTCGATGGGAGCTTGTTGTCGTAAATGACCGTGTGTAGGCTCCATCGGACATTTTCCGTCAGAATTTCCGACAAACAAAATTTGAGATCTGGATCTCAAATTTTCCGACAACAAAATCCGTTCTCGTAAATTCCCATCGTGAGTGCACAAATCCGACGCACAAAGTTCCACGCATGCTCGGAATCAAGCAGAAGAGCCGCACTGGCTATTGAACTTCATTTTTCTCGGCTCGTCATACGTGTTGTACGTCACCCCGTTCTTGGCGATCGGAATTTCTGACAAGATTTGTGTGACCGTGTGTATGCAAGACAAGTTTGAGCCAACATCCGTCCAAAAAAAAAACATGGATTTTGTTGTCGGAATGTGTGATCGTGTGTACACGGCATTACATTTTTAGAAGGCAGCAATGGCAGCTCCACAGTAGGAAAGTTTACTTTTATGAGACGTTTAAGTATACCTGTACACTTTGGACATCACACGAGTACTGAAAAAACTTCCAGCATATCCCCAACCAGTATAAGTGAATACAACGTGTCTCACATCAACACTATGGAAATAAAGATTTCTATGTTTGCTCGCTGTATAACAGACAGCCTTTTCATAAAGAAGTATTTCACAGACCGATCCGTGCAGATCTGATGACATATCACTTGACTTTGCATGTGAAATGGCTCTTACAGACGCGCCTATAAGCAAAGACCACCAGACCGCTCAGTTAAGGCTGAGCTTCGGCAGAGTTTATTTAGTTCAGATGCCATAATATCCTGGAATTTCTGTGCAGGCAGACGGCGGGACACATCTGTACTTTCATGAAGACAGGCTTCTGGGGAAAGAAAAATCTGTGGCCGGATGTGCTCTGCTTCTCATATAATTTCACAGAAATAGCACAAAGTTGGCTTCCAAGGATCCTTGAAGAAGCTGAGATTCCTCCTGTAAGGTTACAAACTTCAGAACAAAGTTTAATTAAAGGCTGGAAATAAAGCGGGCAAGTTCACAAGGCTCGGCTTGAAGAAAAAGCATAGATTGTGGCTTGTACAGTTGGGTTTTTTATTTTACAATTTTTTGAATGGATCTTAACCTCTTGATCTCCTTCATGACCAGGCCATTTTTTCCTATTCAGCACTGTTACTTTAACTCGCAATTGCGTGATCGTGCAACTTTTTACACAATAGAAAATTATATAGTTTTTTTCACGCTTTATATTTTCCTTTTTTACAATTTTTTTTCATACTTTCATCAGAGTAGTACAGTGTTACCATAGTGACACTGTACCACTCTGGGGGCGGCTGATCAGGGATTTTTATTTTTTTTTACACTTTGCTGTTACAATGATGATCGCTGTAACAACAATGTTTTGAACTGTCATGAATGGGTTACATTCATAACAGCTGTGATTTACTATTGTGTGTTGTGATTGGCCCACAGCTATCACATGGTGCAGGGTGATGTGGTTGGCCCAGGTACCATGTGATAGCTGTGGGCCAATGACAGCATTAATATAGGAAACACAGCTGTTATGGATGAAATTCATTACAGCTTTGTGGATATTGTGATGCGATCACATGATCCCCATCCGATTTGACCTGCCGGGAGCTGCAATCCACTGTGTCCAGTGGACATATCGGTCGGGGGAGTGGCATGCTGTGCGCCGCTAACCCATAAGAGGCAGGATGACATGTACGTGATCCTGCCTGGCCGTAAATGTACTGTGGCTGGGCATCAAGCAATTAATATCTAAGATTCTAGCACAAGTATAAGTATAACTTATTTGTATATGTTTTTATAGATTTTTTCATGTTTTCCCTGTCTGCTCACAGGCACTTATATTTGTGGGTTCGTAACCCCATTATGCTCCTATCGTCTACTTCTATGTTATTGTTGTGTTCTGTAGTGACATAGTGGTCAGAGGATAGAACCACAGCCCATGGTGAAAGACACAGACACCCCACACTTACATAAGTGTTGCAGGCTAAAAACAGAATAATGGGGTTTGAAAAAAAAAAAAACGGTGGATGCAAAATCTATCTGATGCTGTATCTGTCCCCCACCGCCTCACCCACAGCAGTGAGAACTGAGTGATAAAACACAACTGATTGGGGCTCATGGCTTGCGGCGCATGGAGTAGGACGCACTGAGAGGTCTCTCCGCCGGGACTCCTGACAATTATCCTGTAATCACCTGCATCGCACCCACCCCTGCCGCTCAGCCCTGTGATCAGTGACTCCTGGGCTATCGTTTGATACCCCCCTCGGCTGATTTCAACATGTCCAAATGGGGTAAAGACCTCTAAGCAGACCCGGACCATGCAGCCCAAGATGGCAAAGGAAGCTGCCCAGAAGCTTTTTGCCAAGTCGCAGCCTAAGGCAGGGCTGGACTGGGATAAAAATTTGGCCCTGGACTTCATCCAGACTGGCCCATATCACTTGGCAGCAGATCCAGCATGTCATTGCCACCGTTGCCTGCCACCAGATGCAGCATGTCACTTGCCACCATCGCCTGCCGCAAGATGCCGCATCCTTGCTTGCGCTGCATCTGGTGGCAGGCGACAGTGGCAAGTGACACGCTGCATCTGGTGGCAGGCGACTGTGGCAAGTGACATGCTGCATCTGGTGGCAGGCAACGGTGGCAATGACATGCTGAATCTGCTGACAAGTGATGTGGCAAGTGACACGCTGCATCTGGTGACAGGCGACAGTGGCAAGTGACACGCTGCAGCTGCTGACAAGTGACGTGGCAAGCAATGCAGCATCTGGTGGCAGGCGATGGTGGCAAGTGACATGCTGCATCTGGTGGCAGGCGACGTAGCAAGTGACACGCTGCATCTGGTGGCAGGCGACGTGGTAAGTGACATGCTGCATCTGGTGGCAGGCGAAAGTGGCAAGTGACACACTCAGGGCTCCCACGGATTTTGCATTATGAGCTATTTCATTTTATATTACAATGTAATAATAGAAATAATGCGCTTCAATCATCCTGACACCATATCAACCATGGTGCCATGATGATTGAAGCGCCAACATCAGGTGTTTTGGAGTAAAGTGGACCGGTCTGGATGAAGTCCAGGGCCAAATTTTTGCAAGCGGTGGGACCTTGCAGCGGGTCAGACAGCGGCTCCTGTGTCCTCCATGCGTCTCCTCCCCTCTTCCTGATAGGCGTCCAATTGCAGCAACTGTCCTTTTTTGTCCTTATTAAAATGGTCTGGGCTCCCCAACTCCTGTATGTATTGCATAATGCTCCGGTGTGGATACCACACTACTGGTTTGAGCATATAAATTCTCAATACAGAGCGCTGATTTTGAAAAATGGGGTGGCCCGTATTAAATTGACTACACTGCAGTACCCTAAAGACCAAGGTGGGCTGGCTGTCCCCCACTCCTTTACCTATTTTCTGTCTGCACAGCTGCAGCACCTTTCTGGATGGGACCTATGGGGGACATTGGACCCCTCCAGGACCTTGCTGGTTAAATCCTTTGAGGAATATTCAGCAATGTCCCAATTAGAGATGGGGCTCCTGGGGGTTTCGCCGGACTGCCCAACTGTGCAGCTGCTTATTAAACTCTGGAAAGAGCTGAAGAAGAGAATGGGCATAACTGGTTTGTACCCCTATTTGGCGTAAGAAATCTTACCCAGAACTAGCAAAAGTTCCTGGCCATTCCGTATGAAGGGTGGCGGAAATTAAATATCAGTTGTTCGATGGGTCCACTATAAAGACTTTTGAAAAGAAAATACAGGAATTTCCTCAGATACACAATAGCTACTACATCTACCCACAAATGAGGCATGCTATGCAGGGCAGAAGCTCAGTCTTGAAGCTGGATGAGTCTGACATTCTTAGCTCGATTTTAGCTACTTCAGATAAAAAGGGAATTATCTCCGGTATATATACCTACCTGCTGTCACATACTTTATACAGGCCCCAGGTCACTTACCTTGCAGGGAAAAATGGGAGGCTGATTTTGGCCCTATAGATGGGGATAGGTGGCTGTAGATTCTGGCTGCTGATCCGTTGGTGTCAGTATCGGTAACACAGAGATTATCACACCTATTTATTCTCCAATCGTTTTTACAGAACTCCTGTACAGCTGCATAAGTGAGGTAGGAGGGAGTCCCCCTTGTGTCCAAAATGTCAACTGCACCTGGGCGCTCTAATACATTTGTTGTGGCACTGTCCAAAATTAGTAAGATACTGGCAGGAGGTGATCAGGGTTATCAATCATATTTATCAAATACAACTACAGCTGAGCCCAGTCACTTGCTTGCTTGGTGGTTTAGAGGAAGAACTGTATTCACCTAATACATACATAGCAATGCGTGTGGTAAATTTATCAAGATCTGGCAGGAATTGTTGGACACTTCTACAGTAGCTCCGCCCCAGCTGGTCCATGATAGAATGCTCCAAATGTAAAGGTATAGATGGTAAAGATTTGAACTGTAACTCTTTTGAGGTTAATACAGTGGCGTAGAATGGTCAGTGGTGATGCACACTGAAACCTTTGTTTGCAGGACGACACAACTTGTGCAAGTTTGTTTAGTTTAGTTTTATTTCTGTTCTTTATTTTTGGTTTTGTTACTCAAAATATGCCAATGTTGAACACCATATTGTTCATATGAAGTATATAAACATTACCGTAATAAATAGATATTGTTCGTGGTTCGATTTCTAAAATGTATAATTGCTGATTTGACGTTTGTTTATTTCTTTTTCTTACACAAAGTACTACTTTGTGCATAATTCGGTTGTTTGTACTTTTCATTTCTGTACAATAAAATTAATTTTCTGATTAAAAAAAAAAATAAAAAATAAAACAGCTCATTGCTCAGTTCTCCCCTCCACTCTGAGCAGAGAATTGTGGCTGTCAATCACTGGCTCTCTGCTTTACCCCTCCAGCGCTCAGTGGAGCACTGGGCTGGGGAGGGAACAGCTGTCTCAGTCTCCCAGCAGTGCAGCTGCCTATCGAGACATGTGGGTGGACTTTCCCCAACCTGGCCCGGCTGAGTGACGTCAGCCGACATCAGGCTTTGGCACTCCTATGATCCATAAGAGAAGCAAGGCTAAAAAAAGCTAAAGTCTATTTGCCTGATGCAAAGAAGCCCTCACTAACCTAGTAGAGCGTGCTTTGACAGGTAACAGTGAAACCATAAGCTTGTATGATGATCTGTAGAGCAAAAAGCTGGTTTCCCTTTACGGGGACCATCAGGAAAGAGAGAGAGATAATCTTTCTAATGGAAGCAGTGGCTGAAAAATAAACTCGTACAGTAAGAACTACATCCAGGCAGTGAATTTTCCTCTAGATGCACTGAAGCTGGAAAGGGAGATGAAAGAACGATGTCCTGGTTGAGATAAGAGGCTAAAAGCACCGTAGGAAGGAAAGAAGGAGGCTGTGGGCCTCAACACCACCTTATCATTGTGTAAGATCAAAAAGGGTGCTTTACAGCACAAGGCTTCCAAATTACACATTGCGTATGTTTTGCAGAGGTGATAGCAACAAGAAAAGCAACCTTACGAGTGAGAGTGGATAAAGAAATTTCCCTTAAAGGTTCAAAGGGATGTTTTTGTAAAGCTATGAGAGTCATATTCAAGTCCCACAGGGTCATAGGTTGTGGTAGACCAGACACCATATGCAAAATTCTTGACGAATAAATGGGAGGCTAGTTTTCTTTGGAATAAGATTGTAAAGGCTGAGATTTGACCCTTCACTACTAAAGGAAAAGGGCTGATCCAGGCCTAGTTGCAAAAAAATGAGGATTCTTCCCACAATGTTTTTTCTGAAAGCCAGCAGGTGAAATATGCCTTGTCATGTGCAATGCTATACCTTATAAAAGGTAGATTTTCTAGTTTTTAGTAGCCTGATAATTGCTTATTCAGAGAGGCCCCTGTCTCTCAAGACTTGCGTTTCAACAGCCATGCAATTACAACTAGGGACAGTAGATATTATCAGTAAGCATAGGAAATCACAAAAGGCATGTAGGCCTAGAGAATTATCTTCAATACATGTTTTTATTAGAAATAGTAAAATGGAGGTGAATATACTCACAAACCAATGGCTTTAAAATAACATAAAACATTACAACATTAAAGCCATGATGCAAGCATTGGTTTGTGAGTATATTTACCTGTTTTACATTGTCTAATAAAAACATGTATTGAAGATAATGCGCTAGGCCTATGGGGCTTTTGTGTTTTCCTATGCTTACAGTTAACTTGGACTTCCCCAGTCTTTGAAAGGCAGCGAGGAGTGCATTACCCATATACACTAATATATCGAAATAGGAGTTTGACACCACATTGAGACTTATCGTACAGTGCAGGAGAGCGAACATTGTGGCATTATTGGAAGTAGATATTATCAGTCTGGAAGAGCCCAGAAAGTGCCTATTAGTTGTTTGATCAGGTTGGAGTACAACATGGGCCTGAGGTAAAATATATTGAGTTAGGCAGCTTGTTCCAAATGAATGGGCTGTATTGCACTGAATGTACCTAATGCATTTTTTGCAATGCACTGCAACGTACACTGAAGGGTAAGTGGAAGTAAAATAAGGCCTATCATTGGTGTCAGTGGCAGTAAAAGGTAGCTCCTAGCATTGGAATCAGTAGCCATAGTACTATTAACCCCCCTACCTTTACTGGGGGTCAGTGGCAATGTTTTTAATCCCCTCTTTGTTTTGCTTGTTGGGGCAGTGCTCCCACCCCATCTCTGCATTGCTTTAACCGCCCCACCATGCATTGCTGCTCAGGGGCAGTGCTGTTAACCACTCCACCTTGCACTGCTAGTTAGGGGCAGTGCTGTTAACTGCACCACCTTGCATTGCTGGTCAGGGGCAGTGCTGTTACCACCCGACCTCCTTCCCCTTTGCATTGCTGGTCAGGGGAAGTGCAAGTCCCCCTGCATTTATGGTCACTGTTTACTTACCTGATCACATGCTCCCCATTCATCCAGGGTTATTCTGCCTGACAGTTCTACATGTATTCATTCGAATGTGTACTATGTGTGTTCCTTTAGCGCTTGATGCTGGAATGTAGAGAATACCCTGGCTCTAAGGTAATCACATTTTTCCAGTAGATGCCATAACTGGTTTTTATTCTAGGCCTGACTGTTGTACTGAACCCCCTTAGTTATTATACATTTTCATCATCTGTTACATTGGGCTTATATTATAATGCAATGCAAAGACTTATGCAGCGTACACACGGTCGGAATTTCCGAAGGAAACAGTCCGATAGGAGCTTTTCATCGGATTTTCCGACCGTGTGTATGCCCAACGGTCTTTTTCTGTCGGAATTTCCGACGGACTTTGAATTGAGAACCTGTTCTCAATTTTTCCGACGGAAAACCTTTCTATCGGATTTTCCGATCGTGTGTATGCAATTCCGACACGCAAAATTCCGACGCATGCTCGGAAACAATTAGACGCATGCTCGGAAGCTTTAAACTTCCCTTTTATAGTGCTGTCGAACGTGTTTTATGCCGCTGTGTTACAGACCGTTGGAATTTGGTAGGCAAGACAGTTTGAGCGGAATTCCGTTGGAAAAACCGTCAGAGTTTTTTCCGACGAGAATTCCGATCGCGTGTACGCGGCATAAGCCTGTTGTGCCAAGTCTAGAGACCCAGAGCAACCATTTAGAAATCATCTAACTATAATCTGGAATCTTAAAAGTAGCATCTGATTAACAATCACAGCTTACTGCACTGTGGACATCATCACTGATATCTGCAGAGAAGATGGCAGGGGCAGTGGACAGCATGAAGGGAAAACTGAAATGCAAGCCTCCTTGCACATTGTAGCAAATGGTTAAGTTCCACTCTATGGAAAACTCTACATTGCTTTAGTTTGAGTGGGAATATTTACTATGCCAGTCCAACAAAAATCCATGTATCAAAATGACACCTGGCTGCCACACCTAGATACAGGCATACCCCACTTTTAAGTACACAATGAGATTTATTTACTAAAGCTGAAAAGTGCAAAATCAGGCTCACTTCTGCATAGAAACCAATGAGCTTCTAACCCCAGCTTGTTCAATTAAGCTTTGGTAATAAAACCTGGAAGCTCATTGGTTCTATGCAGAAGTGAGCCTGATTTTGAACTTTCCATCTTTTTTTTTTTTTTAACAGAAACATTTTTATTGATCTCCAAACAAGGAGAAAAATATAGGTACAATACAACAGTGCATCATACATTATACTTAAAAGAACAAAAAACAGTTGGTGTACATTCACTCTCTCATATACAACAAAAAATTAAATTCTAGACCATCCTACACAGTCATTTAAAAGAATAGTGTAAGAAATCAGACCTGGTGAACTTTCCATCTTTAGTAAATAAACCCCATTGTGTACTTAAAAGTGGGGTATGCCTGTACAGTACCACTGAATACCCCCTGGACTTGGAGTGGAAAAAAAGATCTAGGATTTTATGTTTATGAATTGTTACTTATCATGACCACTACTAGTATGATACACTGAAGTAATTTTTTTGTAAAAACATGTCATGTCAAAGAGTCTGCAGATCTCTAAGGCTGTATTCATACCTGCTCGTTTTCTAAATGCGTGACAAAACACACAGAAATATATATTTTGCTGTGAATCTTGGAAATGCACTGCAATCACGAGCCTTGCTTGCGGTGCCATTAATTGTTAAAAGGCACCTGAAGCACAGGTAGCAAACGTGCCTTTTGCTGCGCGTTTGTTGCATGACAAAACGCGCTACAAATGCGCATCGAAGAAATGCCCGATGCTCTGTGACCAAAAAGGTTCTGGGGCTACTTTGGGATGTTTGTCACATGTAGGGCAGCCCATTCAAGTGAATGGGCTGCCTTAGGCATGACAGGCGTTGTGTGCAAAACGCGCAAAAAAATGCAAGTGGGAACGCAAGTTCCCGCTACGCTCAGGTGTGAATGCAGCCTAAGTGTTTGTTGCAATCAATAAAAGTTGCCCTTTTATTATTTGAATATAAAAGGGCAATTTGCTACCTGAAGCACAGGTAGCAAACGTGCCTTTTGCTGCATGTTTGTTGCATGACAAAACGCTCTACAAATGCGCACTGAAGAAACGCCCAATGCTCTGTGACCAAAAAGGTTCTGGGTCTACTTTGGGACATTTGTCACATGTAGAGCAGTAGGCGTGACAGGCGGTGTGTGCAAAACACGCAAAAATGCAAGTGGGAATGCGATTTCCCGCTATGCTCAGGTGTAAATGCAGCCTATTGCCGCATACACACAAGCGGATTTTCCGTCTGCAAAATCTTGGATGTTTTTTCCGACGGAATTCTGCTCAAGCTTGGCTTGCATACACACGGTCACACAAAAGTTTGCTGAACTTTTGACCGTCAAGAACGCGGTGATGTACAACACTACCATGAGCCGAGAAAATTAAGTTCATTGTTTCCAAGCATGCGTAGGAATTTTGAGCGTCGGAATTGGTACAGACGATCGGAATTTCCGATAGAAACTTTTTCCGTCTGAAAAACTGAGAACATGCTCTCAATCTCAGTCCGATGGAGCATACACACGGTCGCATTTTCCGTCGAAAGGCTCTCATCTGTCATTTGCTGGCCGAAATTCCGATCGTGTGTACGCGGCATAAGTGTTTGTTGCAATCAATAAAAGTTGCCCTTTTATTATTTAAATATAGGTATGGGAGAATTGCCTGCTATCGGTAACACAGACAGTTCTTTTTTTAGGCACTGAGTGCAGAAAGCTTTTTCTGCTTCAGGTAATGCTGTTTGCTTGCAGTTTAATACTGATCATGGTCTAGTTTGGCATTTTATGAAGCCTACTATTCCAATTATCCAAACATATACTGAGAGCAACTGTGAACCACATCCTTAGACCTCTGTTTGCTGTGTGCTATGTCAGGATTATCCTACTTTACACAACACACAATGTAAAAATAATCAGAGGAAGTGACATACGTACATGGCCAAACTGGATAAGCCTAGGCCTGAGCTAGCACCATTTCTTTATTTGTTCATGTTTTACTATCCTGTTTCAAAAATAACTTATCTTAGGTTTTTAATGCTGTCTGTGTCTTCTTTGGGGAAATGTAGCCTTAAAGCGGAGCTCCACCCTAAAGTCGAACTTCCGCTCATCGGATTCCTCCCCCCTTCCGGTGTCACAATTGGCACCTTTCGGGGGGGGAGGGGGGACACTTTCCCACTTCCGGAAGTACGCCGCAGCGCGATGCGGCCGTGACGTCACCGCGGGGCTCCCTCCTCCTCCCTCGGCCACCGGGCTAATAGGAAAGAGGAGCGGGGCCTCGCGCATGCGGCGGCGGCAGCACCCGACAGCTGATGGAGACAGCGAGGGACTGCAGGACAGGTAAGTGTCCATTTATTAAAAGCCAGCAGCTGCAGTATGTGTAGCTGCTGGCTTTTAATTTTTTTTTCCCCGGAACACCCCTTTAAGTGGTTGCAAAGCCAAGACATTTCTTACCTTAATGCATTCCCTGTATTAAAGTAAAAAAATGTCACAGCAGCAGTATTCTCCTTCACTCAATCCAGTGCTTTGCCCGTGTGTAGCGGCTCTCTCCTCTCTCACAGGCTTGGTTGAGGCAGTGGGAGGCATTGGTTCCTACTGCTGTCAATCAAATCCTGTGAGCTGAGAGTGGAGGTCAGGGCTGAGCCATGCTGTGTAAAGAAGAGAAGGAGCCTAGAGCACTGGTATGGGACCCCAGAGTAGGAGGTTCGGGCCGCTCTGTGTAATACTATTGGGAAAATGGCATTGCACAGATTCTGGAAAAATTATACTTATTGTATTGTACATGTGGTAAGTTTAATCCAGAAGTGACAAGACATGACAAGAACATTTGTCTGTCATGAACATTAATTTGTTTTATATATGATATACATGGTATGGTCACAGGCATAAACATTACATTGCTTCTGGGAATCCCGAAACTGAACATTAAATTTGAACAATTGGCAATCGAACATAATTTCATGGGCTTTCTAATGCAAAAATGGCAGCAACTGACAAGGAACACATGACTTATGCATATTTTATCTACATGCATTTGTTTCTAATTCAAAATCTCTAATACTTAAAAAAAATTTTATTTTTCTTTTAGGCCCCTTTCACACTGGGGCGGTTTGCAGGCCTATTGCGCTAAAAATAGCGCCTGCAAACCGACCCGAAACAGCCGCTTCTGTGTCTTCAGTGTGAAAGCCCGAGGGCTTTCACACTGAAGCGGTGCGCTTGCAGGACGCTGGAAAATGTCCTGCAAGCCGCATCTTTGGCTCGCTATAGGAGCAGTATATTTACCGCTCCTATAGCGCCCGTTCCCATTGGAAACAATGGGGCAGCGCTCCGAACCCGCCCGCAAAACGCCGCTACAGCGGCGGTTTGCGGGCGGTATTGACCCTTTTTCGGCCGCTCGCGGGGGGGTAAAACCACCCCGCTAGCGGCCGAAATGCGCTGCTAAAACGCCGGTAAAGCGGCGCTAAATATAGCGCCGCTTTACCGCCAGTGCCCCCACCGCTCCAGTGTGAAAGTAGCCTTACTCTCCTACATTTTCTTAATCTCTTTGATCTCGGATGAGGTTGATGATGAGAGCAAAATGTTTTGTAGAAAAGATACAGTGACTATCACAGGTTTAGAACAGCATACATTATTCTATAAATGTTGAGAGGTAATCTCATAAATGGGTATACAGTATATAAAACACTCACAAAATTAATTGTAGCTAAAAGCAAAACCTGAATCTTGTCCCTACTAGTAGGGAGTATTCATGAAATAGATGCAGATATGCATGCAATGCAGATTCCTCTCCAGCAAGCAGCACAGTAATGGTATTAGGAAATCTCACTCCAAATCTGGTAAGACTAGCAACCACAGGCGCCATGCCTTTCACACTACAGATGTACAGCTAATAGGTTTTTGGTACCTTCATATACATGTACTGCTATTTTCTGGATGATTTTAATACAAAAGTAAAATTTTCAGGCTACTGCTTAGGCACAATTAAAGTGGAACTTTACCCATAACAACTTGATAAAAAAAAAAAAATGTTCTTTAGCAAGGAACATGCATTCCACATTAATTATGCTACCAAAATTAGTGTGTGCTGTAAACTGCCTCCAGTATTGTTCCTGCTTAACCGCTTCCCGACCGCCTCATGTAGATATACGTCTACAGAATGGCACGGGCAGGCAAAAGCATGTACCTGTACGTCCCCTTTAATTGCCTGCCCGTGGGTCGCACGCGCGCGCGCCAGCGGCGCGCTCGCGACCCGGTCGGGAGCTCCGTGACCCCGGCCGCGGGACCAGCAGACCCGATCGCCGCTGGTGTCCCGCGATCGGGTTACGGAGCTGAAGAACGGGGAGAGGTTTGCCTGTCATTGATTGGCTGTTCCCGGTCATCGGGAAAGCCGATCAATGACGTCAGACGTCAGCCCCACCCCTAATGTAAAAAAACACACACACGTCACAGCCCATAAACCCTCCCCTCCCCCTAGTGGTTAACTCTTTCACTACAACTGTCATTTATACAGGAATTAATGCATTTAAATAGCATTGATTGCTGTATAAATGACAATGGTCCCAAAAATGTGTCAAAAATGTCCGATGTGTCCGCCATAATGTCGCAATCACAAAAAAAAAAAATCGCTGATCGCCGCCATTACTAGTAAAAAAAAAAATATTAATAAAAATGCTATAAAACTATCCCCTATTTTGTAAACGCTATAACTTTTGCACAAACCAATCAATAATCGCTAATTGTGATTTTTTTTACCAAAAATATGTCGAAGAATACGTATCGGCCTAAACTGAGGAAAAAAAATGTTTTTTTTATATATTTTTGGGGGATATTTCTTATAGCAAAAAGTAAAAAATATTGCATTTTTTTTCAAAATTGTAGCTCTATTTTTGTTTATAGCGCAAAAAATAAAAACCGCAGGGGCGATCAAATACCACCAAAAGAAAGCTCTATTTGTGGGAAAAAAAGGACGCCAATTTTGTTTTGGAGCCACGTCGCACGACCGCGCAATTGTCAGTTAAATTGACGCAGTGCCGAATCGCAAAAAGGGGCCTGGTCCTTTGGCTGCCAATTGGTCCGGGGCTGAAGTGGTTAATCTTGCCAGAGGCTGCTATTTTGCTGAAGCCCAGAACCCCTGAACAGAATAAAGCGGAACTAAACCCATCAATTTACCGGCTTCAAAGAACAGTTGCATTCCTAGATTTCAACTGTCACATTTGCTTGTGTCCTCAACCAAACTGTCAAACCATCAATTGGCTGATGTCATAACTGATCACATGTGCAGCATCATGGCAGTGGCAAATGAAACAGAAGAAGCTTCCTTGGCTGTAAAGGATAAGAGGGTTTAATTCCACTTTAAGTCTGTCAGCAGATCGGACTTTAAAAACTCGGCAGTGCCTACAAATGGAGAGCAACAGAGCACGGGGCAGTCAGATGCAAACAAACTACCTGTCCGTTTCCATCCAACTGTCATCCGATCCAATCTAAAAGACAGATGGGGAATGGATTGCCATCCGTCTGTTTTTAGCAGATTGGATGTCCATTGACATCCACTGCTCCATAGAGAGCAACGAGGCGTTCAATTGGGTCCGCCTGAAAAATGGGGACCATCATTGTGAAAGGGGTCTTGAAAGCACTGATGACTTGGAATTTTTATATATTAATTTGTAAGACCGCTTTCACACTAGGGCGTCAGCGGTAAAGCATTGCTCATTTTAGTGGGGCTTTACCGCGGTTTAAGCAGCGATTTTCTGCCACTAGCTGGTGCTTTTAACCGCCGCTAGTGGCCGAAGAAGGGGTTAAAAACGCCTGTGTTATGGTGCTTTCAAAGCGATTTTCAGGCGCTTCAGAAGCGCTGCCCATTCATTGCAATGGGCAGGGGCATTTTGGGAGCGCTGTATACAGTACTCCAAAACCACCCCAAAAATGCTGCTTGCAGGACTTTTTCTAATGTCCCGCAAGTGCACCCGGTTGTTGTGTACTTTCAGCTGTTCAGCTGCATTTTTCATACAGGCCTAATCCCCTGTTGTAGTTTTGTTCTGGACAGCGGTTGCGCTGTGCAGCTCATTGGCTCGTTTGCGTTCCACTGACCTAACATCCGGCTTTGGAACTGTTCTCGCGATGCGAGATTGAGAGGACCGGCCTTTGTCCGCATGCGCACCCACGTTCATTGTCCGTGGATTAGACACTTAGTTACGTGAGTGTCTTATCCATCGGAGATACTGCGCATCGGCGCTCGTTGTGCGCATGCGCGGCTTTCGAGCGATCATCCTTTGCTGACAGTTCTATGTGCTAGATTGGTGCTATCCAATCTAGACACATGATATTGATCAATTGTGTCTTATATAAAACAGCGTTTTTTGCAGTTGCAACCATGCCTCTGACGATATCCTTTCAGATGAAACATGTAAGGCTGCCTGCTGCAAAATTACGCTGACTCTTGTGGATACTATTTATTTTATTGAAGTTTTACCCTTACTTCCTAAATGTAAGTGCATTACCAAATAAAGTGTTGCTTTTTTACGTTCATTTGTGTGGGCTTCACTATGTTTTGATACTTCTTCCTTTCCATGCTGTGGGAGATATATGATTCATATCATCTGAGATCTACTGACCCTGGCATACTAGGATGAGACAAGGTGATCCCGCAGTGATATATAGCCCTGGATATCGTCCGGTACTGACATTACCTGAGTTGGATATTCTGATGCCTGTTTTATCTACCATCTGGTAAGCTGAATTGACACACGTGGGTGGCTATTTATCTCTGACATATCTGAAGTGGTGGAGGGTCCTTTGGTCTCATCAGAATTGACTGAAATCTTCTTGTCATCAAGCGCTGCACTTTTGGATTATATTTTTGGATGTTTGGTTATCAACGAACTGTGCCAGCTGCTATTTTCCTCTGTTACTTTTTATCATTTTAGCGCTGATTTTATTACCATTTTTATACCCGCAAGTGCACCGCTTCAGTGTAAAAGCACTCAGGCTTTCACATTCAGGCGGCATTGGAGGCAGTTTTCAGGCACTTTACAGGCGCTATTTCTATCGCTAAAATGCCTGAAAACTGCCTTAATGTGAAAGAGGTCTAATGCCTTGTACACACGGTTGGAATTTCCGATGGAAAAAGTCCGATTGGATTATGTTGTCGGAAAATCCGATTGTGTGTGGGCTCTATCGGAAAAAGTTTGAGAGCTAGATCTAAAATTTTCCAATAAAAAAGTCCGATCTGACTTTTTCCGATCGTGTGGCGAGAATTCCGACGCACAAAGTGCCACGCATGCTCAGAAACAATTTGGAGACGAAAGCTATTGGCTACTGGCCTCTACGTAGTCCCGTCATACGTGTTGTATGTCACCTCGTTCCGAACGATAGAATTTTCCGACAACATTGTGCGACCGTGTGTATACAAGACAAGTTTCGGCCAAAACCCGTCGGAAAAAATCTGACGGATTTTGTGGTTGGAATGTCCGACCGTGTGTACAAGGCATTAGAGTGTTGAAATAAAAGTGGGTGCACTCAAGGACTCGGTGGAATGGCCAGTGGGTATATTTGGCAGGATAGCCAGTGACCGGGCCCTGGGGAATGTTAGTGGTCAGGCCCAGGGGGGACCAGGCCTTAAGCTGTTTAAGGGGCCCCGAAATTTTGTGATGGCTGCTCTGGCTACTTGCAAAAGAGACCAGCCTGAAGTGATCTAGCAGGACTTAATTTTCTGATTAAAGTTCCACTTTAACATTTCTAGATGTTCCCTATAAGGTTCTTTTATTTTTTGAGTTCAAGTCCAGGTTAAGGAAAAGCAGCAAGTAGATTACTATTTATTTTTTATGTATGCCATCCAAGACATGCTTTCTTTTTTTTTTACATTTTGGGTGGGTTATCCTTTATCATTTAATATTATACCTTGCAGAAAATGGCTGATGCCAGACAAAACAGTGCTGACATTAACTTGTGAGAGAACAGGAAATTGTTTTCAGATGTGGCCTTTTCAGGAATGCTCTGTACATTCGGCTCCGCTTACAGCAACATTGCAAGGACACAGTGACAATGGCACCTTGAACAGCCAATTAGATAATGTCAGGACAGCAAACCAGCTATCATTCAATGAATAAAGCATATAGTTACTATGTGACATGAGGAGAAGACCGCACCTCCAACCTTCCCTACAGATCTCTTGTTCTTTATAATACCTGGCAGCATTAAACGTTCTGTTCACCACACAGTAATTGAAATATTGTAATATAATACAGAATAAAAGAGAAAAGCACACTAAATTAAATTTACAATAGCCAGCAGTCAAAATGTAATAATATGTGCATGTATCATAGACAAACAATATTGTACAGTCAGGCAGAAAAAACATCACAAGCCTATACTAAGCAGCGGTTCAGGCCCCTTTGTATTATATGGTCTAAAACAGCAGTCTCCAAACCACAGACTACAGGCCAGATGTGGCCCTTTGCTTGTCTTTATCTGGCCCTTAGGGTGCTATTCCTCCCACTAACACCAACAATGGGGCACTATTCCTTCCACTTACACCATAGATGGGGCACTATTCTTCCACTGACACCAATGATGGGGAATATTCCTCCCACTAATACCAATGATGGTGTACTATTTCTCCCACTGATCCCAATGATGGTGCACCATTCCTCCTGCTGACACTGACAATGGAGATTATTCTTCCCACTAATACCAATACTTCCTACTGCCCACAGGCATTATGTAATTATTTTATCCCCGCTGAACACCAAGTCGGAGGCATTTTCAACTCCCACTGGCCACAATCTGGCCCTCCTAATGTCTGAAGGATAGTAAACTGGCCTTTTCCTTAGAAAGTTTGGAGACCCCTGGTCTAAAACATTGTCTACACTCCTGTTGCTGCTGGAGCCCGATAGAGTTAAGCCCCATACACACGGTCGGAAAATCCGACCACCAAATCCATCGGATTTGGTCCGACGGATTTAGTCCGACACTGGTGTTGCATACACACGGTCGGAACAAAGTTGTCGGAAAATCCGATCATTCTGAACGTGGTGAAGTTTGTTGCCTACGACGGGACTACGTAGAGGCTAGTAGCCAATAGCTTTGGTCTTGTAATGTGATCTGAGCATGCGTGGCACTTTGTCCGTCGGAATTCGCTACACACGATCGGAATTGGTGTGATCGGACTTTGTTGTCGGAAAATTTTTAGAGCAGGAGATACAACTTTGTCCGTCGGACAATCCGATGGAAAATGTCCGATGGTGCCTACACACGGTCGGAATTTCCGACAACATTGTCGGATAGGACAGAACCCATCGGAAAATCCGACCGTGTGTATGGGGCTTTATTCTTATCCTTATATTGCATGCAGTTTTATCTCTTTGGAAGCTTCAGCAAGGGAAATCTGCTTCTACAGTTCAGGTGTCTCCTTTTGTCCTGACTAATCAGAATCCACATACTACTGGTTGTAGAGTTGCTACAATGGTATTAGGAGGAAGGATATAAAAACATTTACCAGGTGGTAATCTGTGCCACATTACAAATATTATACAGTATATAAGTTATGGGTTTAAGGTAGCAATATATGCTGAGAAGAATTGCAGCTTACTCTCCTGGGCTATATGCTAAACTTGTGATGTATAGCGGGAAGAAAAACAGACATTGGCTGCAATTTCTCCTTAAAGGGGTTGTAAAGGTTCGTGTTTTTTCACCTTAATGCATCCTATGCATTAAGGTGAAAAAACACCTGGCAATGACGGACCCCCCAGCCCCCCCCCCCCCCCCTGTTTTACTTTTTTCCATCTCAGAAGGCTGGGAGATATGAAATTAACTATAAAGTTGCAAGGTCTAGTACAGAGGCTCATATACAGTGGTGTGAAAAAGTGTTTGCCCCCTTCCTCATTTCCTGTTCCTTTGCATGTTTGTCACACTTAAGTGTTTCGGAACATCAAACCAATTTAAACAATAGTCAAGGACAACACAAGTAAACACAAAATGCAATTTGTAAATGAAGGTGTTTATTATTAAAGGTGAAAAAAAATCCAAACCATCATGGCCCTGTGTGAAAAAGTGATTGCCCCCTAAACCTAATAACTGGTTGGGCCACCCTTAGCAGCAACAACTGCAACCAAGCGTTTGCGATAACGTGCAATGAGGCTTTTACAGCGTCCTGGAGGAATTTTGGCCCACTCATCTTTGCAGAATTGTCCTAATTCAGTTACATTAGAGGGTTTTCGAGCATGAACGGCCTTTTTAAGGTCATACCACAACATCTCAATAGGATTCAGGTCAGGACTTTGGCTAGGCCACTCCAAAGTCTTCATTTTGTTTTTTCTTCAGCCATTCGGTGGTGGACTTGCTGGTGTGTTTAGGATCATTGTCCTGCTGCAGAACCCAAGTTCGTTTCAGCTTGAGTACACGAACAGATGGTAGGACATTCTCCTTCAGGATCTCTTGGTAGACAGCAGAATTCATAGTTCCTTTTATCACGGCAAGTCTTCCAGGTCCTGAAGCAGCAAAACAGCCCCAGACCATCACACTACCACCACCATATTTTACTGTTGGTATAATGTTCTTTTTCTGAAATGCAGTGTTCCTTCTACGCCAGATATACTTGGACACACACCTTCCAAAGAGTTCCACTTTTGTCTCATCGGTCCACAGAATGTTGTCCCAAAAGTCTTGGGGATCATCAAGATGTGTTGTGGAGAAATTGAGACGAGCTTTGATGTTCTTTTTGCTCAGCAGTGGTTTTCTCCTTGGAACTCTGCCATGCAGGCCATTTTTGCCCAGTCTTTTCCTGATGGTGGAGGCATGAACGCTGACCTTAACTGAGGCAAGTGAGGCCTGCAGTTCCTTGGACGTTGTTGTGGGGTCTTTTGTGACCTCTTGGATGAGTCGTCGCTGCGCTCTTGGGGTAATTTTGGGCGGCCGGCCACTCCTGGGAAGGTTCACCACTGTTCCATGTCTTCGCCATTTGTGGATAATGGCTTTCACTGTGGTTCGCTGGATTCCCAAAGCTTTGGAAATGGCTTTATAACCCTTTCCAGACTGATAGATCTCAATTACTTTCTTTCTCAATTGTTCCTGAATTTCTTTGGGTCTCGGCATGATGTGTAGCTTTTAAGGATCTTCTGGTGGACCTTACTGTGTCAAGCAGCTCCTATTTAAGTGATGCCTTGATTGTGAACAGGTGTGGCAATAATCAGGCCTGGGTGTGGCTAGAGAAATTGAACTCAGGTGTGGACAACCACAGTTATAGTATGTTTTAACAAGGGGGGCAATCACTTTTTCACACAGGGCCATGATGGTTTGGATTTTTTTTCACCTTTAATAATAAACACCTTCATTTACAAATTGCATTTTGTGTTTACTTGTGTTGTCCTTGACTATTGTTTAAATTGGTTTGATGTTCCGAAAAACACTTAAGTGTGACAAACATGCAAAGGAACAGGAAATGAGGAAGGGGGCAAACACTTTTTCACACCACTGTACCTCCACCCCCCAAAAAATGACAAAGAAGTAAAAAACAATTTGTCCATGGAACTTTTATGGAGGTCATGTAACCACAAGGAATGTGTAACAATTAACACCTTTATTTTGAACATATCAGAATAAAACAGGTTAAAAACACAGAAATGCAACAATTTTCCACATTTTAGTACATAGAATGCAAAGGCACTTTATACAAAAATCCATCAATGATTGTGCCAATCAACAGGAAGACATGGAAAACATCATAAATCTCAAAGTTTTTTGTGAAGCATGTTGCTGTCAGGGTGTCTGTAAATTAAATATCAAATTAACAATGCAAACAATACATGCTTCAATATATATATTAAATCACCCTAAAAAGGGAAGGGGGATATAGCATGAACACTAATGCCCCGTACACACAGTCGGACATTCCAACCACAAAATCCATCAGATTTTTCCAGACAGATTTTGGCCGAAACTTGTCTTGCATACACACGGTCGCACAAAGTTGTCGGAGAATCTGATCGTTCCAAGCGAGGTGACGTACAAAACGTACTACGGGACTACGAAGAGGCCAGTAGTCAATAGCTTTCGTCCCCAAATTTATTTTGGGCATGCGTGGCACTTTGTGCGTCGGAATTCTCTACACACGATCGGAAAAAGTCAGATCGGATTTTGTTGTCGGAAAAATTTTGGGTCATGCTCTCAAACTTTTTCCGTCCGAAATTCCGACCGTGTGTACGGGGCATTACAGCCAAATATGTAGCTCAAATTCAAAGGAAAACATATTCTTAACATCAGATGAAACCCACAAATGAATAGTCTGCCCCGGGGGTTGTGGAGACAGGGGAGAAAGACTCAGCAACTTCACAGGGGGCGGGGACCAGGGGACAGATATGGCTATGGCACAGCCAAAATTGACTTACTCATCCCTAAAAATAAATTATCACACCAAATAGAAAGATCAAAACTGAAGCAATGGAACAGAAAAAACGTTGCCCCAAAATTAGGCAGATGTGAACATATACTGAGATAAGTAAAAAATCAATAGGAGAAGGAGAAGAAAACCCCCCATACATGATGGGAAAGGGGAGACTATATAAATTACAACAATGAAAGGAAGGAGAAACAATAAACTCCCAAAGTGACCACCCACTACTTAGTGAAGAATAAAAAAACAACAACATAATACCAACTAATAAGGAAAAGATCCCCAAATAAAAGCAGGTGGAAAACAAAAGAAATGGAACAGACTAGGGATAAGCCCAGGGTTCGAGTCAAACGTAAGTTCGACTCGCACATCGGGTGTTCGTTTGTTCTAAAATGAACTGAACATAAGGGGGCGTTCGTGGGAAATTCAAGCGCCACAGAACGCCTCATAATGCACTGCGAGATCGCAGTGCATTGCTGTATGATGATGGCCAAAGCATGCACCTGACCTGCATGCTTTGGCCAATCACAGCACACTCTGCTGAGAGAGCCATAATTGGCCAAAGTCAGGGTGCCTTTGGCCAATCATGGCTCGGGGGACTGAGTCCACGTCCCACACTATATAAGGCTGCTTACATAGCGGGCGTGTATAGTGTGTGGACGGAGATTGTGTGAGCTAGATTAGGAAGGCAGGTTAGTTAGTGGCAGTGTATTTGATATATATATATATATATATATATATATCTGCATTTAGCATAGACTAGATATTCAGTGTAGACTCTATATTCAAGTCAGTGCAGGTAGTGTAGTTTATATAACACAGTGTATTGAAGTGGTTAAGGGAAACCCTGCGCCAAAATTAAAATAACAAAATGGTGTGGGGTTCCCAAAATTAAGGGAAACCCTGCGCCAAAGAAAAAACATGGCCAGGTCCTTATCCGAGCATGCAACCTGGCAGGCCGCAGTAAAGGGGTGGCCGAGAGAGTGCCCCCCCTCCTGAACCATACCAGACCACATGTCCTCAACATGAGATTGGTGCAAGGGCCTCATCCCCACAACCCTTGCCCGGTGGTTGTGGGGGGTCAACATGGGGACAAGGTGCTTTGGGGGGCCAAAGCACCTCCCCATGTTGAGGGCATGTGTCCTGGTACAGTTCAGGAGGGGAGGCGCTCTCTCACCCCCCCCCCTTTTCCTGCTACCTGTCAGGTTGCATGCTCAGATAAGGGTCTGGTATGGATTTTGGGGGGGACCCCCCAAGCCATTTTTTAAAAAAAATTGGTGTCGGGTTCCCCATAAAATCCATACCAGACCCGATGTATATTTTATGTATATTGCCGGGATCCGACAATACATTACAGCCACAAGCAATTTTAACCACTTCAATGCAGGGCACTTATACACCTTCCTACCCAGACCAATTTTCAGCTTTCAGCGCTGTCGCACATTAAATGACAATTGCGCGGTCATACTACACTGTACCCAAACTAAATTTTTATAATTTTGTTCCCACAAATAGAGATTTCTTTTGATGGTATTTGATCACCTCTGGGATTTTTTTTCTGCTAAACAAATAAAAAAAGACAGAACATTTTGAAAATAATATGTTTTTTTTCGTTTCAGTTACAAAACTTTGTAAATAAGTACGTTTTCTCCTTCACTGATGGGGCTGCACTGACGGACACTGATGGGGACCGATGAGGTGGCACCAATAAAGTGGCACTGATGAGGTGGCATTGATGGGCACTGATGTGACACTAATAGGTGGCACTGATGGGCACTGATAGGTGGCACTGATGGGGACACGGATGGGCACTGATAGGTGGCACAAATTGGCACTGATAGGTGGCACGGATTGGCATGGATAGGCGGCACGGATGGGCATGGATGGGCACTGATGGAGGGCACTGATAGGTGGCATGGATGGGCACTGATAGGTGGCATTGTAGTGCAATGTATTGCACTGATGGATGCCAATCAGTGCCAAACAATAATGCATGCCAATCAGTGATGCCCATTGTGGGCACTGATTGGCATCCATTGTGGGCACTGATTCGCATCCATTGTGGCAACTGACTGGCATCCCTGATGGTCTAGGGTGGCACGCCTGGTGCTGGGCATCCCTGGTGGTCTGGTGGCATCCCTGGTGGTCCAGTGTGGGCATCCTTGGGGGGGCTGCGCTGATAATCGATCACAGACCCCCCCTGTCAGAGGAGCAGCCGATCGGCTCTCCTCTACTCGCGTCTGACAGACGCGAGTGAGGAAAAGCCGATCAACGGCTCTTCCTATTTACACTGTGATCAGCTGTGATTGGACACGGCTGATCACGAGGTAAAGAGTCTCACGAGGTAATACAGGGCGGAAGCGACGTCAAAACTTCTTACCTCCTCTGTAACTCAAAACATGCAACCTGTAGAATTTTTTAAACATCGCCTATGGAAATTTTTAAGGGTAAAAGTTTGTCGCCATTCCACGAGCAGGTGCAATTTTGAAGCGTGACTTGTTGGGTATCAATTTACTCAGCGCAACATTATCTTTCACAATATAAAAAAAATTAGGCTAACTTTACTTTTGTCTTTTTTTTTAATTCAAAAAAGTTTTATTTTTTTAAAAGTGCGCTTGTAAGACCGCTGTGCAAATACGGTGTGACAGAAAGTATTGCAACAACCGCGATTTTATTCTCTAGGGTGTTTGAAAAAAAAATCATAACGTTTGGGGGTTCAAATTAATTTTCTACCAAAAAAAAATTGTTTTAACTTGTAAACAACAAATCTCAGAAAGAGGCTCGGTCCTTAGGTGGTTAAAGCAGAACTCTAGAATTTTCAAAAAATCCCCCATTAGTACCCCCCCCCCCCCCCACACACTAAACACTAAACAGTTATTACATTTGTGGCATTTCTTACCGTTTAAGAGATACTTTATGACTGATAGAATTTTCAGGAAGTCAGCTTTGTGATTCAAAAAATGCATCATCTTTTCTGGCAGGGAGGATCTTTTAGAACAGTGATTGCATCATATCCTCTTCTCTCTCTCTAACTGTAATCAGACTACATTTCCCATGAATCCTTAGGAATGGGAGTGAATGTGGGAGGTACACTAGGCTTGTACATGTAAATGTGAACTCGCCCACTTCAACATTAATAACACCCCTCATTCTGCAGCCAGCAAGCCATACATAACACATGGTATGATAGGTTACAGCCTTATAATTGCAAACATTTTAATATAAATGTATAATAATATACCGTATTTATCGGCTTGTTACTTTTTTCCCCTGAAAATAGGGGGCAAATCACGGGTGCGTGTTATACGCCGATAGTGGACCTCGGAGGGGAAGGAGGGGGACGAGCGCCACCAGAATTCACTGAGCCGTCATCTCCTGTTTACTCGGCTCTAACTCGGCTCTCACATCACACACATGTTCCGCCTCTGCCACCGGCATTGGACCAGTGTTCTGTCTATCACAGGAGCTGGTCCAATCCTGTTTGCGGAGGCGGGACTGTGTATGTGACTGCCAACTGGGAGCCGGGTAAACAGGAGATGACGGCTCAATGATTTCCTGCACTGCATAGATGAGAGATGGTGAGGCTGCAGATGGGCATTAATCAGGCAGCTGCATTGATGGGAGATGGGCTGCAGATAGGCGCAGATCAGGCTGCAGATGGACACAGATCAGGCTGCAGATGGGCAAAGATCAGGCTGCATTGAAGCTGCAGATGGGCACAGATCAGGCTGCATTAAAGCTGCAGATGGGCACAGATCAGGCTGCATTGAAGATGCAGATGGGCACAGATCGGGCTGCATTGAAGCTGCAGATGGGCACAGATCGGGCAGCATTAAAGCTGCAGATGGGCACAGATCAGGCTGCATTGAAGCTGCAAATGGGCACAGATCAGGCTGCATTGAAGCTGCAGATGGGCACAGATCAGGCTGAATTGAGGCTGCAGATGGGCACTAATCAGGCTGCATTGATGGGGGCACTGACCATTTTTTTGGCTTCAAAGTGGTTTATTAAAAAAAAAAAATTTTTTCCTGAAACTTCCCTGTTAAATTGAAGGTGTGTGTTATACGGTAATATTAATTTAATGTATTTAATAAATACATTTAAATTAAATTAATAAATGTAATGCATTTAATATAAATGCAAACCAGTGCAGCTTATCAGTGTCCACCAGTGCCGAATGTCAGGAACCACCATGTCAGGGACCAGCCAAGCAGGGACCACCAGTGCAGCATGTCAGGGACCACAAGTGTCGCTTGTCAGGGACCACCATGTCAGGGACCACCAGTGTAAAGCCAGGATTATTAACAGAAATCACTTGTATGACACAGTGGGGATTTCTCATGGTATCAGGTATTGTATGTGAGAACACTGATCGCTAATGCTGATGCAGAGGAGGAGGAGGGAGGAGAGAGGAGAAGGAAGACACCTCCTCCATGGGTGGCACAGACCAGGGGCTGAGACCCCTTCCACCCACTACATGTACTTCCTTCCTGCTCATTTTCAGAGGACCACAACGGGGCGTGTCAGACCGCTGGCTGAGCATAGGAGAGGGATAGAAGGCAGCGGTCTTACAAACAGGAAGTCAGCTGGCAATAAAAAAATTTCAGCAAGTTCAGCAGCCTATTGCAGAGGAACTACAGAAGCTCAGAAGAACATGGATGGCAAAGTTGGTGAAGGTAGGAGATCAGCAACAAGGACATGGAAAACATTTTTTGCCGGAGTTCTGTTTTAACATTGCATCAAAACAGCATTCAAAATTACAAAATAATGATTTTGCAAAATAAGTAAATGTCCTATGCTTGTTGATGGGCAAAGCTCTTAAAATCCTATGACCACAGAAGCTTTAATACTGGGAGGCAGGATGGCAAGACTCCGCATGACACACAGCAGGAGCCGGAAACTTCCTGAAACTGTGATCTTATAAGCTGTGAATCGGAGGTCCTCTAAGGCCAAGTCTCCAGAAAAATCTGGATCAGGTTGTGAGTATAAGCTTCCTGAAGGTTACAACCTCGATTTTTTTTATGAAAGCCACAGTGAAAATCTTATCCAATTCACCAAAAGTTCAGGGTTGGAGATGAGAACTGAGTTGAAATATGACGTGATCCTTACAAAAGATTTTTTGAACCAAATGCTTGTAATGCAGATCTTCAAAGGGGTCATCTAGCTTACATTCTTCCTGCATATTGGTAGGCTGGCAGGTCAAGGCCCACCTCATTCTTTTTTTTCCATGCTTTATTTCAGGCGTGTATATTAACTATGTACACTTTTTAATTTCATATTACCACAGAGGGTGTGGGAATACACATTACAGTGTGAGCAGCAACCATTTTATTATTCACACTCACACACCTCCAGATCATTTTTGTATATAAAGCGGGATATACAGACTTGGGGCTCCACCCAATAAATATGACTGCAGAATCTTCTGCCTTTATTTCTTTGAAATTCTTTTGATTAATTTAAAATAATTTACAAATGAATACATAACAAAAAAAAAAATTAAGAAAGAGAAAACCATTTAAAACTCATACACATGACGACACAATAGAAAAACTATAAGAGACATATAAAAAGTGTGTATCCTAGGACCTTGTTCAGTTATCATAGCAACCATATTTCTTCCACAGAAAAGGATTAACCACTTGCCGACCAGCTCACACGCATACAATATACTGCGGCAGGTTGGCAGCGCTGCGTGTATCGCCGTACCTGTACAGCGGCTCGCGCAGGCGCAGTTGCGGGCTAGTGGGACATCTCCTTAATGTAGTTAGGGCCTATCCCACCACATTGGAAATCCTCCTACCCCTACTGTGCACCAATGGACTAGAGCTGATTTCATGTAATTGGAGGAAATCACGGCCACCCTAAACAAGCAGGAAGCCTGCATTCGCAAAACATGGTTTTACTGGACCCATTCCACATTTTCTACAAAATACCAGGAGCCTTTTTCTTGTCTTCTTATCTCTTTACCACCTCTCTCTTCCTTCCCCCTCTCTCTTCACTCCTTTACTTACCTTTGCCCCTTCCCCGCCAAAGACTTCAATTAATTAATGCCGCACATATCTCCCCTACTCCTCCGGCAACTTTGATGTTCATGGTCTTAGGCCAATCAAATCTCCCAGATTATGTGCCGATGCCTCAGACCTCTTTAGGGATGTCATCTACTATGCTACAACTCTCTGTACTGTGTTCTCACCACTGACCCTGGACCTTGGATTCCAGTCATATGTAATCTTTGTATAACATGGCGCTTTAAAAAAAACATTTAAAAAAAAGAAAGTTTACTGTATTTCGAAAAAAGCGTAAAAATTTTAGTTACAAAAAGAAACTCACCCACACCCATGTATACGCACACACAAATGTAAACACACGCATCAGTTTTAACCACTTTACAACCGGCCCATAGCCGAATGACGGCTACAGGCCGGTTGCTTAACTCTGGGAGGGCGTCATATGACGTCCTCCCGGAATTCCCCTCTTGCGCGCCCCCAGAGGACCCGGCGGATCACGGATCACGGTAAACGGCCGCTCTTCGCGGCCGTTTACCACGTGATCGCTCCGTCAAATGACGGAGCGATCACATGTAAGCAAACCGGCGTCATTTGATGACGCCGGTTCCTATCCCCTCCTCTCTCTGTACCGATCGGTACAGTGTGAGAGGAGAGGGGGAGGGATCGGTGGCAGCAGTGCTGTGGGCGGGATCTGTAGTGCCCACAGCCTGCTCTGCATGCCACCGATCCATCCATCCATCCATCCATGCTCAGCCATCCCTCCATACCCTGCAATACACAGCAATAGCCTGCAGTGTATTGCTGGGTATTGCAGGGTATGGAGGGATGGCTGAGCATGGATGGATGGATACCAAATCTGCCATACCCTCCAATACTGTGCCTTACCCTGCTATATTCTGCCATTCCCTGCGATACTCTGCCATTCCCTGCGATACTCTGCCATTCCCTGCGATACTCTGCCATTCCCTGCGATACTCTGCGATACTCTGCCATTCCCTGCGATACTCTGCCATACCCTGCGATACTCTGCCATACCCTGCGATACTCTGCCATTACCTGCGATACTCTGCCATTCCCTGCGATACTCTGCCATTCCCTGCGATACTCTGCCATTCCCTGCGATACTCTGCCATACCCTGCGATACTCTGCCATACCCTGCGATACTCTGCCATACCCTGCGATACTCTGCCATTACCTGCGATACTCTGCCATTACCTGCGATACTCTGCCATACCCTGCGATACTCTGCCATACCCTGCGATACTCTGCCATTACCTGCGATACTCTGCCATTACCTGCGATACTCTGCCATACCCTGCGATACTCTGCCATACCCTGCCATACTCTGCCATACCCTGCCATACCCTGCGATACTCTGCCATACCCTGCGATACTCTGCCATACCCTGCGATACTCTGCCATACCCTGCCATGCCATACCCTGCCATACTCTGCCATTACCTGCGATACCCTGCGATACCCTGCAATAATACCCAGCGATACCCTGCCATACCCAGCGATACCCTGCCATACCCAGCGATACTCTGCCATACCCTGCGATACTCTGCCATACCCTGCGATACTCTGCCATACCCTGCGATACTCTGCCATACCCTGCGATACTCTGCCATACCCTGCGATACTCTGCCATACCCTGCCATACCCTGCCATGCCATACCCAGCCATATACTGCGATATTCTGCGATACCCTGCAATGCTCGCTACGATCAAAGCCAGGATCGTTTTTTTTTTTTATTTCAGGCTTTCCAGCCTAGAGGTGAGATGTGAGGTCTTATTGACCCCATATCTCACTGTAAAGAGGACCTGTCATGCCATATTCCTATTACAAGGGATGTTTACATTCCTTGTAATAGGAATAAAAGTGATCAAAAAAAAATTTTTGGGGAAAAAAGTGTCAAACTAAAATAAATAAAGTAAAATGAACAATAAAAAAAATGTAAAGCGCCCCTGTCCCCGTGCGCTCGCATGCAGAAGCGAACGCATACGTAAGTCCCGCCCACATATGAAAACGGTGTTCAAACCACACATGTGAGGTATCGCTGCGAACGTTAGAGCGAGAACAATAATTTTGGCCCTAGACCTCCTCTGTAACTCAAAACATGTAACCAGTAAAAAGTTTTAAAGCGCCGCCTATGGGGATTTTTAAGTAGCAAAGTTTGGCGCCATTCCACAAGCGTCTGCAATTTTGAAGGGTGACATGTTAGGTATCTATTTACTCGGCGTAACTTCATCTTTCACATTATGCAAAAACATTGGGCTAAATTTACAGGTTTGTTTTTTGTAAAGCACAAAACTTTTTTCTCCCAAAAAAACGCGTTCGAAAAATTGCTGTGCAAGTACCGTGCTAGATAAAAAGTTGCAACGACCGCCATTGTATTCTCTAGGGTCTTTTCTAAAAAAACATATATAATGTTTTTGGGGTTCTATGTAATTTTCTATCAAATAAATGATGATTTTTACATGTAGGAGAGAAATGTCAGAATTGTCCCGGGTGCTCCAGAACACCTGATGGCGCTCCCTGCATGTTGGGCCTCTGTATGTGGCCACGCTGTGTAAAAGTCTCACACATGTGGTATCAGCGTACTCGGGAGTAATAGCAGAATGTGTTTTGGGGTGTAATTTGTGGTATGCATATGCTGTGTGTGAGAAATAACCTGCTAATATGACAATTTTGTGAAAAAAATAAAAAAAAGAAAAAAAATCTTGATTTTGTAAAGAATTGTGGGAAAAAATTACAACTTCAAAAAACTTATCATGCATCTTTCTAAATACCTTGGAATGTCTTCTTTCCAAAAAGGGGTCATTTGGGGGTATTTGTACTTTTTATGGCATGTTAGGGACTCAAGAAATGAGATAGGCCGTCAGTACTTCAGGTGTGATCAATTTTCAGATATTGGCACCATAGCTTGTGGACTCTAAAACTTTCACAACGACCAAATAATATACCCCAATTTGTACTTATTTTTACCAAGGATATGTAGCAGTATAAATTTTGGCCAAAATTTATCAAGAAAAATGACAAAATTTGCTAAATTTTATAACAGAAACGAAGAAAAATTCATTTTTTTACCGAATTTTCAGTCTTTTTTCTTTTATAGCGCAAAAAATAAAAAACTCAACGGTGATTAAATACCACCAAAAGAAAGCTCTATTTGTGTGAAAAAAAGGACAAAAATTTCATTTGGGTACAGTGTTGTATGACTGAGTAATTGTCATTCAAAATGTGAGAGCACCGAAAGCTGAAAATTGGTCTGGTTATTAAGGGTGTTTAAGTGCCCAGTGGTCAAGTGGTTAAAGCTTGACATGTTGGGTATCTATTTGCTCCGCGCAACCTCATCCTTTATATTTTAACAAAAATTGGGTAATATATTGCATTTCTGTGCCCCAAAAATTCACTTTAGTGTATTCCTTACTGAACATTAAAGGATTGGTAAGCTGCAATATAGTACATTTTTGGGTTTAACACCACTTTAATAATTGAACCAAATGTGTAAACAATGCAAATGTTAAAGCTTGCATCTAGCAAGCATTGAGTGGGAAGGAACTCGACTATGGCTTGACTGGTGGTGGGGATTACAGTAGTGTTCCCAGGCCATATGTGAACACCCATGAAAAGTACCTTGAACAAATACCGTAATTTCTAACTTGGACCTGAAGGAACACCACCTCTATAACTGCTGAACATGCAACCCTGACACCAACAGTAAACACAAGAACTTAGAAGAGAATCTTCATTTATATCCACAACAGTAGAAACCATGTATTTTTTACATTAAAAACAAAGCAAATGGTCAATACACTAATGCAGGGGTCTCAAAACTTTCTAAACAAAGGGCCAGTTTACTGTTCTTCAGACTCTAAGGCCCCTTTCACACTGGGGTGGTTTACAGGCGCTATTGCGCTAAAACATAGCGCCTGCAAACCGACCCGAAACAGCTGTTGCTGTGTCTTCAGTGTGAAAGCCCGAGGGCTTTCACACTGAAGCGGTGCGCTTGCAGGACGCTGAAAAATGTCCTGCAAGCCACATCTTTGGTGCGCTGTAGGAGTGGTATATTTACCGCTCCTATAGCGCCCCTTCCCATTGAAAACAATGGGGCAGCGCTCCGAACCCGCCAGCAAAACGCTGCTGCAGCGGCGGTTTTAACCCATTTTCGGCCGCTCGCGGGGGTAAAACCCGCCCAGCTAGCGGCCGAAATGCACCGCTAAGACGGCAGTAAAGCGGCGCTAAATATTTACCGCCAGCGCCCCCAACGCCCCAGTGTGAAACCAGCCTAAGGGGGCCAGACTGTAGCCAGTGGGAGTAGAAAATGCCCCAGCGATAGTGAGAGTGTGAGAGTAAAAACAAATACATAGCACGTCTGGTTAGTAAGAGGAGGAATAGGGCCCAATTATTGGTGTCAGTGGGAGGACTAGTACCCCATTGTTGGTGTCAGTGGAAGGAATAATGCTCCATCGGTGTCAGTGGGATTGTCCCATCGCTGTTGCCAGTTGGAGGTATTACACCCCACTATTGGTGTCAGTGGAAGGAATGGTGCCACATTGTTGGTGTTAGTGGAAAAAATAGTGCCTTGTATCAGTGGAATGAACAGTGCCAAAGGGCCGAAAAAAGGCAAGCAAAGGGCCACATATGGCCTGCAGGACACATTTTGAAGACCACTGCACTAATGCATTGTAACTACCTTAAGATGAAAGTGCTGCAAAAAAGGTTAGAAGTAAAATTACTTCTTGGGGAACAGTGATCATAATCCTGCTAGTACATGACATATTGGAATTAATTACAATACTGTTAACAATACCTCTATATTATTACGGTACTTAAAATTACCAGCATTATCTGTATGAAGACAAATAAGTGGTAATAATTAATGTCCCAGTCCTTTAAATTTGATATATGGTGGTGACGTGGGAACAAACTCCACTGCATCATTCTTATAGGATTCATCTAGTTGCACTGCAGTGCTTGTAAATCCTGCTCAAGACAAATAGATTAAGTCTGTGGGAAAAGATTAGCTAAATATCAATACGTCTCTTCACCTTATGTAGCCTGAAAAATTACAGATTCACAAGGATTTTAAAGAGAAATGGACACATCCTTTGGTGCAAACTTTGATGTCCCCTTCGGATTTTATGCCATATTCAACTTTTTGTATTGTATACAAGACAATCACATTATTTGGCTTGAAAAAAATGCCAGCCAATGCCAGGGTACGCCTTTACGATCATGGTGTGATTTATATATCATAATAGCTGGAGTCTGGGAGGCATGTATAATAATATTATTATTATTATACAGGATTAATATAGCGCCGACAGTTTGCGCAGCGCTTTACAACATATGGTCAATATCTAGCACACAGAAGGAAAGAGTGGCGACTGCATCTGCAACTGCAAGGATGTTAGTTAGACTTGAAACACACATAGGACACCTCAATCTAATTCATAATAAAAGAAGAAATACATGAGAATTCAGTAATATCTTGCACACCTGAATTGGAAGACATAGGTTTAAGAGAATGGAGATTCAGTAATGACTATATGAGTATATGAGCAAAATTTATGAATATGCCAACTATGAGCACCTTAATTCACTAAGTGACATTAGCAATTAGCCACAGCATTAAGGCCAATGGGTCTCACTATTGCACAGCAAGGCAATGGCTAGGTGCCCAGGCAGCCAGACAAACTTTGCACATGCCTACTACCCTCGTCCAATGGGCCCCATTTTTTCTAGGAACAACTTGCAAGGTTTTGTTTGACAGAACACACCTTTGCTGCAGAATGCCTTTAACAGGTATAAAAATAATGATTGTGTAACATACAGAAAGATTGAATATTTGTAGCCCACTTGCAGTACAAGTCCTTACAAAACAACAGCCTAATCTTTGGGCTAATGAGTCCCATAGTTGAAAGACACGCTTATCTTTTTTTTTCATCTTTGCGTTTTTTTTTTTTTAACATAAACTTTATTTATTTTTCAACAGACCAACAGAGTATTATGCACGGTACACTTCATACATTAGTAGGGAAACAAAAACATTTGTACATGTACGCGGGTGGTTTAGAGTAATGTAATCTTACTTCATCACTTAACTTTCCCAATTCGTAGCGAATAGTAGGATGACTAGTGGATCAAGGCATATTACCCAACTAAGGGGGGAGAGTACCCCATGGCAAAGCTATGATACCTGCTGTAGCGCTCCAGTCATGTATGAGTCAGATGGGATGGACCATTTTTTTAGTCAAGGGTCAGGTCTCGTGCTGATACCCAAGGGGCCCAGATTTTGTCGAATTTGTTCGGGCAATTCCTACCCAGGTACGTCAGCTTGTAGAGGGGTAATGCATCATTAATTAGTTTCATCCATAACTGTCTAGTGGGGGGTTGGGTTTGGTTCCAGAACAAAAGGATGGCTTTCCTGGCGTAGTAAGATGCGTAAAAGACAAAGAGCTTCCTCTTCTGGGGGGCTTCAAGGAAGTCGCAGACCCCCAACAGGAGGGGAATGGGGCTATAGGGGACTCTAATTTTCCCTATGGAGTTAATATCTGCCAGCACTTCTCTCCAGAATACCTCTATTCGAGGACAAGACCAGACAACATGGAAGAAGCCCGCGCCATCCTGTCCACACCTCGGGCACACCGCTGAGCGACCAGGATAGATCCTTGCCAGGCGAGCGGGTGAGTATTGAGTACGGTGTAGGAATTTCAGCTGTGCGAACCTATCCCTAGCGGAAATCATTAGTGGCAGGAATTGCTGAATGCCCTCCTCCCAGTCATCGTCAGCCAGTTCAGGGATATCCGCCTGCCAGCTATTATACAACTGTGTTACTTTAGAGGTGTCCAGAG
Source organism: Lithobates sylvaticus (assembly GCA_028564925.1). Classification (NCBI taxonomy): domain Eukaryota; kingdom Metazoa; phylum Chordata; class Amphibia; order Anura; family Ranidae; genus Lithobates; species Lithobates sylvaticus. Next base: position 96,693,579 of record CM053027.1, read on the forward strand.
CTGCCAGCATGTTATATAGCGTAGAGAGCATGCCCCCTTTTTCAGCGGATCTCAGATTAGACTCTAAAGTCGACATCCGCAGCGCTATCGCCCTAGGAAATTGAGTTTGGTATGCATGACGCAGCTGGATAAATCTAAAGAACATATGGTTTGGTAGGCCCCTATCTCTCTTTAGGTCGTCAAAGGAGGTCAAACGTCCCCCAGTGACCACATCCCCCAGGTGTGTAATTCCATGCCTGATCCATATAATCGGGTCAGGAATAGACTGGAAGTGGGGCAGTCGGGGGTTACCCCACAGTGGGGTGTGAGGGGACCACACATCTGGTTCCTGCAGCAGCGCATATACCTTGTCCCACACTTTGAGGGTAGCCTTCATGGGGGTGGACACCTCCGGGTTGGATGTGGGACCCTTAAATACCAGGTCCCTGAGTTCCACCTGAGAGCCCAGCAGTGCGGCTTCCAGTGCGGACGCAGGGTTGGGCAGTTGTTCAGATAGCCACCACTGAACAGTGACTAAAACCGCCGCCCAATAATATTTTATGAGATTCGGCAGGGCCAGCCCTCCCAGCGCCAGTGGAAGTTGAAGGGTTGTCTTTGCTATTCTAGGTGTGGCCCCTTTCCATATGAAATTGGTTAGGATACTATCTACCTTTTTGAAAAAGGAGACGGGCACCGCTACAGGTGTCTGCCTGAAGAGGTACGTAAATTTTGGAAGTATTGTCATCTTAAGAAGATTGACGCGCCCCACCGGTGTGAGCGGGAGGGACTTCCAAACCGCACATCTTTGTGACAAGTGGGATACTATCGGGGTCAGGTTTAGTTTGATGAATTGGCCTAGATCGCGGTGTATTTCAACCCCTAGGTACCTGAACTGAGGGACCCTCTGCAGCTGTGCATCCGATAGCCGTGGAGCATTATCAGGATGTAGGGGGAATAGTATAGATTTGCCCCAGTTAATGCACAACCCCGAGTATTCCCCGAAGGTGTTGATGACTGTTAGAGCCTTTTGGAGAGAGACACCGTCATCTTTGAGGTACAGAAGGGTGTCATCAGCATAAAGCGAAACTTTTTCGTGTATTGGGCCTATCGTGACACCCTGTATGTCTTGGCTGGACCTCAGGAGTATTGCCATCGGTTCTATGGCCAGTGCGAACAACCCTGGTGACAGGGGGCACCCCTGTCTCGTACCTCTACCCAGGGCGAAAGGTGGTGATAACGCCGAACCTGTGCGGACTCTAGCTGTGGGGTTCTTATAGACTGCCTCTACCCAGGAAATAAAGATTGGGCCAAAGCCGAACCTGCGGAGGACCTCCCACAGATAGGGCCATTCGACCGAGTCGAAGGCCTTCTCTGCGTCAAGAGAGGCTACCACCGCAGGCTGGGCGTCCCCCCTACCCGAGGCCAGGACCGCATATAATCTTCGGAGATTGATATCCGTCCCCTTACTGGGCATGAAACCCGACTGATCTTCGTGGATTAGGGTGAGTATTACTTCGTTTAGGCGTCTGGCCAAGATCTTGGTCAAGATTTTGGCATCTGAATTTAAAAGGGAAATAGGCCTGTAGGACGAACACAGCTGAGGGTCCTTCCCAGGCTTAGGGATCACTACTATTATGGTTTGAGCCATTGATGGGGGGAGGACCCTGTCCTCTAGCGTTTTGGTAATCATATTATGTAATCTGGGCACTAGTTCCTCAGCATATTGCTTGTAGAACTCCGGTGGCAAACCGTCTAGGCCCGGGGTTTTACCCGCCTGTAATGAGCCCAGCGCTATACGAACTTCCTCTGTGGAGATCGGGGCGTCTAAGAGTTCCCTCGCGGGGGGTGTCAAGGTTGGGAATGACACGGAGTCCAGGTAATTAGCTAATTCCACGTCCGTGCAATGCACTCGGGAGGAATATAGTTTAGTGTAATAATTTACAAAGCAGGTATTAACTGCACCAGGGTCCGACGCCAGCGTGCCGTCGTCTCGCAATATTCGGGGGATAGCGGAAACCGTGGACTGTTCCTTAGAGATCCATGCTAACATCCTCCCAGTCTTATCACCCTGTTCGAATATACGCTGCGTTTGAACCAATTGTTTTTTCTCGACCTTTGCCACTCGGAGCAGCATTACTTCCCTGTACGCCACCCTCATGTCCTGAGCTGTGATGGGGTTGGCCGTTTGGGCAAAGCGTGCCTCAAGTGCCTGGGCCTTCTCCTCCGCCTCTTCCAATATGATCTGGTCGTTCCTACGTTCCCGGTTAATAGAGGAAATGTAGCAACCCCTAGTGTATGCCTTGAAGGCCTCCCAGTCATTACTAGGTGTTGTGGTACCCCCATTCAATAGCCAGTACTGCGCTATCTGTTTGGCTATCTCTATTTCTAGCGTAGGGTGACTGATCCAGAACTTAGATAGTCGCCAGATCCTGTCTGCCTGAGGGGTCATGGTCTGTATGGAGCAGAGTAGGGGGGAATGGTCAGAGATACCACGGGGGAGCATCTTAATGTCCTGAACTTTGGGTAGCACCCCAGTGCTACCATATATCAGGTCTATGCGGGATAGCGTATTATGCGTCAGGGAGTGACATGTATACATACGCTCCAGGGGGTGCTTCCACCGCCATATATCCACCAAACCATAATTTTGTGCCCATCTGGATAAGGACGAGTCCGTGTCAGGGTCGGGGGAAAGTTTGTCTAGGGAGGGGTTCGGGGTCGCGTTGAAGTCCCCTACCACCAGTATGTTATCCGTAGGGAATTGGGCCAGTAGGGTAGTAATGGACCTCAGGAATGTGAGGGTGGCTGACGGGGGGGCGTATAAACCCACTATCACCATCTCCACCGTGTCGACAATAGCGTGCAGGAGCACGTACCGTCCTTCTGGATCTAGTTTAACCGTAAGCAATTCAAAGGCTAGAGACTTGTGGATCAGTATGCTGACGCCCCTGGCGTGACTAGAATAGGTGGCATGGTAGTGGTGGTTCACCCAGGGACGTTTAAGGCCCATGACCCTCCCACCCAGCAGGTGTGTTTCCTGGAATATACAGATTTGGGGATTGTATTTCTGCACATAGTGGAATACTAAGGAGCGCTTTATTTTATCGTTCATTCCCCTCACGTTCCATGATAGTATCTTTAAGGGGGCCATGGTTCATTTAGGGTTGGATAGGTATAGGGGTATTCCTCCATCCATCCATCCGTGGGGGCATTCCTCCCCCCCACCCGCAAGTCAGTCGTATACCTCAGTCGATATAAATGGACATTAAGCATAATACCATATATCTCAGCTTGCATAGTGTGTAGGTCTGAGTGCGGTCGTCTAAGACCATAGAGACAGCAAAAATGAGAAAAGAAAAAACTAAACAAAAACAAAACCAGCGAACATAACTCCCCTCCCAACCTACCCCGCGCCGTAATAAACATATCACAGGGAGCTTGATTACCCAAACTTAACCCAAAACTATAGGTCTAAGGAAATATTCCTATGGGGGCGGTGTGTACCTAGAGCACACCAAGGACACAGTTCTCAATTACGTGGGTATGGGACTCCGCGGTCCCGGCCATCAGAGGGAATAAGCAAAAGACACATGAGAAATAAAAAGGAAAAAAAAGGGGGAAAAAATAAAATAAAAAACCCTTAATAACATTGCATGGGGTGATTAGCACCCAACTCTTAGACTGATCTAAGGGCACAAACTTAGTTACATTGCTATGTAGGCATACCAAATGAGTCCTTAGGAGTTTTTCCTCCTGTGCAGGAAGAGTTCAGTCCCGTAATTGGGACAACCTGAGACAATCGAGGAGGAGACCCCCCCCCCCCAACCCCTCCTCCAGGAGGGAAAGCGAGGGGGACAAATACAAAGGAGAAAAGAAAAATTAAAATGGGGGGGGGGTTGTGAAAAAAAAAAAAAAAAAGAAAAAAAATAAAAAAAGCACACAGGGGGTCCAGGATCACGTAGGGGCTCCCCCCCTCCCCCATCACATCCTCCCCTCCATCCCTTCCCCGTCAGACAAATCCTCCGAGTATGGCAGTTTATTAGGGACTCCCCCGGGGGTCAGTGCACGGCCGTGTGAGTTACATACCCGCACGGGCTTCGTTCCGGGCCGTTCAGAATAGGCATGGGGGATGGGGGGGGGGCAATCGAGTCCACGTTCTAACCTCCCGCTCTCACACCTCATGTAGCAGTCATCGGGGGAATGTGAGTTCCATACGGGAGAGCGGTGCGATGAACCGGCAGGGGTCAGCCCCCCTCCCCATAAACTCCTACCCGTACGATCGGGACCGTCTCAGTGCACTGCGGCCAGACCCCGTGCATTGCGTCCGGGCTATCAGTGGGAAGTACTGCCGCCCCTTGGGCCCCAGGGAATGTACCTTAATGATGGGAGCAAATTCGCGATCCTTGGCAGGGCCGTCTTGTCTTCAGTCCCCGGTGGAGTTATAGCGCCGCCGGAGCATGGAGGAGAGGATCCCTCAGCCGAGGGCGGTAAAGGCAGCTGGTGTCAGGGTCGGAGAGGAGGTGAGATCACGTTCCGGAGTGCTATCGGTCCCTGGGGAGGGACTCCACCCAGCGCGAGGCCTCTTCAGGTGAGGTAAAAAATCTTGATGTTTCCCCATCTAGCACCTTGAGCCGAGCAGGAAAGAGCATGTTGTACTTCATCCCTCTCGCGCGGAGTAAAGCCTTCACATGGTCAAACGTGCGCCTCTGCCTCTGGGTCTCCACAGAATAGTCAGGGAACAGCATGATTTTAGCATTTGCATGTCGCAGTTCCCCCAGCTTTCTTGCTTCTCTGAGTATTAGGTCTCGGTCACGGAAATTAAGTAGCCTGAATATGAATGTCCTCGGCGGAGTCCCGGGTGGGCCTCTAACTGATGGCATCCGATGAGCTCTCTCCACCACGAAGTGGGGGGAGAATGGCGCCTGCGGGAATAACGCGCGAAGGAGCTGCTCGGTGTACGGCACTGGGTCTCGGCCTTCTACCCCCTCCGGGAGTCCCACCACTCGGAGGTTGTTCCTCCTGTTTCTGTTTTCCTGATCCTCCGCACGCGATTCCACCGCCTTCATTTTAACCTGCAGAGTACGTATGGAGGAGTCATGCTCCCGGAGGGTATCCTCGGCGTCACCGACCCTTCTCTCAGCCTCCGAGAGCCGGTCGCGGACCTTGTCCATGTCCCTCCTGACCAGTCCCATCTCCAGCTGCACCTGTTCAATTTTGGCTGTCAGCGAGGTTTGGCAACCCGTGATTGCCTGCATCAGGGCGTTGAATTGGTCCGTTCCCAGCGTGGATGGCTCCGCTTGTTCTGTTTGGGACGCCATGTCTGCCGCACACAGTACACGTGGGCCCCAGGGTGTTTGAGAGGACTTCTTGGCCGGGGCGCGCTTCCGAGGGGTTCCGGAGTTGCCTCTTCTCATGCCCAGTCAGTGCCTGTGCTTGTAGGTTAGTTTAGGCTTGTATTTGTGTCTTAATAGCCGGATAAGTTAGCCTCCAGGCGCGGAGCTCCTGTCCCACACGTCCTCCTAGGTCGCCATCTTGGCCACGCCCCCATCTTTGCGTTTTTATTTAAAAAATAATCCAGGTATGGCATCAAGCTGTGCCAATGAAACTATGCATATACCATACCTGTGGGATCCCTATAGAAACTGGAAATTACTGTAGTAGACACCGCTACTCCAGTGATCTCCACTAGTCTGGGTCCCGTGCCAAGTGATTGCCCTGCTGCTAACTTCCTGAATACAGGAAGTTAGCCACTGGGCATGGGCCCTAATCAGAGAATGTTTTGCATCTTCTCAATGAATGCAAAGCATTCTCTGATTGGATGAGGTGGTGAGTATGACTTCACCCCACCACTCTCCACCTTGTCCAATCACAGAGCATTTTGCATGCATTGAGAAAATGCATAACAATCTCTGAGAGGGCACCTGTGCCACTCAGCTAACCTCCTGTGTTCACAATGCAGCAAGGTAGCTGCACGGTTTGGCACCCAGAAGCAAGTGGAGATCACTATGGTAATGGTGTCTACTACAGTGATTTCCAGCTTCTAGAGAGATCCCACAGGTATGGAAATGCTTAGTCACTTTGGTCCAAAACCAATGTCACTATGTAAAAATCCTATAACTGGAATTGTTCTTTAATTTCTATAAAACATAACAATTTTATAACCATGTACCACAACGATATTGTTCTTGCTACATTAGTATATAATGTATATTGCTCATATTAAATGTTTGTTGAAGTAATTCTTCTAGAAATATACCAATGTCCTATGTAGTTCCATTGAGGTGTGTTGGAAGCACAGCAAGTAGACATTTCCTGTTCTTGTTTTATATTGTATATCTTTTGTAACGATCTCTTTGGCAAATATCATTATAGCTATTAGGCCTCTTGCACACGGACACCTGAGCCTGTACACTATAAATTCCTTTGTATTTCCCCCACCCAGAATGCCCAGGTGCTGTGTACAGAACATGTACTCCTGCCTTCTTGTAAGTAGTTTTAACCTTCATTAAAAAGCCTGGATTTTTAATTTCTACAATATGAGTTCCTCCTTTGTCTCTCCCTTTTGCTGAGCCCACTGTTGAACATCCTGGTCATATGGTAACCCACCCTGGAATCTTGGCTCCTGATATCCATCTATCCCATGGGGAAACTGGGATAAGGTACAGCCAGACCTCCATCTTGGGGTCAGAGTAGCTGAGCCCGCTGTTGAACATTATGGTAAACCATACTGGAACCTTGGCTCCTGATAGCCATCCATCCCATGGGGATATTGGAATAAAATGCAGCCAGACACCCATCTTGGGGTAAGAATAGCTGTTAAGCGGCTTGAGAGTTAGATGTGCATTTTTGGGTGTGAAGATTTCACTATCCACACTTAAATATGGATTTTTGTTGATACATATGTATAAATGAACTTTTTGCACAAGAGCACTTCTCTTCTTTTTTCCACTGGACTTTACTGGATTATTAATGAATGTTTTTTAACACATTCCTATTTACAGTTTTTGATATATGAACTTCTTACTTAATTGAATTTATGCACGTTATATTGATAGTGCAACACGTTTTTCGTTATTATAAATATCATTATAGCTATTAGGCCTCTTGCACATGGACACCTCTGCACTGTAAATTCCTTTGTATTTCCCCGCCCAGAATGCCAAGGTGCTGTGTACGGAACATAGACATGAATGACTGTGCAGTTGTACGGGGGTATATGCCTATGCTCATGTAAACGAGAGTATAGCTCAGGCGGCTATTAGAAGAGGCCTTATGCTGTATGTGTAAAATAAATCAAATAACCTTTATGTTTTACATTCTATTATAATAATGCCCGTCCAAATTGTAAACTGATTATTAGAAAGCAACTTTCCTGATGGCTCCATGTCAGCACAGCTGGGTGAGGCCCCGCCCACCCCCTACGTAATCAGGACTTAATTATACATTTTTCGCTCACCTCAGCGTTCCTTTTTCTTCCTCCTAGGTCAGGACTAATGGTATCTCCCCTTCTAGCCGGTATAAAATGCTGGCTGGGTGTCCAGATTTGTCTGCTGCTGGACGCAGTCCCTGCTTTCTAAGCTGCTAATGGCAACTTTGTCAGGGAGCCCTGCTGCTGATCCTCGGGCCGCTTCATGCTGCCTTGAACAGTCACTTTGGGGGGAGCTGGGACCTCTCGCTCCCTGTCACCTCAAAGACTTCTGACCGCCCAGGGTAACCTAGAGGCACAAGCACCGTCGACTTCAGATGCATCCTCTCCTGAAGAGGAGGATACCCAGTATGATGGATTTGACTTTGACGTAGTACAACCTTTTGTGAAAGAGATTAGGCAGGCCCTGCTGTGGGAAGATGGGCCAGAAGAACCGCAGAAGAAGCAAAGGAAGTATTTTGCAAACATGAAGCGGGAGACAGTGATTTTCCCTTCATGGAAGAGATCCAGGAAGTGATCTATGATGAGTGGAAGCATTTATATAAGAAGATGATGTTCAAGAATCGGTTTGCAAAGCTGTATCCATTTAAATCAGAGAAGGTGAAGGTTCTGGAGGAGCCTCCAGTAGTGGAGGCAAAACTCATGCGCCTTGCCAAACACGTAACCCTGCCACTAGATGACGCAGTATCCTTCAGGGACGTACTGGATAGGAGGGTAGATGTAGATCTTAAAAAGGTTTACACACTGGCTGGTGGAGCATGTAGGCCATCAATGGCATTGGCCGCCATTTCTAAGGCCATGGAGGTCTGGATGCATAAAGCCGAGGGGGCAGTGGAGAATGACCTGGGCAAAGCTCAGGTCCTAGCCTCGTTAGCAAATTTGAAGCTAACAGCTTTGTTTATGGCTGAAGCATCCATCGACCTAATCAAGATTCTGGCAAAAGTTATGCTAAACGCAGTAACTGCCAGAAGAGCCCTTTGGCTGAGGCCCTGGGTGGCTAACCCAGGGTCCAAGCAGGGATGGTGCATGATACCATTCGAGGGTCACTCCCTGTTTGGGAATAAATTAGACATGGCCATCGCAAAGGCGACTGGTGGGAAATCAGGATTTATCTATCCCGCAGGATCAGAGCTTGCTTCATAAGAAAAACACAACCTTCAGAAACATGGCAAGACCTAGAGGCAGAGAAGCCGGGTCCTACAGGCCAGGAAGGGAGTTTTGCTGGAAATGGCCAAATTCTGCAACAAACCGCAAATCTAGAAGACCAACCTCTTCCTTGGGGCAAGAACCTCAGAAGTCTTTTTGACTACCCATCGGCTCACACTTGCCAGGTAGGAGTCAGGTTATTCAGGTTCCGTCAAGTGTGGGCAGAAAGGATAAGGGAGCCGTGGGTGATATCGACCATAGGGTACGGGAATAGCTGAAAATTCCTCAAGCAGCCCAGAGAGCCTTTGTCTCAACAAAAATGCCTCCAGAAAACGGGAAAACAGGATGTCTTTTGAAAATACATACAGACCCTCCTGGAGCAAGAAGCGATAGTTGCAGTTCCTCAACAGGAGCGTTTTTCTGGACACTACTCGCCTCTGTTCTTGGTTCAGAAAAAGTCAGGGACTTGGAGGCCAGTATGAGACCTCATGGACCTCAACAGGTCCATCAAGAAGGATCGATTCAGGGTGGAGTCGCTCCAAACAATCCTGAAGGTCATTCAACCGGGAGACTGGCTACTGTCGGTGGACCTCAGGGATGTGTACTTCCACATGCCTGTGGCCCCGTTCTACCAGAGGTTTCTTTGGTTTGCAGTAGGACAACTTCGCTATCAATTTGTATGCCTGCCCTTTGGGCTGACCACATCTCCCAGGGTATTGACGAAGATCATGGTGGCCCTGGTGGCACACCAACGATTGCAGGGAATCTGTATACACCACTATTTGGATGACATTTTACTTCTAAGCCAAGACAAGGACACGCTCCTGACACACCTGAAAAGACAACCTTGTTGACATTGGAGAGTTTTGGCTGGCTGATCAATCAAGAAAGGAGTCACCTCATGCCGACTCAATCTGTGGTGTACTTAGGTGTGAAGATAGATACCCGGGTGGCATCAGTGGCATTACCCAGAGACAAGATGTCCTGTATCCTGAAGACGATGTCGGCAGCTCGAAAGAAGGCGTACCTGCCAACAATAGACTGCATGCGACTTCTTGGTATAAGGATCTCAACCACTCCGATGGTCAAATGGGCTCAATGGAACTCGCGCCTCTTCCAAATGGGTCTTCTAGATTAATGGAGATTGGGGGATCTTGGTTGGAGAATCCAGATCAAAGTCCAGATGAGTATCAACTTGGACTGGTGGTCGAGGCAGCAGAATCTTCTTCGTGGCTGAATCAGTGATTGGGCTCAAGCCAATTTACAGTTGCTAACAGCAGTATATGTGCCCGGGCATCTGAACACTCAAGCAGACTACCTGTCCAGAGCGGACTTGGACAACAACGAGTGGGCCCTGTCACCACAGATCTTTCGGAGCCTGGTGGCATGTGCCTTCCTTCCGGAGGTGGGCCTGTTTGCCTCTCCTAACAATACCAAATTACTACGGTTCTTCGCCAAGTCCAGTCACCCGCAAGCAATGGGGTGGATGCTCTAACAGCAGAATGGAATTTCAGAACGGCATATGCCTTCCCTCCGATCCCAGTGAGCCTCCTCTTTTTTGCGCAGGTTGCGGCAGGAGAAGGTGTCCAACCTGGCGGTAGTACCGGACTGGCCGAAGATACCTTGGTATCCTCTGCTCCTCTCATTGAGCATCAGGGAACCATGCCCTCTACCAATAACGTCGGACCTGCTAAAACAGGGGCCAATCTGCCACCCGGCCCCAGAGAGCCTGAAATTAATGGCCTGGGTCTTGAGAGGCGAAGGCTAATCAGTCTGGGTTGCTCAGCCAGAAACACGAGTACCCTAATGAAAGCCAGGAAAGACAGTACCAACAATGCCTATACCAGAACTTGGAACAAGTTTGTGGAATTTGCATACAGACATGACTTTTTGCTAGATTCGCCAAGGGTCTGCCACATTCTGGAGTTTCTCCAGGCGGGATTGGAACTAGGCCTCTCCAATAGTACTTTAGGGCCCACGTGTCTGCTATCTCGGCTTTCACTGATACCCAGTGGGCCGTGGATAAGTTGGTGATCTGATTCTTCAGAGCAGCCATCCGCCTAAGACCACCGAGGTCTCTAAGATTTCCAAAGTGGGACTTGCCTCTAATCTTGGATTTCCTTTCATCAGACACCTTTGTTTCTCCTGTCACTCTATGGCATTTCTCATTGAAGACCGCCTTTCTCATGGCAATAACTTCAGCCAGAAGGTTATCCGAGATAGCGGCATTGGGGTTTAAAGAATCCTTCCTCTATTTCTTCCCGGATAGAGTGGTGCTCAGGCCAATGCTAGGATTCGTTCCGAAGGTAGCCTCTAGTTTCCATATGAAACCAGAAATCTCGCTCCCAATGTTTCTCGCAGAGAACTCTCAGAATCCAAATCCACTCAATGAGGAGGTCTTCATTGAAAGCCTATGTGGGCGCAACAGCTGAACTTAGAAAGTCAGACCATTTCTTCGTCATCCCGAATGGTGCTCGGAAGGGCCTGAGGGCTTCTGGTAGGGTGATTGCCTCATGTCTAGTCAATACTATATCGTTGGCCTACAGAACAATGGGTTTGCCTGTGCCTGTGGGGGTCACAGCGCATTCCACTAGGGGAGTCTCTACCTCCTGGGCAGCAGCGGGACAGGTGTCCTTGGAGATGATCTGCAAGGCAGTCACATGGACGTCCATACATACCTTGATGGCACACTATTGCTTGGAGCCGGCGGCTCTGACTACAGTCGATTTTGGCAGAAGTGTTTTGGCTTCCGCCTCCAGTGTAGATTTTCAAGCATTACCCTTACCCTAATATACTTTTCTCAAGCATTATCCTCCCATGCGTGGCTAGTTAATTCCCAGCTGTGCTGACATGGAGCCGTCAGGAAAACGGAAAATTGAACAATACACAATACCCGCCCAGTTAAGTAGTACGAGTTACGGAACGCTGAGGCTGAGGTGAGTGAAAAATGTATAGTTTTTTTTTTTTTTTTTAACTTAATATTTCTTTATTAATTTCTTGATTACAAAACAGAACATATTCTTATACACATATCATATCTTATTATTTTTAACATTGCTGTTCCCATCTATTTTAACCCTTACCCTGCTGCCTGCCAGTTTTGTGCCAGCAGTTTCCTAGCCTGGATGAGTATACAGACCTTTGCTTCTAATTTTAATTCAATCTCAAAATTTGTGTTTTGTGTTCAATACTGTCCTCCAATACCTCTGCAACATCGGGCATCTCCATACCATGTGTATGAGATCTCCGGGATCTTGACACCTAGGGCATTTATCATCTGATTTCCGGAACGCTGAGGCGAGTGAAAAATGTATAATTTGTAGGTACCTATAGAATAACTTATTTGGTATCCCGTATTCTCTCCTTAATTCTGCAAAGGATTTCAATGTATTAGCCTCATAACACGCACTTTTTTCCCCTTAAAATCAGTTCCTCTCGCAGTTCCGCCCACATCCACTGATTGCGAGTGGAGCCGAGCGCCGACAACATAAAGAAATCCACGTTCGGCTGAGTCCCGCCCCTGTCTGCGAGCAGTTCCGAGACTAGCCGAACTCGGATTCCTGTATGTTGTCAGCGCTCGGCTCCACTCGCAATCAGTGGAGGTGGGCGGAACTGCGAGAGGAGCCGAAAATAGCCGAAAATACACGCGGCTTTCGATATGTCACGCGGCGCTCGTCCTCCCCACTCGGCGACAATTTTAAATGGGCAACGCTGCAAATATACTGGGCAAGGCTGCAATAGCACTGGACAAGGCTGCACTGGGCAAGGCTGCAAATGCACATGGCAAGGCTGCACTGGCACTGGGCAAGGCTGCAAATGCACTGGGGGCAAGGCTTAAAGGATGGACAAGGCTGCAGTTGGCCACTGGACAAGGCTGCAATGATGGGCATTTAAATGTAAGTTTTATTTTTCCTTAAACTTCCCTCCTTAAAGTTTTTTTCCTTAATATTCCCTCCTAAACTTGGGGTGCGTGTTATACGCCGGCGCGTGTTATACGCCGATAAATACGGTAGTTGTTTTACTCTGGTTATACCCAAGTCCTCCCATTCTCTAATTCTTCCCATGGCCTGAACTTCCTTCAAATTTTTATTGTCCCAGAGGGGGGAAAATTCCGACAGTCCCATATAACCCATTGCCATTTTAGCTGCTTTCCACACCCGCACAGCCATTTCCAATGTTGGTCCTCTGACCGAAAAAGAATTTGCCTCGAGGTTTCCTATTATGGTGCTATGCGGTGCATCCATCAGCATCATTTTGCTGCTGGAATTCTCTCCATCTTTTATGCCACAACCGCTCAAATGCTGTAACTGAGCGGCAAGAAAGTAACTGCGCGGGTGTGGAACCGCCATCCCTCCCTCCTTTGTTTTATTGTGGTTGAAAGTCCCCCATTCCTTTCTTCCCACCCTTCTTCCAGATCAATTCCCAGAGGGGGGAAAATTCCGACAGTCCCATATAACCCATTGCCATTTTAGCTGCTATCCACACTGGCCATTTCCAATGTTGGTCCTCTGACCGAAAAAGAATTTGCCTCATCCAGCTGTGCTGCCATGGAGCTTGTCAGGAAAGGAAAATTACGGTAAGTATTTGAGTAAAATTTTCCGTTATCTAACCTTAACACCTGGAAAAGTTGAGTGTTCTACTTACTGTAACTTTGCGTGCATATGTTGTGTCTTCAGTGTTTGAATGCAACCCTGTCAAAACAAAAAACAAATTTATTAAAATACACAAAATAAATCAGATAGTAAATTTTTCTTTATGCAGGACTACTAATCGACTGACCAACTAATCGATTGACAACTATTTTCATAATCGATTATGTCGATTAGTTGTTTCAACCCTACCACAGTGCATTCAAAGGTCCACCACCCAAAATGGGGTGTGCAGTACAGGCTTCTTGGGCAAAGAAAGAAAGCCTGTAGGAAACACCACATTGCATTGCTCCACTTTCCACAGGCATTGTGCCCTAGTACGCCCTCAAACTATGACATCTCTAGCATTGATTCGTGCATCCCTTTTTGGGTGCAAAGGATCGAGATTACCCCCTTCACCCCAAAGGCTGACTCTTCTCAGGATTCCATTAGGCTGACCCCAGGGTTTAGTGATATGTTTTTCCCAAAAGAGGCAAGCCCTTTTCATCTGGTGGGAGCATGTATCTTTTAATTATCACAACCAGCTGCTCAGTGGTTTTTGGCTCACTGTGACACACCCACCGTTGTAGGTCAACTGGCAGATTCTGAAGATATGGGCTCATCTTGACCCTCTCCATCATATGGGGTCCCGTCAAGGTCATGCAGGCAGCCATTTTCTGGCCAACTGGATTAGAGTATACATTTGTGCCCATGGGAGCTGATGTGATCAGTAATTCCACTGGTGCACCTGCTTGCTCTGACAGCTGTTGTTACCCTCAGACAGGTAAGAATCTTGAGTTTCAGGCAGTCATAGACCCTAGCGACGCCAGGAGTGAGGTCATAATATGCTTTTTGTGGGTCTTCTGAAAAAACTAGCAATTAGGCAACCCCATTTGTCCCTGGGCCACCTTTCCCATTCTTATGTACTCTCAAATGTTGTCAGAAATGCCTCCATGCCACCTTTAGGTGTCAACTTTTGAAATAAATAACTTGCTCTGGTGGTTGCCTGGTTGTTGGGGGTAACAACTGTTGGCTCACAACAACAGCTATTGGGACATCTGTGTTTATTTGTCAAAGTCAAAAGGAGGATATTGCCCCTTTAAATGTCAGTTTTTTCAAAGCCTGCCTGCATCCTCCACCAGTTGTGATGTTTTGGGGATAGGCAAAACTGCAGGACACAGGCTTCTAGGAAAATGATAGTCTTTTACTGAACTCAAAAGCTTTTCAACAGCAACACAAAGGTCTGTCTCAATAAAAGAAAACTCAAATGCTCCCTGTCAGGTCAACCTAGACTCAACATCATAAAAGAAAAATGCTTACTTCAACCAACAAAAGTTTCAGTGAGTCCATGCAAAGAGGCACCACAACGCTATCAAGGACACATCCCCTTTGGTCAGTATACTGTCCAAAGAAAAATATGGGGTCTGCCATTTCTGGTCCACTTTGGAAAAGGCTAGTCGCCTGGCTGTGTCTGGCTTCAATGCTGCTGAGTCACAAACACAAAGCACGCATGAGCAAACAAAAGTCAGAATTACTTATACCTATATGTGTTCCAGGTCAGTAACTCAGAAAGAATTAAAGTAATTACCCTTCTCAGCAATGGCACCCTCCATATTCCTTACAAGACAGGTTTCCGTTAATGCCTTGCAGTCTAATGGAACTGAGAAGTCTGACATCACCACAATAGCAATCAATAACTCCTACAATAAATAAAACTTTCACAGGGCAAATCAAACATGAGATCTGCCTACCGCAGGGAACACCTATGGTTTATTTTGTACCATTTTTCAGAAATCAGCCACATAAGTTATCTTCAAACTCCATTATTCAACATTAACTGTAATTATTAAAGTGGAACTATGAGCAAAATCAAAAATAACTTATGTGATGCAGTCTGTCACTTACATTAACAATGTAATTTTTGTTTTCTAGACCGCTGCCTGTAATGTGGTTTTAATACCGGTTGTTCCTGACAACAGACCCATTTGTTTTCCACTTCCTTTTTCAGTTGACAACGCTGTCGATTCTGCAGCAACATCAACTGTGAATTTGTATGTATTCTCACAGTGTTCTCCTTGGTTTCTGGTCCAATCACTTCTATAGAAAGTATGGAGCCCCCTGCCCCAACTTTCCTCATCTAAAAACGTCATCAGGGTGGTGAAAGGTGGGAGATCAGTGAACTTCCGTTCACAGATCTCCCTTGTGAAGTATGAATCTGGAAGTTTTCAGCTATGAGCAAACACACTCATAAGCTGCACACTTGCATGTAAACTGCACGCTGGAGTGAGAAGAATAACTCTAGGGCCACCATTTACAGTTAACTCTAAATGAATGAGCTGTAAAGAATTTGAAGTATCACCTCCAGACAGTGTTGGTCATCTTCCTTGATAAAGGAGGGCTCAAGTGCAGTTCTGACATTACTAAAATGTCACATATAATATTCAGTAAATGGAAAGCAATTGAAATCTGTCAGAGACTGCAGACATGCAACAGAAGATGGTACAAAAGGACAGGCATACTACAGGCAACTATCAGAGATGCAACAAGAGATGGTCCAAAAGACAGGCATAGCTTCTTGGTGAAAAAAAAAAAAGGACAGGCATACTACAGGCAACTATCAGACATGTAACAGAAGATGGTCCAAAAGGACAGGCATACTACAGACAACTATCAGAGCTGTAACAGGAGATGGTCCAAAAGGACAGGCATACTACAGGCAACTATCAGAGATGCAACAGGAGATGGTCCAAAAGGACAGGCATACTACAGGCAACTATCAGAGATGCAACAGGAGATGGTCCAAAAGACAGGCATAGCTTCTTGGTAAAAAAAAAAAAGGACAGGCATACTACAGGCAACTATCAGACATGTAACAGAAGATGGTCCAAAAGGACAGGCATACTACAGACAACTATCAGAGCTGTAACAGGAGATGGTCCAAAAGGACAGGCATACTACAGGCAACTATCAGAGATGCAACAGGAGATGGTCCAAAAGGACAGGCATACTACGGACAACTATCAGAGATGCAACAGGAGATGGTCCAAAAGGACAGGCATACTACAGGCAACTATCAGAGATGCAACAGGAGATGGTCCAAAAGGACAGGCATACTACAGGCAACTATCAGAGATGCAACAGGAGATGTCCAAAAGGACAGGCATACTACAGGCAACTATCAGAGATGAAAGACATGCAGCAGGAGATCATCAGAGACTGCAGAAATGATATAGGAGTTATTGGAGACTGGGGACACACTTTAGGAGATAGTCGTAGACTTTACATGAGCCTGATAGGGATTACCACTATTCCAGCTGTCTTACAAATCAGTCCTTCCACATTTGTGTTTTCCATTGCCCCTGTGGCTAGTTTCATATTTCTGTTCACAAGATTTATTATAAAAAAAGAAAAGGGTTTGACAGCACAGTGTAGAAGAAGATATTGGGAAAGAAATATACCAAACCTAACATATTACTAATAGCCACTGCTCACTGGCAAGTTATAGCGGAACTAAAGGCATTATACTTACCTCCTATGTAACAGTCTCTGGTTTCCTCACCGGCATCTTCTTCCCAGGTGTCGGTCTTTGAGTATCTCCATCGGCTGGGGTGGGATAACGTCATTCCTGCACATGCACAGGAGTCAGAGATACAGGGACCTTGCTGGTGATGTAGGCTGAGCTGCACATGTACAGTTCAGTTTACATGCTGCAGGAGACTGCGGGCAGGCAGGTAGATGTATATTAACACAGAGGAGACACTGCATGTCTCTTCTGCGATAATAGCCTGCCTGCTGGCAGTGTGTTATAAAATTAGTTCAGTTCAACTTTAAGAAGGAAAACATTGGCTGATGTTTGGTGAGGCATTCAGAAACCCTGAAGGTCTCCCATTAAATGCCATTAAAGGGCTGCAGGTTGGGGGGGCCAGGGACTTCAGGTATCATAGTACTTTGCGTGTCGCAGGTGTGCAGCATTTTTATAACTTAACTTTGTTGGTAAATTTTTCATCAACACAGTGTCATCATTTGTATTTAACAGAGCATTTGGAGATTAAAATTGTGTAAATTTGCACTAATTTAGACCACCCGAGTGCCTGCTACAGTGTGTCTAGGTGGCGCCGGTGGGGGCGGGTCTGGTGGAGGCGGTGTCTAAGCGTGTTGTATGATGTCATGGTGCAAGGAAGCCGTGCAGAGTGACGGGAGACTCGTATGCGGGTCAGAAGCAAGACAGGCCGGGAGCAGGATTGTCTGTGCTGTTTGGACTGGAGTGGACTAAAGGGACCACCTGGCATGGAGAGAGACTGTCACCGTGACTCAGGAGGGGAAGGTGAGGTCTCATCATCATCTATGCTGCTGTACACTGATTTCATATGTGTGTGCCGCCCATTCTAATTTCTCGCACTCCTGTCCCTAAGCTAGCAACTTACTATATTGAAAATAAAATAAGAAATGTGTTTTTTGCCTTAATATCTACCTTAAATCACATTGCTAATTGCATATTGTACTTGTTTGTAGCCTAAACACTGAAAATTACACTTAAAGCTGTCATTTTGTAACTTTTGCAAACATGACAGTAAATTTTGGATGTCATGTCAGTAAATTTCAATCTGGTCGGTTGGAAACACTGGTGCCATATATATAAATACATTTCACAATTGCTACAATTTAAAATTATAAAAAGCCAATGTTGATAAAGGTTATGTGAATTTATAATAAAATACACATCTTGAACCAAATCACTCTTTGAATGTTTAGCTTGAAAGGAAACCTGATTTTGGAAAAGGAGTGGGAGGACTAAATTGCTCCCTTTGCGGCTCTGTTCGGGGATCATGCAGCTAAAATTCCTCCATCACAATTACACAGCTAGCAAGAATATTCTCAGGTAAACCTGTAACTTCAACATGTCATTGTCACGGCATGTAGGGTTTTAACTGCAGATTGTTGTACACCTGCAGCCCAACACCGAATGCAAAACACATTGGAAGAAAGGGGATTTCTAGGTACAGTTGTGCTCATAAGTTTACACACCCTGGCAGAATTTTTTGATTTCTTGGCCATTTTTTAGAGAATATGAATGATAACACAAAAACATTTCTTTCACTCATGGTTAGTGTTTGGCTGAAGCCATTTATTATCAATCAACTGTGTTTACTCTTTTTAAATCATAATAACAACAGAAACTACCCAAATGGCCCTGATCAACAGTTTACATACACCAGTTCTTAATACCGTGTATTGCCCCCCTTTAACATCAATGACAGCTTGAAGTCTTTTGTGGTATTTGTGGATGAGGCGTTTTATCTTCTCAGATGGTAAAGCTGCCCATTCCTCTTGGCAAAAAGCTGAGGAAAAAGCTGTAAATTCTTGGGCTGTCTTGCATGTACTGCACGTTTGAGATCTCCCCAGAGTGCCTCAATGATATTGAGGTTAGGAGACTGAGATGGCCACTCCAGAACCTTCACTTTATTCTTCTGTAGCCAATGACAGGTCGACTTTGTCATGTGTTTTGGATCATTGTCATGTTGGAATGCCAAGTACGTCCCATGCGCAGCTTCCTGGCTGATGAATGCAAATGTTCCTCCAGTATTTTTTGATAACATACTGCATTCATCTTGCCAACAATTTTGACCAAATTTCCTGTGGCTTTGTAGCTCACACACTTTCCCAAAACATCAGCGATCCACCTGCTTTCATCATAGGCCTCGATGACTCCTCTCCAAATGTAGCATTTATGGTTGTAGCCAAAAGGCTAAATTTTGGTCTTATCACTCCAAATGACTTTGTGCCAGAAGGTTGGAGGCTTGTCTCTGTGCTGTTTGGCATATTGTAAGCGGGATACTTGCCAGTAATGGCTTTCTTCTGGCGACTCGGCCATGCAGCCCATCTTTCTCCAAGTGCCTCCTTATTGTGCATCTTGAAACAGCCACACCACATGTTTTCCGAGAGTCCTGTATTTCACCTGAAGTTATTTGTGGGCTTTTCTTTGCATCCCGAACAATTTTCCTGGCAGTTGTGGCTGAAATTTTAGTTGGTCTACCTGACTGTGGTTTGGTTTCAACAGAGCCTCTAATTTCCACTGCTGATTGGCATTCTCCTTGGATATATATATATTTTTGTTTTTTGAAAACTGACAATTTTATTGATTTTCAAAAATTTGCAACAGAAAATATAAGAAAACATGCATTGTTGTAGAAAGCATATATCTGGCAAGTTATCAACAAACATTATGGCTAGTGATAAAACTTGGTTAAATCGGAGGTCCACCCTAAAATAAAAAATGACATTAAAATTCTACAAAGAATATATAAAAGAACATTTGAAATGTCACTGTCACTTTTTCCTCTTCGGCGAGCTGCCCCGTTGTATTCTGGGACATGTGTGTTTCCTAGAAAACAACAGGGCCATTCACAAAGCACCGCGTGACTCGCATATGCACAGTAGGAAACGGGCAGTGATGCGAGACTGCGATGTTGTGTATATACCGCTCCTAAAGGTTAAAAGCCCCCCACTAGCGCCCAAAAAGCACCACAAAAACAACGGTAAAGCGCCGCTAAAACTAGTGGCGCTTTACCGCCGATGCCCATGCGCTGGCAGTGTGAAAGGGCTCTTAGTGAACAAACAGCATCATGAAGGCCAGGGAACACACCAGACAGGTCAGGGATAAAGTTGTGGAGAAGTTTAAAGCAGGGAGGTTATAAAAAAATATCCCAAGCATTGAACATCTCACGGAGCACTGTTCAAGCCATCATCTGAAAATGGAAAGAGTATGGCACAACTGCAAACCTACCAAGACATGGCCGTCAACCTAAACTGACATGCTGGGCAAGGAGAGCAATAATCAGAGAAGCAGCCAAGAGGCCCAATGTTAACTCTGGAGGAGCTGTAGAGATCTACAGCTCAGGTTGGAGAATCTGTCAAAAGGACAACTATTAGTCATGCATGCCACAAATTTGGCCTTTATGGAAGAGTGGCAAGAAGAAAGCCATTGTTGAAAGAAAGCCATAAGAATTCCTGTTTGCAGTTTGCGAGAAGCCATGTGGGGGACACAGCAAACATGTAAGAAGGTGCTCTGGTCAGATGAGACCAAATTTGAACTTTTTGGCCTAAAAGCAAAACACTATGTGTGGCGAAAAACTAACACTGCACATCACCAGGTGCGTGTCCAAGATGGCCACGTGAATGGCCGCATATTGCTGAGCTCTGCTGGCAAGCACAGCTTTTATCCTTCTTCTGGGCTTTCAATACATCCATGACTTGGGAATTTCATGCGGATGAGACGCTGCTCATCCAGGGAAGCAGCTGGTAGGAGTAAAAGGCTCTGATTCCTGCTGATTGAGGAGACACGGACTCCCGCACGTGTGGAGGCCCCCGCCATGAGTAGGACCAACATGGCATCACGGACGGAGCTGCCGGAGTCAGACGCCACTCCTCATCCGAGCTACATGGCTGACATAATGTCAGCAATTGCCCTCTGCCAGTCCACACTCACGGCAAAGATTGAGGCAGTGCAGCTGGATATGGGGATAATGCAACAGGCTGTGGATAAGCTCCAGTTACCGTGTCACAGAGACAGAGCAGCGTGTGAGCCATACAGAGGACAGGTTTACCGAGCACTCCTCTGCTCTCCACTCACTGAAAACTAAATTAAAAGCCCTGGAATATAAAGCGGATGACGCAGAAAATCATAACAGAAGAAACAAACTCCGCATTATGGGTCTGGTGGAGGGAGTGGAGGGTACTAATCCCACGGTCTTTGTGGAGGATCTGCTGCATACCCTAGTGCAGAATTCTCACTTTTCCCCCTATTATACTATATAGAGAGCGTACAGCATTCAGCCCAGGCCTGGGCCCTCTGGGGCCCCGCACGTACTCTCATCCTACGGCTCCTAAACTTCCGGGACATGGATGAAGTGCTCTGCACTGCCAGAGTTCAGGCAGATGTCTGTTACCAGAACATCAAACTACTAATGTTCCCGGATTACTCCATTGAGACACAGAAGCTCTGGAAATCATTCGATCAGGTGAAGGCTGCGTTGCAGTGTTCTGTTCCCTGCTCGTCTGCGGGTCCAAGATGGAGAGGCGGTCCATTTCTTTGCCTCTCCGCGTGAGGCCTTTGCATGGATGGATACCCTGCCACCCCATCGCTGACCAGCAGGTAGGAGAGGTACCATGCCTCCTACCTATTCTCCTAGATCCCTGATCTCTTTGTTATTTGAGCAACCCCCTCTCTCTATTTTCAGTACACTGATGTCGTGGGAGTTCCACCATCAAGTAATTTAGCACCGTTGTGTCTTTAGAAAACTTGGTTTTCAACAGTTTAAGTATGTGCCCCTGTATGTGGGGCACATATGTGTTTGTCTCAGCTTATGAAATCTCTCTTTCTCCCCCTTGGGATGACTGTACCCTTGGTCTCTACTGGTTCAATGTTCCTGCATTGACTCTACTATTTACTCCAGTCCTCCACCTTGTTTTGCCCAGAAGAGCGTATACTGCTATTGCAAGTGCATTCCTGTGTTGACTGTCTGCCAGCATCTCCACTGTACTGTACGTGCCTTCCTATACGAGCTGATCCACCTGGCTCACGTCCCTTTAGGTTAACCTTTACTGACTGGTTGTTTGGGGTTCATGCTTTCCATGATTGGGATGGAGTTGCGGGGAGGGGTTTGGGTTTGTTTGCTCTGTGATGGTTGGGAAGGGATGAGAGCAGTGCTATGTTCTGTTCAATCTGCCGGGCTGGATGCTGTTCCGATATTTCCAGCTGCGACATGCTGCTGCGGCCCAGTTTCCTCAGAATCCCATCCTCAAAGCTGATCCTATCGAGGACCTTTTAGCTCCTGGGGACCTAGATAAACCACTGTCGGTACTCTATAGTGCTCTCCTTTGTGACGATATACCTAGAAGGGAAAAGCTGTGGGAATACTGGAAGGAGGACATTCCCTCCCTAGACAGAGGACAAGGTCCTAAGCTTGTAATTTCATCCCGAGATAAGCTGATCCAGGTCAAGTTTCTTCATTGGATTACACTCCTGTAAGGTTTCAGAGAATGTTCCATGAATGAGATCCTACCTGTCCCTGCTGTCAACTCCAAGCGGGTTCATATATACATATGTTCTGGGAGTGCCCTTCCATAATGACATACTGGAAGGCGGTCTTTAATGAAATTAACCTCCGGTTACAACTTGACCTCATCCCTACTCCCTCTATGGCCTTATTGGGCATCCCTGATGACGACCAGCGCTCCCATCACTCTAAGCTTCTCATAGCCTACCTCCTCTATTATGCCAAATAGGAAATTTTACTGACATGGTCATCCCCAGACCAACCCGCGGTGTCCGCTTGGGAGACCATGGTAAACGCAGCCCTGCCCTTATATAAAATTACCTATTCAAATAGGGATTGTCATTGGAAATTTGAAAAAGTATGGTCCCCCTGGACATTGACCTGAACTTCCACTGGTGGGGGGGTTATCGGAGGTAATATATAATGTATTTTATGATACCACTATTCCCCCTTGGTGATACAAGCACATGCACTGTTTATTTGACTTGTGAAAGATTGTCTGCAGAATTCAAACATACATTTTGTTGGCTCTCTATATTGCGGTTCTGTTGTATCATTTCTGTTCAACCTGATCATGATGACTATCTGTCTCTTTATATATGTTGTGAACAGTAATTTTCTCAATAAAGCACTTCTGTTTGTGGTGGTGGCAGCATCATGTTGTGGGGATGCTTTTCTTCAACAGGAACAGGGAAGCTGGTCAGAGTTGTTGGGAAGATGGATGGAGCCAAATACAGGGCAATCTTAATGACGTGTACTGTCATGGTCGGAATTCTCGTCGAATTGTTTCCGAGCATGCGTCGGAATTTTGCGTGTCGGAATTGCATACACATGATCGGAAAATCCGATAGAAAGGTTTTCCGTCTGAAAAATTGAGAACAGGTTCTCAATCCAAAGTCCGTTGGAAATTTCGACAGAAAAAGACCGATGGGCATACACACGGTCGGAAAATCTGATGAAAAGCTCCCATCGGACTGTTTTCATCGGAAATTCCGACCGTGTGTACGCTGCATTAGAAGAAAACCAGAGTCTGGAAAAGACTGCAGACTGGGGCGGAGGTTCACCAGCAGGACAACAAACCTAAACATACAGCCAGAGCCACAATGGAATGGATTAGATCAAAGCATATTCATGTGTTAGAATGGCCCAGTCAAAGTTCAGACGGAAATCCAGATGAGAATCTGTGGCAAGACTTGAAAATTGCTGTTCACAGATGCTCTCCATCCAATCTGACAGAACTTGAGCTATCTTGCAAAGAAGAATGGGCAAAAATGTCACTCTCTAGATTTGCAAAGCTGGTAGAGACATCTCCAAAAAGACTTGCAGCTGTAATTGCAGCAAAAGGTGGTTCTACAAAGTATTGACTCAGGGGATGAATACAAATGTACCCCACACCTTTTACATATTTATTTGTAAAATATTTTAAAAACCATTTATAATTTTCCTTCCACTTCACAATTATGTTACACTTAAGCCCCATACACACGGTCGGATTTTCCGATGGATTCTGTACTATCGGACAATGTTGTCGGAAATTCCGACCGTGTGTAGGCACCATCGGACATTTTCCATTGGATTGTCCGACGGACAAAGTTTTATCTCCTGCTCTCAAATTTTCCGTAGTCCGACGGACAAAGTGCTACGCATGCTCAGATCACATTACAAGACAAAAGCTATTGGCTACTAGCCTCTACGTAGTCCCGTCGTAGGCAACAAACGTCACCACATTCAGAATGATCGGATTTTCCGACAACTTTGTCCGACCGTGTGTATGCAACACCAGTGTCGGACAAAATCCATCGGAAAAAATCCGATGGATTTTGTGGTCGGATTTTCCGACCGTGTGTACGGGGCATTTGTGTTGGTCTATCACAGGCATATGCAATTAGCGGACCTCCACCTGTTGCAAAACTACAAGTCCCATCATGCCTCTGACTCTGAGTGTCTCAGAGTCTTGCTATGCCTCATGGGAATTGTAGTAAACTGTAATGCCATTGCACATATTACCTGAATATATTACCAACTTTAAATATCAAAGCCTTTTTCTTATTTTTTTTTATTTTATTTTAGCAGCTTAGTAGATGCCCCCTGCATATTCCTATGTGTTAGTGCAGTGTTAATTTTGATGTCAAATTAATATTTAGTTTTAGTTATAGTCTTTTGACTAAAATGCCATTTTAGTTTTAGTCATATTTTAGTCATCTCATTTGTTTTAGTTTTAATCGTATTTTAGTCGACTAAAATAGTAATAGTTTAGTCAACGAAAATATTTTATTAGCCAACATTTACACTGTTTCCAGATTTCTGATAAGCCCCCTGCCCGCAGACCCCCACAGCCACCAGCTACGGTTGTGGGGATAGGGCTCTTGTCCCCGTCAACATGGGGACAAAGCACCCACCCTGCCATGTTGAGGGCATGTGGCCTGGTATGGTTCAGGAGGGGAGGCAGCTTGCTTGTTCCACCCACCCCTTTTCCTGACCTGCCGGGCTGCATGCTCAGATAAGTGTCTGTTATGGATTTTGGGGGGGACCCCACGTTGTTATTTTTTACATTTTGGCGTGGGCCTGGTATGGACGAAGGGCCTGGTATGGACTTGGAGGGAACCCAAGTTATTTATTTTTTTTTTACTTTTTTCTATTGTCGGGCAATTCTGGCATTCTTTGCTTTACATTCGGCTTCCCAGCATGCTGCTTAACAACCAGCTATTTTTCACACAGAATTCGAATAAGTTGAACGTTTTTTAACCAATTCGAATTCTAATCGTTATGAAAAGTATATAAACAAATTTTAACGGATAGTAAATTAAATTAAACGAATTCCGAAACTAAACTAAACTAATTCCATGTCAAAACAAAGTTAGTAACATAACAAATCTACCTGAAACTAAAAAGAAAAATCAGTTTTGCACTTATCTAGTATTATTATTTTATATATATTATGTAACAGTTCAAAATATACTTTTAACTATATAGTTTAGTTCAGTTCTATGGTCAGTTCTGAGAAAAGTGGAGTATTGTAGGACCTCTTCCATGTTGGTGTTATGTGTTTGGGCCTGCTCTTCCTAGGTTGTACACTTAGGCCCCTTTCACACTGGGGCGGTGGGGGCGTCGGCGGTAAAGCGGCAATAATATATTTAGTGCCTTTTAGCGGCACTATTCGGCCGCTAGCGGGGCAGTTTTAACCCCCGCTAGCAGCCGAAAAAGGGTTAAAACAGCCCGCAAAGCACCGCTGCAGTGGCGCTTTGCCGGCGGTATAGCCGCGATGCCCCATTGATTTCAATGGGTAGGAGCAGTATAGGAGCGGTGAATACACTGCTCCTTCACCGCTCCAAAGATACTGCTAGCAGGACTTTTTTTACCGTCCTGATAGCGCACCGCCCAAGTGGGAAAGCCCAGAGATTGTTGTGGATAGGGAGAGAGATGACCACCGCTCCAGAGGGATCCTTCAAGGCGAATGCTTCTACTCCTAGTGTGGAGCTCCAGGTGCAGGCTAATAACAAGGTAGTTAGAAAGTAACAAGGGGAACTCTGGACAGCCGCACACCATACGAAGGTGAAAAATCAAATGGATTTATTAAAAACAGGAATCACATCAAAATCCAAAAACACAGCAAAACAGGGAAGGGGGGGCACACAGCTGACGCTTTTCACACTAAATACAGCGCTTACTTAGCTATGAGTGCTCTTTTCAGGTGCTATTTTTAGCACTGTAGCGCCTGAAAAATGCCTCAGTGTGAAAGGGGCCTAAGGAATTAGGCCTTATTCATACAGGTGTACCAATCTATACACCTGTGTGCAGCCGCGTGCAGGCAGCCTGTTCAATGACAGGTGAAGGGCTGCATGATTTTCCAAGCACATTGCTCAAATGCGTGGATCAGAACATGGTCCATACAGCCACCTGCCTGTCATTAATTTGAACAGGCTGCCTGCACATGACACCTGTGCATCTTACGCGGGTGAAAATGGTCCTTCACACAGGTATATGGATTGGTACAGCCATGTGAATGACGCCCAATTCCTTCTTCTACAACTTTGGAAGAACAAGTCTCCACACATAAGACCAACATGGAAATGGTCCTACTATGATCTGCTTTCCCAGGGCTGGGACAAGGGCTGGGCAGAAAGAGCGGCTCCGTGGGCACTGTGGTATTATGTGAGGTGGGGGGGGCACCACAAGGACATTGGAGGGGGTGATTTGAGTTGGGAGGGGGAATTTGGAAGGTGACAGGGGATAAAAAAAAATTCTAGGAGGGAAAATTAGAGGGGTGTGCTAGGAATGGTGATTTGGGGGGGATTTGTGTTGGAAAAGGGGATGGGGGAAGAGGATTTGTGTTGGGGGAGGGGCGATCTGGGAGTTTTGTGCTAGAAGAGGTGTTATAAGGGGGGGGGGAACTTTTGCTAGGAAGGAAACTTTTTTGGGGGGGAGGGTTAAGATTTCTGCCGGTGGGATTTGGGGGGGATAGGGGGCAAAGATATGTGCTGGTAGGGGGGATTTCAGCAGGGGGGCAGTTTCAGTACTGGGAGGAGGGGAAATTATGCTTAGGAGGTAAGCATAAAGATTAGTGCTCGATTTTTTTTGGGGACGGGGGGGGGGTTTGCTGACAAGTAATGCTTATACATCTTGGGGGGGGGGGGGGCGCAGTTTGGAATGTTTGCCATAGGCTCTAGATAACCTTGTCCCTGCACTGCTTGGACCCATTTTGGCAGTATAACTTCTTGAATTTGTCACAACAATACTGATAGACAAAACAATTGTCTCTACTATGACCAGTGTTGGTCATCTTACTTTAAAAAAGTAATTTAGTTAAGTTACAAATTACTTCTCCCAAAAAGTAATTGCGTTAGTAACTCAGTTACTACATTGGAAAAGTAATTAGTTACTCAGCAAAGTAACTGACTTTTTTTTTAAATATTCTATACGTGTAACTAAGGGGCGGGTCTAGTATTACTGTAACCAAGGGGCGCATTTATTATTGTTATATATCGTGTAACCAAGGAGCTGCTCTATTATTACTCTAACCAAGGGGCAGTTCTGTTATATCGTGTAAGCAAGGGGCGGGTCTATTATTATTATATCGTGTAAGGGGCGGATTTCTACAGAAGAGGGTGAATGTTAAATTAATGGGCAGAGCTCGATATATAACAATAATAATAAATGCGCCCCTTGGTTACAGTAATACTAGACTCGCCCCTTAGTTACACGATAGACGCCCCTTGCAGAGTAGCACGAGCATCAGGAGCGTGCGGCATCGCCTCGTACAATTACATGTTAACTGCGCCTGCGCTGTGTAGAGTTCACTCAGAGCTGTTTAGGTTCGGCAATTTTCGGAAGCTTCGTAGTCCTTCGTACTGCGCAAGCGCTGCGCCTGCGCAGTACAGGGGGGTCCTTATCCGGCGGGGGAACTTTTTTGGCAGGACACCGGAAGTACACTACTGCCATCTAGTGACGGTAGATGTAATTGGGGTAACTAAGCCAAAGTAATGGGAACTGAGTTACCATGAGGGGAAAAGTAATCAGTTAGATTACTAGTTACCCTCTAAAGTAATTGAGTTACGTAACTCAGTTTATTTTAACTCAGTTACTTACATCACTGACTATGACCTACTTGATTTTGGTGCACATGTCAGTATTTCTAATGAAAGTGTTGTCCTTCACGGTTCTGACACAAGACTTATGACAGCATCCACAGCACCAGTAATGTGTTGGAAATGCCTTATTGAATCACCTGAATATGTGTTCCTAACCCAGGACTGTACTGCTGCAAAGATCATCAATTAGCCATATTACTTGTTTTTATTCTGACATCATGTTACACTTTGTGCTTTCATTTTACCATGACCAGCTTAGTACGGGCTGCTCACGATTCAGGGCTCAGTGATTCATCAATTACATAAACAGTTTCCTCGTTTTCTCATGACAACCATGTCTGTGCAATCTGTGTGCATGATGCTGCCTGCTGGTTGTAATAGTAGAACAGCTTGCTGTATTGTCATTATATCCGCCATATGCGGCTGGATGGGAAATACCAGTTCTCAGCTTTTCTGTATGTCACAGGACCTCTCCCATTTACTGCAAACTTCACTCAACTTCATAAATAAATAGTAATCATTTCTTCTATTTCTTCCCTCAGCATAACAGTGTACAGAGCTTCTGTATGTGCTGGGAACCGAAATATAAGTGAAGTCATGTACAGCATTTAACCCCAGCTAGAAATAGAGAAAGGTCAAGGCTTTATAGCTATGTGTGAGTCCACTAGGAAGATGTTCCCTCACTTTTTAGAAGAGGAGGAGAACAAGGGTCACCGAGACAGGAAGACACAGGCAGCGATAAAAGCATCACAGAGGTTCAAAAATAAGTATTTTTGTTCTTGTCTGTTTCCTAACTTGAAAAATTCCTATTCCTCTGACCTCGTGCCACCTACTCCTCTGACCTTGTGGCATCTATCCCTCAGACCTTGTACCACCTAGTCCTCTGACCTTGTGCCACCTACTCCTCTGACCCTTGTTCCACCTATTTCTCTGACCTCATACCACCTATTCTTCTGACCTTGTGCCACCTTTTCCTCTGACCTTGTGCCACCTATTCCTCTAAACTCGTACCACTTATTCATCTGACCTATCGCTGCCTATTCCTCTGACATTGTGCCACCCTTTTCTCTGACCTTGTACCACCTATTCCTCTTACCTTGTGCCACCTATTCCTCTGACCTCGTACCAATTATTCCTCTGACCTCGTTACACCTGTTCCTCTGACCTCGTGCCACCTATTCATCTGACCCCGTACCACCTATTCCTCTGACCTCATTCCACCTGTTCCTCTGACCTTGTGCCACCTATTCCTCTGACCTTGTACCACTTATTCCTCTGACCTTGTGTCACCTATTCCTCTGACCTCATACTACCTCCTTCTCTGACCTTGTGCCACCTATTCCTCTGACCACATACCACCTATTCCTCTGACCACATACCACCTATACCTCTGACCCTTGTGCCACCTATTGCTCTAACCATGTGCCACCTATTCCTCTGACCTTGTGTCACCTATTTCTCTGACCTCATACCACCTATTCCTCTGACCTTGTGCCGCCCTTTTCTCTGACCTCGTGCCACCTATTCATCTGACCCCGTACCACCTATTCCTCTGACCTCGTTCCACCTGTTCCTCTGACCTTGTGCCACCTATTCCTCTGACCTTGTACCACCTATTCCTTTGACCTTGTGCCACCTATTCCTCTGACCTCATACTACCTCCTCCTCTGACCTTGTGCCACCTATTCCTCTGACCTCATACCACCTATTCCTCTTACCTTGTGTCACCTATTCCTCTGACCACGTACCACCTATTCCTCTGACCTTGTGTCACCTATTTCTCTGACCTCATACCAACTATTCCTCTTACCTTGTGCCACCTATTCCTCCGACCATGTACCAATTATTCCTCTGACCTTGTTCCACCTGTTCCTCTGACCTTGTGCCACCTATTCTTCTGACCTCATTCCACCTGTTTCTCTGACCTCATACCACCTATTAATCTGACCTCGTGTCAAGAGGACAAGAAGAACGTTCCCAATGGTGGCACAGCAAAAAAAAAAACTGACAGAGTTGATTGATGTAAACATGATTACCATTGGAGAGAAGACTGAATCTAATATATGTAATTTAAAGCAGAACACCAGGTACAAATAACAAAACCAGCTTTTTGCTGCAAGATTTACCCTCAATCCAGATATTCCCCCCAGCACTATCTTTTCTGTGGCTAGATGTCTTCAGTCTGATGGCCAGTATCATTTATTCCACTTACTGTGAGCCCAGATTGCCCTGGACCCAGCCCCAGTCTGTAACTGGACAGTGAAAGGAGAAGCACATCTGCACAAGATGATGTCACTGCAAATTTTGCAATGTAATATCTGGGTTTGAATAGGATTTTAGTTTGCACAAAGAGTATTTACAGTGCCTTAAAAAAGTTTTCATACCCCTTGAAATTTTCCACATTTTGTCATGTTACAACCAAAAACATAAATGTATTTTATTGGGATTTTATGTGATAGACCAACACAAAGTAGCTTTTCAAAGTTTTTTACAAATAATTTGTTAGTCAAGTGCATTTAAATTGGCTAGTGGATCTAACAGTACCTTCTCCACAGACTGACAATGATGCTGGACAAAAGTGTCTCCATTGCTCCTCCATCCAGAGTGGAGACACCGTAACACAGGAAGCAGTGGCCGGATAGTGCTCCATTTTTTGAGGGGGGCAACACCACCCCCGCGTTAGGTTGGTCGATCAGTCAAACCCAGCACCCCCCCCCTTCCGTTGCTCGCTCGTCTGCTCACCAGCCCCGCATCCAGGTCGTGGGCAGCTTTGGCTCCTTCCTGCATCTCCTCCTCCTCCTCTGCAGCTTTGCCGTGTGTCTCCTCCTCCCCGGCGGCTTCGCCATGCGTCTCCTCCTCCTCGGCGGCTTCCTCCCCGGAAGCCAATACGATCGCTTCTTCTCTCTGCGAACCTGCTTCCTGATTGGCTGTGAGGAGAATCAGGAAGACAATTGCGAATATTAATTCGCTATTGTCACACAACTGGATGGGTTCAGGGCGCAGTGCTCTGCGCCCCAAGCCCACCCTTTTTTTAAGCCAATTATAGTCTCGGGCTCTAATCAGATGTGCTTAAAAACAAACAAAACATAAACCCCTTTGAAATCCATGCGTCCGACGCTCTGCATGTAGATTAGTGCCTGGGCACATAGATTAGGGGGGGTGGCGCCCCTGCGCACCTTATGCATTAGCCGTCACTGGCAGAAAATATGTTACTGGCAGGGTCACCAGGGAAGAAAAAAAACAAATGCAACCACTGCATTTAAGGATTGGAAAGCTGCAATATGATACATTTTTAAAGAAGAATTGCAGGTATGGCATTTTTTACACAGTTACATCGGTTCAGCTTGGACCAATGTAAGTATGGATATCAAATACATGTGGGATTCCCCTAGAAGCTGGAAAACACTGTAGTAGTCACTGCTAATCCAGTAATCTCCATTTGCTTGTGTTGTGCTGAGTGGCCACTCTGCTACATTCTGAACACATGACATCGGGCACTCGGTATGAGTGCCATTCAAAGAGCGCTTTGCATTGTCTCAATACATAGAAACTAGTAATGCACCGAAATTTAGGCAGCCGAAAATTATCGCCCGAAATTTGTGTTTTTTCGGGTTTTTGCCAGGATTTTACTGTGCTTATGGTGTGTTTTTCATAGGACATGTGACTCAAAAAATGCATCAAAAATGCAACACAAGTGCAATTTTGATGCGTTTTTCCTGCATTTTCAATGCATTTCAATGGGGAGGGTTTTTTTTTTTTAACTGACTAAACATGCACCAAAAATGTATCAAACAGGATTTTTAACACCACTTCAAAAGGTGTCGATAATGGCCGACAATTAATTCATATTCATTTAAATTCATGATATTAAATAAAAAGTTGAATATAGTACAATTATTTATAAAAATTTATATATTTATATTTTTAAAAACCATAATTTCGAAAAACAGAACCACAGAGACATTTATTCTCAGACATCTATTCCATGTTATTTGCCGACCATGAACCCAAATCCAACTTAGCTAGCCGCAAATGTGAACAGAGGCTATCTATAGACCTCTCAGATCAGAGTGGGAAAAGATCTACACATATATACACAAGGGATCAGCCAATGTACTGACACAAGAAAACTGCTATAAAATATTTTCCAGATGACATATGACTCCTCTTATGGGCTGTACACACCATAGGATTTTCCGACAACAAATGTTGGATGTGAGCTTGTTGTCGGAAAGTCCGTCCGATACGTGTTGACAACATTTGTGTGACTGTGTGTATGCAAGACAAGTTTGAGTCAACATTCTTCGGAAAAAAATCTACAGTTTTGTTGTCGGAAAATCCTGTGTGTACATAGCTTTAGAATACACAAATTCACCCCCACAGGCTCCCCCCAATGCTGGCGATGCAATAAGGTGTTGGGCTCGCTTCTACATATATGGTGGTCTTGCCCCTTACTCCAACCTTTTTGTGAAGAAGTCCACAGACTTACATGCCAAATCCTTACCCTGCCACTTGACTATTCTCCAGCCCAATTTCTGTAATGCCCCGTACACACGATCGGACTTTCCGACAACAAAACCGTAGATTTTTGTTTGAAGGTTGGTGGCTCCAACTTGTCTTGCATACACAAGTTCACACAAATGTTGGCCAACAATTCCGAACGTAGTGGCGTACAAGACGTACGTGATATCTCCATTACGAACGCTAGTTATATCTCCGGCTTGCACTTGATTCCGAGCATGCGTGGACTTTTGTGCGACAGACTTGTGTACACACGATTGGAAAGTCCGACAACAAACATTTGTTGGCGGAAAATTTGAGAACCTGCTAGGCAACATTTGTTGGCGGAAAGTCCGACAACACATGTTCGATGGAGCATACACACGGTCGGACTTTCAGCCAACAAGCTCACATGCAACATTTGTTGTCGGAAAATCCGATCGTGCGTACGGGTCATTACACTGCTCCACCATCCCAAAGTCTGACTATTTTCACTCCCTAGCCGTGCACCTTGTCAATGTGGACAAAATGTGTATCCTGTCTCATTGGCGCTCCCCGAATCCTCCAACCATAGCAGACTGGTTCAAACGTATACAAAAAATTGCTGTTATGGAGGAGCGAGAGACAACACTCCGGCTAAGTTTAGGAAAACCTGGTCTTGCTGGCAGCATTTGAGAATGACGGATGACTATATCAAACACCTGACTTAAATTCATCAGTTTACACCCCTAACCAGAAGGCGAGGGAGAAGGCATACCCGCCAGCTAATGTGTGATGCCACCTACCTCCAATCTGGGGACCCCTTAAAACCATTTAACGACACCCAAACACCAAAGCCTTACACGCCGAGTATCCGTGAGCATTTGGTGACACCCCTCTTTTACATTGTATTACAAACTGTTATCATGAGCACATGGTGTGTCGGGTTCTAAGTGCTTGGTATGATATAGATTTACCTGTCTCATTGGATGTAGGCATGGAATCTTCAGAGATTCATTCCTCGTATACCGAGATTTGACCTTATCTTTTTGATACAATGAGGAAACGCTAACTAATGTTTTTTGTAGTTGATACCATATGCTACATTATCACTTGTGTGATTGCGATATGCTCAATACGTTGTATTTGCATTTGACAAATAAAGCTTTTGAAAAAAAAAATAATAATTTTGGTTTCAGTTTCGGCCAAGTGCATCCTGAATTTTTGGTGCACCACTAATGGGAAATGTTCTCTTGTTGGACAAGGTGAAGAGGTGGACTGGTGACTTCACAATCTCCACATTGTCCAATCAGAGAATGCTTTGCATTCATTGAGAAAATGCACGTTCTCTGAATGGCATTTGTGAAGGGCGGCTGACCTCCTCTATTCAGAACGCAGAGGGGTAGCTGCCTGTCACAGGACCCAGAAGCAAGTGGATAACATATTCTTGAGGTGCGTTCTGGTGCAGAAAAAATGCAGCATGCTGTACTTTTTTTTATTAAACGCACATGAAAAGCACTGTGGTGTAAACTAAGCTCAGTGGAATACATTCATTTTTCTTGCATACCTGTTTTTACTGCCTTTATGGCTCATTTAGGGCTCATCTACACTTGCTTTGGCTCCAACACACATCAGAGTGCCTAGGGCTTCTACATGCTTTTATGATGTGTTTTTGATGCTTTGGTGGTGCTTCGATTAAGCTTTAGTGATGCTCCGGTGAAGCGTCAGTGATGCTTTCGTGATGCTCTTTTGAAGCTTTGTTGAAGCTTGACAGATGCCCTGTGTGTGAATATCTCATATCTGCAATTTCTCCAAAACAAAGCTAATGCTGAATTAAAGCCTCTCAAAAGATGCAGGTGCTTCAAGTGAACTTCAAGCGAGCTTTGTCATAGAAATCTATGGAGGCTTTGAAGACACTTTAAAGCACCACTAAAGCGACATGGGGTATAATTTTTGAAGCAAAACTGAAGCAAAGCAAACGCAAGGTGTAAACAGGACTTAGTGACAGGGGCTTTGACTGGTGTTCAGGGAGCTTTAACAAAGCCTGTCCGAAGCCTTGTTTTAAAGCAAGTGTAAACTAGCCCTAATTACGCTTCGGCTTCAACACACATTAAAGTGCCTACTGCTTCAACAAGCTTTTATGATGTGTTTTTGATGCTTCAGTGGTGCTTCGATGAAGCTTCGGTGGTGCTTCGATGAAGCTTTGGTTAAGCTTTAATAATGCTTCCGTGATGCTCTATTGAAGCTTGACAGATGCCCTGTGTGTGTGTGTGTGGGAGGGGGGGGGGATATCCCATACCTGCAATTTCTGCAAAACAAAGCGAAGCTAAAGCTGAATTAAAGCCTCTTAAAAGCTGCAGGTGCTTCAAGCGAGCTTTGCCATAGACTTCTATGGAGGCTTTGAAGACGCTTTGAAGCACCACTAAAGCTACATGGGGTATAATTTTTGAAGCAAAGCCAAAGCAAAGCAAAAGCAAGGTGTAAACAGGAATGTAAGCTAACCATTTTATTTAGTGACAGGGGCTTTGACTAGCATTCAGAGAGCTTTAACAAAGCGTGTCTGAAGCCTTGTTTTGAAGCAAGTGTAAACTAGCTCTTACACTGCATTTAAAAAATGCACCTGGTGTAAATGAGCCCTAAGGGTTTATTTACACTTGCTTCAACACACATTAACGGCTAGTTTACACTTGCTTCAAAACAAGGCTTCGGACACGTTTTGTTAAAGCTCTCTGAATGCTAGTCAAAGCCCATGTCACTAAATAAAATGGTTAGCTTACAGTCCTGTTTACACCTTGCTTTTGCTTCATCTTCATTTTAAAAATTATACCCCATGTCGCTTTAGTGGTGCTTTAAAGCATCTTCAAAGCCTCCATAGAAGTCTATGGCAAAGCTCGCTGGAAGCCCCACCAAAGGCTCATTGAAGCCTCATCGAAGCCCCACCAAAGGCTCATCGAAGCCCCGCCAAAGGCTCATCGAAGCTCCATTAAAGGCTTATTGAAGCTCCACCAAAGGCTCATCGAAGCCTCATCAAAGCTCCACCAAAGCCTCATCGAAGCACCAAACAAAAGCAAGGTGTAAACAGAACTGTAAGCTAACCATTTTATTTAGTGACAGGAGCTTTGACTGGCATTCAGAGAGCTTTAACAGCGTGTCCGAAGCCCTGTTTTGAAGCAAGTGTAAACGAGCCCTAAAGGTGATTTGTGCATTGTCTCAGCCTGCCCCATTGGACAGATCCTCTTTAATCATCCAGATCACACTGTGTCTATGCACAGTCACCCGATTGGGGACTGCATTGAAGAATATGATGATGCTGGAAATAAGGAGAACATGTGTGACGGGTACATGCGGTGTCCTTCACCCGCTCTGTATGTCCTGTACACAATACTGGGACCATCATTCATTATTCCATCTCCTCCTATAGAAGAGCCAGGCTAACAGTTGTCAGAAGACTGCAGAGTCTCCCTAGCAGCAGCAGAGGAGCCCAGGAACAAGTGTATCCTACTCATCCAACCCAACATCAGCATCCCTCTCCATGGTCATAGGACAGCACACATTGCCCCATACATCACCCCATCTATACCCCATACATGTGCATTGCACATTTTTTAAATATTATGCAATAAAAACTAAACAGGTGATGCCAGCTGCAGCTAAAAGAACATCATACCAAGCTTTCCTTCCACTTGCACCAGCAATCCCACATTAGAATTAGACCCACCGCAGTCTCTGCCCACCAGCCACCCACTAATTACCTTACCTCGCTTTACCAGAGCCCCGATCTCTTCTGCAGCCGACAGGTACCAGGTGTCATACTCACACACATGCACTAGGGGGCAGCAGGCGTACACATCAGCACGCCTCCCTCCCGCCGCCTCCGCAGTCGCCGCGTTGCATGATGGTGTATGTAGTTCTAGCGTGCTTTAGTGCGAGCGCATACCAGGGCTCGGTGAACTACAAATCCCGGCATTCCTAAAGACCAGAAGAGCGCAAGCTTCTATTGGGGGCTGTAGTCTTCGCCATAGCAACGACCTGCGCCCCCACATGTCCTTGCAGATATACAATGCAGTTTTTCTTCTGTTTAACTCGTTCACGGAGCCACTTTGTGATCCCAGCAGGATTAATGCTGAGCTATGCTGCCCCTGAGCTGATGAATATGTATGACAGATTATTACACACAGGAAAGTGGCGATCAGATGATGTGGAGTCATTCAATGGAATAAAATAACAGATTTCACAACTGTTTCCTGTAACATCATTTATGAAAAGTGTAGAGATCTGCTATGTGTGATTGTAGGCAGCTTTGCGTCTTACTGCTATTTATGTACATCACTTCCTGTCCCTGCCAGGGTTGCCACCTTATCTTCGAGCCAAACCCGAACACTTTAGCGGCACAGGGCACATTTATTTCCATAGTATACACTATAGATTTATAAAAGACCTGGGACATCTTTGGGTGTCCCAAGGAGCGTGGTAATGCAGCGCGCTGCAGCAAACAGTGGGTGTGGTTAAACTGCTCTTGCTGACATCATCACCCCCAGTGCCCCATTGATGCCAAACCTGCCCTCCAGACAGCGGCCCGCAGCTCCTGAATGGCAACAGATTTTTTTTCAGGTACTTGGGGAGCCACAGCCCAGTCTGAATAATGTGTCCGGGTTTCAGGCAGACTGAAACCCAGACACATAATGCCAAACCCGGACTGTCCAGGTGAATCCTACCTACCTTTTGGATTGGCTCTGCAGACTCCTCTTGTTCGTTGCTGATACCTGCAGGTTTCCTTCCAATCCCCTGGACTGGTTTGTTGGTGGCAGGGGTCCTCTCGGCTTGTACATCCTCAATAGGGTTTGTTAGAGAACCTTAGTAAACAATCAGCATTATGAAGGCCAAAGAAACACGCCAGACAGGTCAGGGAGAAAGTTTAAAGCAGGGTTAGGTTATAAAAAAATATATATATATACCAAGCTTGGAACATCTCACGGAGCACTGTTCAATCCATCATCCGAAAATGGAAAGAGTATGGCAAAACTGCAAACTTACCAAGACATGGCCGTCCACCTAAACTGACAGGCTAGGCAAGGAGAGCGTTAATCAGCCAAGCGGCCCATGGTAACTCTGGAGGAGATGCTTAGATCCACAGCTCAGGTGGGAGAATCTGTCCACAGGACAACTATTAGTCATGCACTCCACAAATCTGGCCTTTATGGAAGAGTGACGAGAAGAAAGCCATTGTTGAAAGAAAGCCATAAGAAGTCACGTTTGCAGTTTGCGAGAAGCCATGTGGGGGACACAGCAAACATGTGGAAGAAGGTGCTCTGGTCAGATGAGACCAAAATTTTACTTTTTTGGCCTAAGCACAATACGCTATGTGTGGCAGAAAACTAACACTGCACATCACTCTGAACACACCATCCCCACAGTGAAACATGGTGGTGGCATCATGTGGTGCGGATGCTTGTCAGAAACCATGAAATCAGGCAGAGAACAAACGTAGTCAAAACATTGCCAAAGTTCAGTAATCGGAAAGGATAGTCAGCCAAGCCAGAATTCAGGGATCAATGTAGTGGAAAAGCAAGCAGGATCTGGAGCCAAAAGGGATGTCAGAAAAGCAAGTCTTGAAGAGGATCACAGGAGATAGTTTCTGTGATGTTGACCAAGGCAAAGGCAGAGATCCTCTGGACTGAACGGCTTAAGTAGACAGGACTGATGAGCAGGATATCATCAACAGCTGAGTAACTGTGGAGAGATAGGAGCTGGCAGACAGCTGAGTGGCCAGCTCAGAGAAGGAAGGGCTAAGCCCAGCCCTGACATGGCTTTTCTTCAGCAGGGACAGGGAAGCTGGTCAGAGTTGATGGGAAGATGGACGGAGCCAAATACAGGGCAAGCTTAGAATAAAATCTGTTAGACTCTACAAAAGACTTGAGGCTGGGGCGGAGGGTCACCTTCCAGCAGAACAACGACCCTAAGCATACAGCCAGAGCTACAATGGAATGGATTAGATCAAAGAATATTCATGTGTTAGAATGCCCCAGTCAAAGTCCAGACCTAAATATGTACCAAGTGTCTAAAATGCCTACCTTCAAGCAGCTTCCTAGGTAAAATCATCCGGAAGGCTGTTCGAATTTGCTTGATGGAAACAGAGGAGGACCTACAGCAAAACCTTGTCATCTTGGAGAGTCATGGTCATCCAGAAAACTGTGTGGCCAGGCAAGAGCCTCCAGAAGCGATACAGGCTCATCCAGCTAGGTCCATTTTTAGATCTCTAAATTCCGGCATTGGCCTATGGAGACATCTGCAAAGTAGCAGGCTGGTTGGCACAGTGCACATGCCTCAGGGCGCTACAGCGATCCAAGGGCTTGTACATCAATGGAATGACAGTCCATGTTTCCATGTCCATTGTAATAAAAATGTGATTATACATTATACATTTTAGCCCTCCCTGTTTAGTTCCCTATTCATCATATGTATACCATGTTGGCGTCAGGAAAATTGTATCAAATACTTACTGTAATTTTCCTTTCCTGAGGCCAATCCATGGCGTCATACGAACCCTCCCTTTTTTAATCTTGATATTTTTACGGAGAATGGGGGAGGTTTCTCTCAGTCAGACTTTTATAGATTTGGACAGGTCCTGTGGGTGGCTATAGAGGCAGGGCTATATCATATGTATGATGCCATGGATTGGCACCAGGAAAGGAAAATTGCGGTAAGTATTTGATACAATTTTCCATTTTACTTGCCTGATCCTCCATTTCTGCAAGCTCCTCTGTGCTGCTAGACCAATCTCTGCAGTCACCCCCCCCCCCCCCCCCTCACACTTTGGTGGTTGGATGCCCTTGATCAAAGCAGGGACCATAGACTTGAGGATGCTGAGGGACAGACAGAGCCGATCGGCCCTATAGGCACACTATGCAAGCTGCTTAGGGCCCCACCGCTGTGGGGGGGCCCCCAAGACCCAGCATCCCCCCTGCACCTCTGGCTGGCCGTTTAGAGTGCAGTGAGGAGAGATGGGAGGAGGTGGAAGGCGGCGATCGGCAGCTCTATGGTGCCTGGGTGGGTGGCGGGATCTCCCTGGGGTTTGTAGTACTCTCGGTGTATACAGTGGAGAGGAGAAGGGAGGGGCCTCTGACCCAGGCAGGTATCAGTTTCACTTTCACTCTGCTTGAACACTGTTGCTGATGCTCGGGTCAGAGGCTCCTCCCCTCTCCACTGTATACATTCGGAGATAGAACTACTAGCCCCAGGGAGATCCCCCTGCCTGTGGACACCATAGAGCTGCCGATCGCCGCCTCCCACCTCCACCAGCCAGGTACAGGGAAACCTCTGCAAGGGGGGGAGTCAGCTGTTTGGGGGCCCAAATGTAAGAGGGGGGCTTTCTGGGGACACTAATGTAAGAGGGGGGCTCTCTGGGGACACTAATGTAAGGACGGGGCCCTCTGGGGACACTGATGTAAGGACGGGGCCCTCTGGGGACACTGATGTAAGGACGGGGCCCTCTGGGGACACTGATGTAAGAGGGGGCCCCCTGGGGACACTAATGTCAGAGGGGGGGCTCTCTGGGGACCCTGTGTAAGGAGGGGCTCTCTGGGGACCCTGTGTAAGGAGGGGCTCTCTAAGGACCCTGATGTAAGGGGGGCTCTCTGGGGACCTCATTCTGTTCTATATTGTTGTACTTATTCTGTTTTGTTTAAAGGAGGGAGGATTGTTTTGGGAGCACTGAAGTGTCAGGTGTGACTGTGTGGCAATGGCAAATAGTTTACATAGCTCACGGCATCACGGGTCAAGTAGAGGGCCCCTTAGCAGAATTTTGCTTAGGGCCCCAGGGAGGTCAGGATCGGCACTGGGGACAGACCACTGTCTGGTGGGGGAGCCCAAGAGGTAGCTGCATCTGCACTGCAAAGGAAGATTTATCCCAGGGATTGGTAAGCTGCAGTAGATTAAATGCTTTATATTATTAGAGAATGAGAGCGTGAGACCCTGACTAAGAAAATAGTGGGCAAGTGACAATCCTGGATGCATACAGATATGGGAGTACCTGTGTATGTCTTTATTGTAGCGCCATAACCCCTTAGGGTGGCTGAGTTTTTCTGGGCTTACCGATTACCTCGTCCAGCTCGTACTCATTGTTCTTGTCTAGGGGTTCCCAGGGTTGATACCCAGTAACTGTGGAGACTGACACTTGAATTTCTTTTTAGGATTTTTATTTGCTTAAAACATTGAACAGAAACACAGTCTCTCAGTTGGGAATAGAGAGTATGGGTATAGAAGCTCAGACTCAATAAATGTCTCTCTAGAAGATCCAGGGAGTAGCCACTCGCAACTGGATAACTCAACTGTTGGATAAATCCTTGTTTGTAGATCTAGCCGCCAACAAGTGATTTTAGCTTAGCAAAGTCTCTGCCACAGACTTGGTTGTGAAACTTTAGATGAACGCAAATGTCTCTCACAGGAACTTAGTTGTAACTGAAGGATAAGGTTAGGAACTTGTCTTACAGTACCAGTATCTTGCAGCCGGTTCAGGGGATACCGTAAGAAATGCGGATTCAATTAGTGTCCCTACAGCTCAGCTTCCAGGCTCTTACCGAGCAGCCAGCCTTGTGCATGGCCCTCCTCTGAAGAGTCCTCCCCGGTTGCATGTAGAGTTGCTGGGCCTCTCCAAACCTGAGATGGCACCGGAAAAAAAACGTAGAATCCTCCTTCCAGTTACTGCGCCTCGAACTAGCCAGTTCCGAGTCTCGAGAACGGATGGATCTGCACCCCAGGCCACGAGGGCCTCTGGGGGCTGGTCATGAGGACCAGGACCACGGAGTCAGCAACAACTTCTGGCCCGGAACCCCATCAGGGGGCTGGTCAGGAGCAGAACTCAGAACCACGTGACTTCAGCACCTTAAGTACCCTCTCCCAGAATACACAGCGGGACAAACGTGCCCACTGATTGGTTCCGAGCAGAGATTGGTACCCAATGCGTCCAACCAGACTGCGTTCTACGGCCTGGTCACAGGTGCTCACCCACCTATGACCAGGCAGAACCTCAATACAGCCCAGCCAAACTTTTGCCAAAGCATAATTTAGAATAATTAACCCCAAAACTCAACTACAGTTTTGAGCAAAAAATACATTTAAATGTATAGCGCGTACTTATCAAAAGTACCGGTGCTACATTATGTTAGGGTGAACAGATGTTTCCAGGGACAGTCCCAGTAGGGTTGCCAATTTTTCTTCAAGCCAAACCAGAACACTTTAGCGGCGCACAGCAAAAAAAAATTCCTGTCGCCAGTCCAAGTCTGTCTCCGGCAGGGGTGTTGCCAGGTGGGTGCTTGGCTTGGGTGTGCTTAAGGCTAACTAAGATGTCTGGCCTCGCTTCAGTGGCTTCGGGAGATTACCAAGCAGGCTGTCTGTTCCCCTGGAAGGTTGGGGGAGTGTGCAGAAAGGAGGAAGTGTCATTCATGTTAGGAGAGCGGGGATCGGTGAGCGGGATCCCGGCATCCCGTGTGCTGGAAGGAGGGAGCCAGGGCGCCCAGCAATGTGCTGACTGCCACACTTCCTTCCGCCTGGCACTTGGGTACACCCTACAATAATTATTATTTTTTTAAAAGGTGTTTATCTAAAGTTTTACATAAACACAGCTCAAAAAGAACAAAAAAATAATCTGGCTATTTTTATCTTTTTATTATCATCTTTTTATCATCTCCCTTTTTATCCACTCTCTTTTTTTTATTTTTTATAATCACTTTTTTCCATCTTTACGCTTTTTTGCTCTATCCTTACTGTTGACCTTACTGTGGACGAGTGCGGGGTGTAGCAAGATGGCGGCGTCTGAACGTCACTTCCGTTGCATATTCTGACGAAACAGCGGCTTTCTGATGGAACATCTGACCGCTGTCACACATTGAGGCGAATCTGTCGCTCTCACTGAGAAGTTTCCTATGGTTTCCGGTCTCGCGTACACCCAGCCCTGAGGGAAAAATCATCTGTAGACCGTACAGACCGGAGAACACTATCCGTCACGTTCTATGCTCTATCAGACGGTTCCAGTGATTTCCTGACTTTGGCTCGCTGTGTGGAAAGTGCGGGGCGGAATCAGTCACGTGGGAGTGTCATGGCGGCGCCCGGTGGAAGCTCCATGATGACCCCCGGGATCGGTGCCCAGTCCCCCCATATACCCCCTGGGGATGGCACTCTGCAATACAGTATGATAATGGAGCACCTTGTGGGGGACAAGAGGAGA
This sequence comes from Lithobates sylvaticus, assembly GCA_028564925.1. Classification (NCBI taxonomy): domain Eukaryota; kingdom Metazoa; phylum Chordata; class Amphibia; order Anura; family Ranidae; genus Lithobates; species Lithobates sylvaticus. Next base: position 96,736,103 of record CM053027.1, read on the forward strand.
CCGAAGGAGATGATCCCTGGGGGCCTCGGAGGGGTCCTCACACCCATCAAATCCGATGAGCAGAAGACGATGGAGCGGGTGATGGAGTCCTGTGCCTTCAAAGCGGCCCTGGCGTGTGTGGGGGGTGAGTGTGAGGGGCCAGGGGTACTCCTAGGGACTGCAGTCATCCCTCATTACTGACATTGCTGAGCTACCCCCCCAGAGAGGATAGACAGGAGACATCTCTCTGTGACCTGGCGCGTCTGCCCACCGTCCCCGCCGAGCGTCCCTGCTCACCGTCCCCGCCGGGCGTCCCTGCTCACCGTCCCCGCCGGGCGTCCCTGCTCACCGTCCCCGCCGGGCGTCCCTGCTCACCGTCCCCGCCGGGCGTCCCTGCTCACCGTCCCCGCCGGGCGTCCCTGCTCACCGTCCCCGCCGGGCGTCCCTGCTCACCGTCCCCGCCGGGCGTCCCTGCTCACCGTCCCCGCCTGGCGTCCCTGCTCACCGTCCCCGCCAGCGTCCCTGTCCTGCCAGACCCGCCCACAATCACGCCAGGCGTCCCTGTCCCGCCAGACCCGCCCACGATCACGCCAGGCGTCCCTGTCGCCGGCCCCGCCAGGCGTCCCTGTCGCCGGCCCCGCCCACGATCACGCCAGGTCGACCCGTCCCCGATCCCGCCAGGCGTCGCTGTCCCCGGTCCCGCCAGGCATCCCCGTCCCCGCCAGGCTTCCCCGTCCCCGGTCCCGCCAGAAGACTTGTCCCTGGTTCCCGCCAGAAGACCTCTCTCTGTCCCGCCAGGAGACCCGTCCCTATCTGCGGTCCCGCCAGGAGACCCGTCTCTGTCCCGCCAGGATCCATTAAATGTCTTCGCTGGCAATCAGAAGTGTTGCAGTTTATTACCTCCTGCTCTCCTCATTCCGAGATTTTCTGACATGTGGGGCCAAAAAAATAACCCGTGAAAAAATCGATTTTATTTAGTGGTGTGGGAAAAATCTCCTTAAAGGGGAGGGGCGAGTGAGGAGGCAGACAAGCCGAGTTTTTGGAGAAACTGCTTGTCTGCCTTCTCACTCGCCCCTCCCTCTGTTGCACATTTGGGGGGGGGGGGCGGGGTACACCTCCTTCCCCTGCAGCCTTCTGAGACGCTTCACAGATCCCATCAGACTGCAACCCATTCACAAAGCGCAGCACGTTTTGCGCATATGCAGTAGGAAAAGCTGTGAAGCCGCAAGGTGCCAGCACCCAATAGCCGATTGAAGAATCAGCTCAGGTAAGGACACTGCTGGATGTCTGGGGAAGCCTCTGCCAGCTGTGATTGGCTGTCGGCTTTGTCAGCTTCCCAATGGCGCAGCTTCATTATTGGCTGTCTGCTTTGAAAGGCCGCCTTGTGTTCCTGCTGTCTTCCGGCTGCTGGGCTCTGTTTTAGCCAAGCTGCCCTTTGAATTTACCCGTGCTGCTTCTCCCTGGGGCCTCCCAACACAACAGTTCTGCCAGAGACAACAGAGCAGTGCTTGGGGGACACCTTACACAGCAAGCCAGACATGTGAAAATCCGCTGTGGAGAAATGTCAGGCAGACAGCATTCCTTTTCCTATGCAGATTTTCCTTTCTGCTGACAGACAGCGAGTGACACCAAACACAACTGTGGATATTGTCCTCCACCTGCAGTGACAGTGGTCACACATCCATATTTCCTGGGGTAGTGATCAGTTTTATAGCTGCAGTTTTCCCTCCATTGTTCATCAGTGTTAATTTCGTCAATAAAAACAATTTCTTTAGTCGTCTGTCCAGGACAGCACTAGAGAGGTGTTTCCTACCTCCGGAGGTAGAGCCTAACATTCAGATCCATAAAGGGCGGATTCCGTCCCTCTTCCCCAGTCTTTGTGTTTCCTCCACCGGAGGAGGAGGCTGGATGGGAGCTCTTCTTCCCCTGAGCCTAGGGGCTGCCTAAGGGAGAGGGGGAAGAAGGTCTGCAAGTACTTGGATAAGGATGGCAGGCATCTGAGTCCCCCGGTCAGGCTGCGGAGGAGCTGGTACCGGCATCCTCCAGGATAGCCCGGGGAGGGCTGGCGTTCCCCGCACTAGGCTCATGGCGGTCTGCTGGCCGGATACTATGGTATCCCAGAGTGAGTCTGAAGGGGGGCGGGTGTAGGCCTCGAGTTCCGGCCTGCGGAACGCAGGAGGGCGGGGACTTCTGGGTCACGCGGTGAGCGTGGACGCTGGATCCAGTGCGGTCTATTAAAAAAACACCATGGCTGGAGAATTCAGGGGGGAAGAAGAGGTGTCTGTCATGTACAAACAAATTTAAAGAAGGGTGGAACAACCCCTTTTGTAAACCCTGTATTGATAAATTGGTTTACAAGGAGGCAATGGGAGCATGCAAAGAATTTGATTTCTGGTGTTCAGTAAGAAATGACGTCATAAAGTTGATGCTGTCAAACCTTGAAATTCCAAAACAACGAGCCACTGTTCCTCCACTTCAGCCCCAGAGGAGGGAGAGGAATCGGATCCTTTGGATGAGCTAAGTGAGACGGCATCATTCAAAGATATTTAGAGCCAAGGGGCAAGTTCGCCCAGATACAGGCTCTTGCTCGAGGAGGTGGATGCTTTATTGGGGGTGATCTATGAGATGCTAGATATCAAAGAAGAGCAGGCCTCCTTGTCCCTCCCTACATGACCAGATGTATCAGACCCTGAAAGAAGACCAAAACGGTTTATTTCCGTTACACAGCACACTAGTGGACTCTCAAAAAAGAGTGGGTGGAACCGGGAAAACATTTTTTTTCCTAAAAGTCTGAAGAGGAGATTCCCCTTCAGTGAGGATTCCGCCTGTATTTGGAATAAAGTGCCCAAAGTGGACGCAGCCTTTTCCCAGTGCGCCAAATCAACGGGCCTTGCCTTTGAGGATGTTGAGTGTTCTTAGGGAACTGATTGGACAAGAGGATGGAGGTACTGCCGTAAAGGTCATGGGAAGAAGCCATGACAAATTTAAAACCAGCGATGGCTACAACAATAGTGGCTCGTAATTTGGAGGTCTGGCTGGACCAGTTACAAGGCCATTTGAAAAGTGGGACCTCCAGGAAGGAAATTTTGGATTCCCTTCCCATGCTGCACATAGCGGCAGGCTATTCGGCAGACGCATATGCTGAGTCGGTCAAGCTATCGGCAAAGACCGCTGTCCTAGAAAATTCCTCTTGCATGGCTTTATGGTTAAAATCCTGGTGAGGGGACACGGCCTCAAAAGTTAGGCTGTGTAGCATCCTATTTGCAAGAGACCTCTTTTTTGGGCCAGATCTGGAAAAAGTTCTAGAGCGTACTGCGGGGGAGGGAGATTGGGGCAGTTCTTCCCACAATGGGAAAAGACTACCCCAATTGCATTTATACTGAGGATAATCGGGAAAGGCTATCAAATCCAGTTCAAGGGCACTGTGCCCCCAAGGACATTCATAACCATGCCTCCCAGGGATCCTCAGAAGACAACAGCCTTGTTGTCTTAAATTGGTGACTTGGTAGACCAGTGGGTTCTTATTCCAGTGCCACAGAGAGAAATAAACCACCTTTACGTTTTCGTAGTAAGGAAACCGTCAGGCAAATTCCGCCTAATGTTGAACTTTAAGTCACTGAACAAATGGGTGACCCACAAGACCCACAAAAATAGGGATTCACTTTCCTCAGCACAGGTCTTGTATCAGTAATGAAAGGGAAGAAATCCCATTCCATTTGTTTGCACTGAATGTTGATGAAGACACTCCCTGCTCTTGTGTACCACCAATAAAATCACTCGCCTTCCTATTCTCCATCTGCTGAGCTTCTCTACTACCTGTACCCAGTACTGCCGTTTATTTACATGGTGCATCCTGTTCAGTAGGGCTTTATATTAGAGTATATGAAAATCATATTTTCTTATGACATTTAGAAAGCATTTTATGTGGCAGTAAACTGGTGTGCACTTGTAATAAAGTGAGTCAATTCAGTCAATAGTTTAGCTGTACTCGATTTTATTATTTATCATTCACTTACAGCCTAATTCCAGCCAAGTGAGGAAATGAGATACAATTTCTATCTGCTTTTTATTCCTACCTGCCATTCTGAGGTGTTCTGTCTTCACAACACTGCAATTGCAGAAATAATTCCTGTTGATCTGCCAGGAACCCATTAAAGAGGAAGCAAACCCTGATGGGTTTTACTTCCTCTTTTTTTCCCCCTTGAAAGTAAAAGCATAATTGGCTAGTATGCATCGCATACCAGCCCATTGTGTGGCACTTACCTGCAAATGAAGCCTGCGCTGGTGGCCACATCCGTCTTCGCCCCCTCTTCCTTCCCGGGGCCTCGGACTCTGGCTCTGTGACTGGCCAGAGTCGTGTGATGTCACTCCCGTGCATGCGCGCGGGAGCCATCAGTCACAGCACTTGCTAGTGAAGAAACTGCACAGAGTTCCACCCCCCCCCCCCCAAAAAATGTCATTAATGTGCATGAAATATAAATAAAATTTTTTGGAGAAATGTGTTGTTTTTTTGTTTTTTTCTCACCTCTTAAATTGGTGTTTCCCCCAAAATTACAAATTTATTTCTATGTGCAGCAAATGAGCTAATAAAAATTAATTGGATAAAAATAAATTCACTTACCTATTTTTCCCTGTTGCTAGGTGGTCCCACGAAATCTGCCTCTTCCATTGCCCAGGCTAAACACGTCACTTCCCCTTGGCACAGTCAGTCATCTGGGACACGTGACAGGTCCCAGATAACTGCACGGCGTATGACGGCGTGCGGCACCGCTCGCGCATGCGCAGTGGTTGCCCGGCTGTGAAGCCACAGCCGGGTGCCCACAGTAAGGATGCCGGCACCGCGAGCAGAGCGGGGAACGAGGGGGGGGGGGCTTCGTTCCCCCGCATCGCTGGACCCTGGGACAGGTAAGTGTCTGATTCATAAGTCAGCAGCTGCCGTATTTGTAGCTGCTGACTTTTAAAAAAAAAATTAAGGGGCACCCCACTTTAATGCCTGTTGCTAGGGGGTCCATCGTAATCTGGATCCTTACGTCACTTCCCTCGGCGCCGGAAGGGAGAGCACCTCTCCCCCGCACTCTAGGCAATCATCTGGGACATGTCAGAGGTCCCAGATGATTGCGCGGCCAGTCGCGGAGTGGCTCGCGCATGCGCAGTGGGTGCCCAGCTGTGGCCCACACCCACCATATAAAAAAAAAATTGGGCTAACTTTACTGTGTTTTTTTTTTTGTCAAAAAAGTGATTTATTTTTTTCCCCAAAAAAGTGCGCTTGTAAGACCACTGCGCAAATACGGTGTAACAAAAAGTATTGCAATGACCGCCATTTTATTCTCTTGGGTGTTAGAATTTATTTTTTTATAATGTTTGGGGTTCTAAGTAATTTTCTACACCAAGTCTGAAAAAGAGGCCTGGTCTTTAAGTGGTTAAGGGGGCTGTGGGGGCCGCTGCACACAGATTTTTTTACCTTCATAGAATGCATGAAGGTAAAACAAACATTAAGCCTTTAAAACCACTTTAAGGCGTGCCCATAGTAGAGATTAAAAACTGGCAGCAGAGATGATGTTGCGGATTGAATTTGCCCACCCCTATATACAGTCCTTGTAAGTGTGCCTCATTCAGTCCCAGTAGAGAAAATGTCCCTTATGCTTCTTCTTCTTCTTTTTTTTTTTTTTTTAAGGTTTTGTCCTGGGTGGCGCCTTTGGAGTGTTTACTGCTGGCATTGACACCAACGTAGGTTTTGATCCTAAGGATCCTAATCGTACACCTACTGCCAAAGAGGTGTTGAAAGACATGGGACAGAGGGGAATGTCCTACGCCAAAAACTTTGCAATAGTGGGTGCCATGTTTTCCTGCACGGAGTGTCTAGTGGAATCGGTAAGTATATATCTGACTTGAGAAATATTTCTTAATTGTTTTTAACACTTCCAGTTTTATATATGAATATGTAAACCCAACATTTCATATTCCTGATATGTGCCTGCTGTACCATGTACTTGTATGAGAAAGTCTCCTGTTCTTTGTATTGTTTCCCTGGTGTTCTTGCTAGTCCCTCAGCTCTCCTTTCAAAAACTAGGCATGCAAGTACAGTGTGGTCAGTTCGCTAGCTATGGTAAGAACTCAGCCAGCTCTCCCTAAGTGCCGGTTCACACCTGTGCACTGTAGTGCAAATCGCATGCGATGTCCGTGCTATGTGATTTCAGCCATACATATAGTATGGCTGATATTGCATTCGGACCAAACTCGCACAGGACCCTTTTTTTTGGTCCTTGTTGTCGGATTCATGTTCGAACTGTCAGTTTGTAGTGTGATATGTGAGCTGAAATGGGGGTGTCATTCACAATGTATTGACACTCCCGGCAGTTTGCATATGGCAGTGTGAACTGTTGTGCAAGTCGGGTGCAATGCGGGAACCCGCAGTGGATTCGCAGGGTTCCCGCATCACACAAGTGTGAACCAAGTCTAAATTAACAGACTTGTCCTGACCCCCCTCCCCCCTGCACAGTCATTCACTGGGAAGATCTGTGTACTGCTGTTTCTCCTCACCCAGCTCTCTAGTATCTTTATCAAGCAAATGTTTTGCCTTTTCTTATTATTTTTATTTTTTTTATTTTTTAAATTTACTGGTTTGTTTTACAAGGTGACTGTTTTACATATACTTTAAGGTTCACACTGGAACCGGCTGCAGATCGCACAGAAACGCTGTGCGTCCCTGTTCTCTGTTTCAGGGATGAATCGGGGCTGATCTTTGCCTGAATTCAGCCCTGAAACTGAGCCAAAGCCATATATGTGAACCATAGAGAGCCGGTCACATTCTCCTGCTGTGCAAATTGGATGCAGAGAAATCCACATCCAATTCACATAGGTGTGAACCCAGCCTTAATCATGTACAGACATATACCGTATTTATCAGCGTATAACATGCACTTTTTCCCCCTTAAAATCGGGGGAAAGTCGTGGGTGCGTGTTGTACGCCGATACCCCCAAAAAAAGTGCCCAAAAACGAGCGCCGCCAAAAAAGACCGATGTGTCTGTTCTGCTCCGCTCGCAGTCCCGCCTCCCTGCGCTCGCTTCCGAAACAGCAGGGAGGCGGGACTGCAAGCGGAGCCGAACAGACGGCTCTGGCTTTTCCGCCGGCGCTCGGTCTTTTCCGGCCACGCGGTCTTTCTAGGCGGCAATTTTAAATGTGGGAAAGCTTCGAATGACGCTGGGCAAAGCTGCAAATGACGCTGGGCAAAGCTGCAAATGACGCTTAAATGTAAGTGTTTTTTTTCCCTAAACTTCCCTCCTAAAACGTTTTTTTTTCCTTTAAAATGCCCTCCTAAACTTGGGGTGCGTGTTATACGCCGATAAATACGGTAATCAGGAATTTACTTTTCGCATGATTGAAAAATTTTACTGAATCTTCACATTATTTATTATGTGAACATACAGCAATCCACAACTTTTGTAAATCAGCCTCAATGTGGGTGTCCGTCACAAAAAGGACTATAATAATAATAATAATATATTTGTTTGGTTTGGATGCAGATTGGTACATTTTTCATTTAATCTTATTCTAAATCTAGCCAGGATTTTATATAGAAGACAGGTGATGCTGAGCAACCCAATATACAATGTTTCCTTTGGGTTGTGCTGTGTGGAAAAAGTTTCGGGATTACAGCTGTTTTCATGAGAAACGCTATTGGGTTCCTGGCACCAGTGGAAGAATCCAGTACATTGTCATGTATGTGGAAAGTGCTGCTGATATGGTTGCTCAGCGTGTCTGAACCCAGAAAAAAATGCTTTTTTTACTGGTCCAGTCTTTTATATTAAACTGCCGTCTACAGGAGGACTGGACACTGGCAAAAAATCTGTAATACCTACCCACTACTAGCATCCCTTGGTTTTTTTGTGGGAGTCCTAGGAGGATGGATGTGTTTTTTACAGCTCTGCTGTGTTAAAGTGGATGTAAACCCAATGTCATCCTTTCTAAACTACTGCCATAGGGGTTATCTATAAGGATATACATGCCTCCTGCATGTATCTTTACCTGTCAAATGTCTCCCCTCTGTCTGTTATGAGACCCGAAAAACTGCAGATTCTGTGGGTGGGTCTGTTGTCTGGAGCTCGGTGGGTGGAGTCATGATGTCAGTATACTCCCCGCCCACCTCTACACTCCCCTTGTCAACATGCATTTTCTCTTGTGTATTTCTTACACTGAACTTCTGCTATGATCTCTAACATCCAGTGAAAAGACAGGAAAGTCCCCACATGACTTCAGCATGCCCAATTATGCTGAGGTGTGGAACATCCAATCCTGGCAGAGCAGCAGAAGAAATGAGGGAATTAAAAAAAAAAAATGCATGTCTCTTAGGCTAGTCCACAAGATGTGTAAATCACCTGTCACTCACAGCAAGGGGGAGGATTTGACAAAGTTTTTCTCTGTTTGTCAAGATTTATCTCACTGAACAATAAGAGGATTGCTCAGAGCTGGATTAACTCTTTGTGGCAAGACGGCTCAAATGATAGGAAATCTTATACAATACATTATGACATAAAAGCAAAAAATGTCTATTTGTCTACCTACAATAGCTAATCTGTGCTGGAATTTTATTAATCATTGTACCAAATAAGTCTTCTACTGTAAATCCTTATGTAGGCAAATTAGTCAGAGTTGGGCCTCATTCACATTGTGTTTGGCAGGAAAAATGAATCTGGGAAGTCATCTAAGTATAAACCACTTTTATGCCTCTTGGGTCACTTTTTCCTGCGTTTTGATGGCCCTGCTTTAAAGCGGGTATGGTCCCATTTAGAGTAGGTTCACACGCATGCTGTTCTGTGAGCCGGAGAAAAGGTTCCTGCAGCATTTTAGAAGTTGCAAGCTCGCACAGGAACCGCAATTGCAGTGCAGGTGTGATTTCCGGTCGGCAGGCGGTTAACATGCACTGCATTGTTACATTTTAAATATTTCACAGTAACTATGAGATAAAACAAAGTTCACAAATATTCTTTTATCCCATTGTTTTGGCGAGTCAACAGCGAGTCAGAGGAAGAACTGCTGCTGGACAGAGAGGACAGTTGCTCTTTAAAAATGATTTAAATCAAATCCACCCTGATATTGAAGCTGCTAAATTTAGGGCTGGGCATTCATGACCTGCGGCCATGAAAGGGTTAACATGTAATTAATATTTTAGGGCTGCTGATTTCTCCCCTCCAATGATTGCCATGTTTGTTTTACCGTGAATCCTGAGCTCCCCCCCCCCCCCCCCATCCCCAGCAGTCATATGGATGCACACAATGAGCTGAATAGAAGTCATAAAGCAATGTGGGGGCTGAGTTTGTGCTGCTGATATTTTTAGCAGTTTCCAAACTGAGCTGAAGAACATGGTGATCCCAGGCTTAATTCGTCTGTAGAAATCATGTCATTCTACATCCTGACACCAAGCTCCGCTCTGCCCACACACTGAGGACAATGACACATCCCGCTATCACCACTCTACATTATTCTTATTATTGAGTTTGGATCATATAGCTTGACAATGGATTAAGAATGGATATCCAATTTGCTTAACTAGAGGGCAGTTATTTGTAATAAAATAACTGTACATTGCTAGTCTCCAATATACTGTATATAAATACAAATTGCTTCATCCATGCAGCCTATTGTACATTTTGGCAGGCTGGATATTTCACTGCTTAGTTTACAATGCCTAAGGATGTCTAGAATGAAGCCTTACCATAGAGATTGAATGTGTTTGGCTACGTTTGTGGTTGGAGTGCAATAAAAATAAGACTTGGCAGCCGAGCTGCATTTTTATGGCCTGCGGGCATATGGGGCTATACACATGCAACACATCACATCTCAGTGAAAATGATCCCCTCCACCCCAAATTGTTTGCTGAATGAGACCCATTCAAGCAAAATAGGGGCTGTGGCATGGGCTTTTAGAGGTTAGAACAGGCAGTGAGGAAGCGACGTAACACTTCTTCACTGCCCGTCAAGCCACCTCTGAAATAAATACCCACCATGGATTGCTCTTCAGAGGTTGCCTGCTAGTGTAAATGAGCACTTTCTGTGCAACGGGAAACCTGTACTGAAGAAATATGAAGGCTGCTACTGCTGCCTTTCCCTGGCGGTCATGTCAGTCCAGTGTCTTCAATATTTTCTGTGTATTGAACTGGACATAGTTATGCAGATAAGGAGTTCTAACTTCATTCTGGCTCTTCCAGTCTACATGCTTGTTTGGGTCTCAAAGTGCTAAACCGTCTTGCAGTTTAGCAATGTTCAAAAGGAGGTCGTCAATTGCAGGCTTCATATTTCTCTTAGTGAGGGGATCCTTTAAACCTGCAGATGGCTAAATACACAACGGATGCCGCGCAACCCACAAACCTTCACTATAAAATAATAATAAAGTCAAAATCGTAAGATCTTCCACCAAATTATCCACATGTCCCAATATCTTCTATAACTGATCACTAGTGCTTCTCATTCATATGAACAATCTATGATCACCTCCAGACTAAACCCTCATGGCTAGTCAAGGGTCACATGCACTTTTGCCCCTTTCATGGGCTGCAAACAGGACGGCTCCAAATTCACTCCACCACAGATGGCTCCCACTGTGCCATGGATCCTCCACTCACATAAGATGTGTTTATTTCATAAATGAAAGAAGAATAGGGATGGATAGTGCTCTCCATACAGTAAAAACATTTATTCAATATTTTAAAATGACACTCACAAGATGTACAGCCCATATCAAACACAGGCAAGTTCTCTGTCCCACTACCTCCACTGCCGACATCAAAATGGCCACCAACTGACCCCACAGTACGCCTATACATGTTACACCCAATCAACAGGATTACTCAGTAGGACTGGAGCAGGCCAGCATGACCTTTTGCGTACCTTCCAAGTCATTACCACGGCAACCCCAAGTGAACGGGAAGTGACATTGTGGCCGGCTCCTGAACCAGAAGTGTCACGAAGTACACTATCAGTCACTAATCTTCTTTCATGAATGAAATAACACATCTTATGTGAGTGGAGGATCCATGACACAGTGGGAGCCATCTGTGGTGGAGTGAATTTAGAGCCGTCCTGTTTGCAGCTCATGAAGGGGGCAAAAGCGCATGTGACCCTTGACTAGCCATCAGGGTCTACTCTGGAGGTGATCATATATTGTTCATAGGAGGTGTATTATTATTATTTTATAGTAAAGGTTTGTGGGTTTGCTGCATTAATTACTGAGTTGTAGAGTGAAACCACTTTATGGTGCTTGCAGCAACTTCATGTTTAATTATTGATTTATACGCAGTTTCGTACTTCTGTTTTACATGTTTGATTTCTGTGGTGTAAGTGGTAATTGCATAGTGGCTGCACTGACTGATAATTAGGTTTGTTAAATACACAGCAGCAACTACATATATTTGCATGTTTGTTGTGCTCAGCCAGTCTTGTGATTCACATAGCACGGTTATGAGGTTATGCCACATAATGAGATTATCAAACAAATTATCGTTTTTTTATTTTTTGCATGCTAATCTCAGTTCGAAACTGAAGAGTTTACTAAAGTTACGAAAATTTTCGTACAAGAGAATAAAAAAATCAGAAGTGATGTGTATTTGTATTGTATTTTTGGATGACAACTGTACTGATTAAATGAAAATCGTACGCTCTGGTATCGTATGAGGAAACTTTTTGTGCTTGCACCATTGGATAATAATGGATGAACTGTCGTGATCAGCTATTGAAAACTGGGTACGAACGATCAGATTATCATATGATCGGTTCAAAAGTGGTATTTTTCGTACGATTTTTCTGATCATGTGTACGGGCCATTAGGAACCTTGTATAAGTTATCAGATAGCTTTCTCTTGCAGCTGTCCCCTTATTTTGACACTGATTCCCATGACATAAAATATTAGATTAGCAGATTAATGCCACTGGGATAACATTTACAATATAAATAAGAAGTGCCACTAAATCTTGATATTATCATGAATAATCATATGGTAAATGATGTGGCATGAAAACAATTAAACATGAAGTGAAATAAATTATGAGCAAAATTATAACGTAAATTAAAAAAAAATCAATCATATGAACGTGATATAATGAAATTGGTGCAAAATCCTGTGTTGGGTCCTTTCAATGAAAAAGTCCTTTCAATAATTAACAAGTGTCCATAAAGTGCAAAAAGGTGTATAAGTAACGTTAATTGATGAAATCTACCACCAAGCTCCAACAATTCGCATATGCTTCTTATCAGATAGCGTGGTCAATAAATTATAATGGTCAATAAAGCACAAAATAACCCGGCATCCGAGATGGATGGTGGCTGCTCAGCAGATAATGTCAGATAACTTTTACAAGTCCACAAATGGTGAAGGACTTGGAGAGTCTTGATTGAATGCTGTATTTGGAGACCTAACTGTCTCATATTTAACTTTCTGTACCTGTACCGTGTGTCACTCTACATGTCCAAGTCTCAGTGTAGATATCCTGTTTACAAATGTTTTACAGTATATTATGGTTCTTCTTTTTTTCATTTAAGTATCGTGGGAAATCTGACTGGAAGAACAGTGTGATCAGTGGCTGTATAACAGGGGGTGCAATTGGCTTCAGAGGTGAGTGATGATTGTCTGTGGGGCATGAGAACTTAACTTATGCCTTAAAGTGACACCGAACTATATCCTTATTTTCCAAAAATAATCCATCCACATCCACTACTTAATGGCCCTGCAATCTATTTTTCATGAAATGATTCCTTGCTGTGTTTTTCAGCTTCCTTGTAATGTCCTCCATGTGTTCCCAAACTTCTCCTCCTCCTCCTTTTTCCTCCCGATTCTGTTTGTTTGAAATGAGCAGTGCATGTTAGTTGCGGTCATATACACCGCTCTATGCACACTACACATCACAGTCCCTAATCCATCACGGGAGGGAGCAAGTGAGGGTGCCTACATTCTTATGGACAGTGTAACCCTGGGGGAAAAAACATAGCCGCCCTTTTAACAGGAAGTAAAATCACAGCAGCAAAAACAAAGGAATTTGGAGGAGGTTGAAAGCAACAGAAGGTACATTAAGTTAAGAATACATACTTAAGGCTACCCGCCCGGTAATCTGCCTCCGAAGTCCCGGTATACTGTGGAGACATGTCCCCACCACGCATTGGAGCACCGCTTGGGCCTTGTAGAAGATGCCCCCCCCCCCCCCCCCCCTCTGCAGGAGTCCTCTGACCAGGCAAACCGCCTCATTGCTCAACTCCAGCAGAAGCAGGACAACCTCAAGAACTGCATGCGGAGGAACAACTTGCACTTCATAGGCCTTCCTGAAGGCACAGAAGGCAACAACCCAGGGGTGTCTCAGTGCTTGTGGCCAAGTCAGTGTCCTTTGAGCTTCAGTCAGCGGTGTTGGACCCCCAGGGTAGATATGTTTTTTTGCACACCAAGATAGCGGGTAATGAGTTGTTAATGCTGGCGTGGTATGTTCCTCCCCCATATAACTCCACTATTCTTAGTTAGGGATTCTCATTCATGGCCAAACATTCTTCCATACCGGCTATCTGGTTGGAGGACTTCAACATGGTGGCCAATCCCTATCTGGAACGCATGGGCCTGGGGTCACAAACACCTAGGTTAGACTGAGACACCAGGTTTGCACGCCTAATGATGAGCTTTAACTTGGTTGATACTTGTATATCCTAACCGTCAGGCTTGCTCTTTCTTCTCCAGCTCCCACTCTACCATGTCCTGGATAGATTCTATTCGGCTTTTTCGTACCCTAATCCATAGGCTGCAAAATGCTGGATTTGGCCCCCCGACTGTCGGATAATTCCCCCTGTTTGGTTGAGCTGACACTGTATAATGACCCCCCGAGATTGAACTGGAGATTAAATCCCTTTTTGGCTAACTGTTATTCCTGATACTGATACTGATTGGCCATGGAGTGGGGATTCTTTTTTGACAATAATGCTGATACGTCCTCCCTACTTACGGTATGGGAAGCATTTAAAAAAACATGCCAGAATGCTACTTACCGAATGTATTTCCAGGTTTTGAAGGGACTCTAATGCTGGCTATGTCCAGGCTATGGCTCAGTTAACTGAATTAGAAGAAAGTACTGTGGTGGTGCCATCACCCAATACATTGGCACAACTAAAACTTCAAACCAGGGTGGTTGACCAGATGTTCCAGGAGCTGGCCAAGCATAAGTTATTCTTTAGCAAACAAAAGATATTTGAGCAGGGTGAATGCCCGAGTAAGCTGCTGGCCTACCTGGCACACTTGGATTCCAGACCTCCAGTAGTTATTACCCTATACGGCGGGTGTCCTCACGGACCCTGTGGTGATCATTAGGGGGTTCGCTAACCACCTCCAAAAAGTGTACACATCTAAAGTCGGTTAACTCCCACAGGACCTGGAGAACCTTCTCGATAACCTTACGCTTCCCAGATTGACTACTGAACAGGTAGATATGCTGGAAACTCTGCTTTCGGCAGATGACTTTAACCTTGCTCTCTCGCAATTAGCGAAAGCTAAAGCCCTGGGATATGATGGCCTACCCATCAAATTCTATGTTCATTTTCCTGAAGTACTGGTTCCCAGACTTCTTGCCCTTTTTTTACCAAGCAATATTTGAGGCTACTGCCCTTCCAGAATCCATGCGTGAGGCTATCATAGTGCTCAATCCTAAACCTGGTAAAGACCCACTGCTACCAGAATCATATAGGCCCATCTCACTACTGCAAACGGATATCAAAATATTGGCCAAAATCCTAGCCCTACGCCTAACTACAGTTATTCTTTCTCTAGTTCATCCCAATCAAACGGGGTTCATGCCAGGAAAAAATACGCCCTTTAATTTTAATGCGTCTATTTATGGACATCCAGGCCTCCCATCACCAAATTGGATCTAAAGTAATTGTTTCCTTAATCGTGTCCAAGGCCTTTTGATTCGGTTGAGTGACAGTACCTATGGCAGTGTCTTTGCCGCTACGGACTTGGCCCCAACTTTAAGTGGCTCACTATGCTCTACACTGCTCTGTAGGCCAGGGTTGTGACCAATGGTTGGACCTCTGGCGCCTTACCACTTTCAAGGGGAACGCGCCAGGGATGCCCCATTTCGCTGCTTCTATACATTCTGGCAGTGGAGCCTCTGGCGGTGGCCCTCAGGGCACATCCAGATATCCACGGACTGACAGCTGGTTTGGCGGAGGAGAGAGTTGGGACTCTATGCCTATGATATATGATACTGTATCTAACAGACTCGGGCCCTCCCCTCCTGACTGCCCTACAGATCATCCATCAAATTTCGGTATGTTATTAGGACTACTACAAATCCGAGATTCTCCCCATAGATGTATAAAATCATGGACACTCTGCTGCAATCCTTTATTTGGGGGCCCAGTAGGCACAAACCATCCTGGAAGGTTCTTCAGAGTCTAGCCTCACTAGGAGGCCTCGCTGTCCCAGATTTTGGGTCCTACTACCTAGCAGCACAACTCTCCCATCTACAGTATCTCACAAAAGTGAGTACACCCCTCACATTTTTGTAAAAAAATGTATTATCTTTTCATGTGACAACACTGGAGAAATTACACTTTGATAAACGTAAAGTAGTGAGTGTACAGCTTGTTTAACAGTGTAAATGTGTTGCCCCCTCCAAAATAACTCAACACACATCATTAATGTCTAAACCGCTGGCAACAAAAGTGAGTACACCCCTAAGTGAAAATGTCCAAATTGGGCCCAAAGTGTCAATATTTTGTGTGGCCACCATTATTTTCCAGCACTGCCTTAACCCTCTTGGGCATGGAGTTCACCAGAGCTTCACAGGTTGCCACTGGATTCCTCTTCCACTCCTCCATGATGACATCATGGAACTGGTGGATGTTGGAGACCTTGCACTCCTCCACCTTCCGTTTGAGGATGCCCCACAGATGCTCAATAGGGTTTAGGTCTGGAGACATGCTTGGCCAGTCCATCACCTTTACCCTCAGCCTTTTTAGCAAGAAAGTATTCGTATTGGAGGTGTGTTTGGGGTTGTTATGTTGGAATACTTCCCTGCGGCCCAGTCTCCAAAAAGGGAGGGGATCATGCTCTGCTTCAGTATGTCACAGTACATGTTGGCATTCATGGTTCCCTCAATGAACTGTAGCTCCCCAGTGCCAGCAGCACTCATGCAGCCCCAGACCATGACACTCCCACCACCATGCTTGACTGTAGACAAGACACACTTGTTTTTGTACTCCTCACCTGGTTTCCGCCACACATGCTTGACACCACCTGAACCGAATAAGTTTATCTTGGTCTCATCAGACCACAGGACATGGTTCCAGTAATCCATGTCCTTAGTCTGCTTGTCTTAAGCAAACTGCAGGCTTTCTTGTGCATCGGCTTTAGAAGAGGCTTCCTTCTGGGACAACAGCCATGCAGACCAATTTGATGCATTGTGTGGCGTATGGTCTGAGCACTGACAGGCTGACCCGCCCCCCCCCCACCACTTCACCAACCTCTGCAGCAATGCTGGCAGCATTCATACGTCTATTTCCCAAAGATAACATCTGACGCTGAACACGTGCACTCAACTTCTTTGGTCGACCATGGCGAGGCCTGTTCTGAGTGTAACCTGTGCTGTTAAACCGCTGTATGGTCTTGGCCACCGTGCTGCAGCTCAGTTTCAGGGTCTTGGCAATCTTCTTATAGCCTAGGCCATCTTTATGTAGAGCGACAATTCTTTTCTCTTTTTTTTTTTTTCAGATTCTCAGAGTTCTTTGCTACGAGGTGCCATGTTGAACTTCCAGTGACCAGTATGAGAGAGTGAGAGCAATAACACAGAATTGAACACACCTGCTCCCCATTCACACCTGAGACCTTGTAACACTGACGAGTCACATGACACTGGGGAGGGAAAATGGCTAATTGTGCCCAATTTGGACATTTTCACTTGGGGGGGTACTCACTTTTGTTGCCAGAGATTAATGTTTAGAGATTAATGGCTGTGTGTTGTTATTTTATTAAATTGTAAATTTGCTGTTATACAAGCTGTACACTCACTACTACTACATTATAGCAAAGTGTAATTTCTTCAGTGTTGTCACATGAAAAGATAGAATAAAATATTTACAAGAATGTGAGGGGTGTACTCACTTTTGTGAGATACTGTATATCACATAGATAAATCTGACAAAAACAGATATTTGGCCCTTGTATGTAGTCCAGTGGACTCACAGTTCCCGCATCCGTTTTTGTGATGTTTTGCGAGGCTTGAAAGGCTCTCTGGTGTTTCCGAATTGATCTGGCCTTTCATTTCAGCACAAGTGGATTTTGGACCTGGCAATGTCCAAGATGAACTGTGCGGTGTTCCATAGTAATACCCCTCTATGGTATAATAATCTCCTTCCAGAACTTCTCCAGGTACCTGACCCCGCAATTTGGATATCTAAAGGAGTATACCTGTTGTCCCCATTATTCACAATGGAGATATCAAGACATTTGATAGACTGATGACAGAGTTGAATATTCTGAACTATATGCTATTTCGTTTCTTTGTGGTTCTCAACCTTTCTAGCGCAGTGACCCCTTGATAAAATTTCCCTAGATGTGGGGGATACCCCTAACAGTAAAATTATTTTTGTAGCGTGGGTTGTCAGCACCCAAGGCAAGACAAGTAAATTGCGCCCCTAACCCATGGACATTTAGCGCTCCCTGAGTCCCTTCCACTCATACAGTATTAAAACCCCTTCTGGTACATTTTAGGATGTACCACTCTTTTTCTCTTTGTTCTCCTTTCTTTCCCTTTTATCTCTCTATCCTAATTTCTTCTTTTTTTCCCCCCATCCCTTTCTCTAGCCATCTTTCTTGTTCTTTCTATCATTCTTTCTCTCCCTTTTTTCTTTGTTCCGTCCTCTTTTCCTCTCCCTCCCATGTATTCTCTATTTTTATTCCTTCTCTTACTCCTTGGTGGGGAGTGGGGAAATGGAATAAGTGGTAGTGCTGGGTGGAGTTCTGATCAACCAACTTAGGTGCTCTTGATCAAGGTCATCTGCTGATCTGAAAAATTTAATGGCAACTCTAATCGCCGGTAGTATTACTCGGTGTCTCCGGCTTCACTGTGTCTCCAGCTCTGTGGTGTCTCGCAGCAGTGACACCTGTGCCGAAATCAGGAGATAGGGTCTCCTCCAGCCTCTCCCACTTCACATTCCTGACCAGTCAGCTGACCTCTAGACTCTGTGAAGAGGCTAATTGGGGCGGCCGCAGGCTTCAGGAACAGCCCAGCTGGGCGGCCCCAAAAAGGTTGGGAGAGAGGTGCGTGCTTCAGGAACCGCTCAGGATTCGGGGACCCCTGTCAAATCGCCATTTGACCCTCAGGTTGAGAACCACTGCTCTGGAGGTACTATATAGTGATGAACCACGCCAGCTCATCTCACTGCTCTGGAGGTACTATATAGTGATGAACCACGCCAGCTCATCTCACTGCTCTGGAGGTACTATATAGTGATGAACCACGCCAGCTCATCTCTGTGTTCTACAATATGCTCCTCACTCCTGCTGTGACTAAACTAGCGTATTCTGTTAAACATAGATGGGCAGATGGGGTTGGAGAGTTGAATGATGAAGATTGGGGGGGGAGGCGCTGGAGACCTGTACCCTGGTACAAAATGTCTGATAGTCTTACACAAGTGTATATTACACATAGAGCATACTTGAACCCGCACTGAATTGCCAATTTTGCCCTTCTCGCAGTTCTATGTGCCCCAGGTGTTTGATCTCTGCCGGCACCTTTGACCATCTTTTCTGGCAATGTCCCCAGATTCGAGGATACTGGTCGCAGGTCGTCCAGTTCCTCTATGATCAGATGGGCTCACTGGTGTCACTGGATCCCAGGCAATGCCTCCTGGGCTTATTTCCTGATATAGATAAATATAGGCTCAAATTTCTCCATGAAATGCTATTTGCAGCTAGAAAGATCATAGCCTGGAAATGGATTCAGGCCACTACCCCCACGCTGGCTGCTTAGCTCGCAGAAATTAATAACACCTTACCTTACAAAAAGATTATCTACATTAATAGAGTTTGCCCGGGCAAGTATAACAAAATTTGGGCTAGATGGTTACAATCCTTTGACCTGTATCTCTTAGTTTGTATAGTATCCCGTTCTGTCGGCATCGTCTAATCTCCTCCCCACTCTCTATATGTCTTTATATGCAACGTATAGTTATCACTGAATATGGAAATAATTGACATCAGTGTTTTTTTTTTTTTGTTTTTTTTTCCCCCGTGTTTGTTTATTGGGTTGTATTTTTTTTTTTTTCTGTATTGTACAGTTTTCCTGTATAAACTCTGCATAAAACTCAAACCTTTTTTGTTTAAAAAAATAAATAAAATACATACGCAAATAGATTATTCTTATTTTTTATTTTTCTAAATTTGAGTTTAGTGTCACTTTAAAGAATCGCCAGACAAAAAAAGAAAGAGGATCCTGTGCAAATAACACTTGTCCCCAATTACCCCCTAGCTATCCAACATGTAAATCCAAGAATAAACCAGTAATATGTTGCATTTTATCAGTGGTTAAATGTGGTGACTGTGTTAGTTTTGTTTTCTTCTGACATTTTGTGCAAGTTCACAAAAATACCTGTTAATCCTGTAACTTGCTTAAAGTGGAGGTCCGCCCACCGCGGCAAAAAGTGTGGCACCATAGGGGGGAGGAGTACAATAAGCCTAAGTCCCACTTTTGGGTGGAGCTACGCTTTAAAGTGGTAGTTAAGTCATTTATTGTAAAAATCACTGACGGGCAAGGTTCTTATAACCAGAAGAGACCCTAAAGCCCCATACACACGTGCGGATTATCCGAGGACCAGGTCCGTCGGATCCTGTCCGTCGTACTTTGTCCGATGTTGGTTTTGCATACACACGGTCGGACAAAGTTGTCGGAAAATCCGATCATTCTGAACGTGGTGACGTTTGTTGCCTACGACGGGACTACGTAGAGGCTAGTAGCCAATAGCTTTGGTCTTGTAATGTGATCTGAGCATGCGTGGCACTTTGTCCGTCAGGAATTCGATACACACGATCGGATTTGGTGTGATCGGACTTTGTTGTCGAAAAATCTATCCAGCAGGAGATAGGACTTTGTCCGTCGGACAATCCGACGTACACTGTCCGATGGTGCCTACACACGGTCGGATTTTTCGACAACATTGTCCGATAGGACAGAATCCATGGGAAAATCCTACCGTGTGTATGGGGCTTTAGGCTTCATGTACATAGGACATTTTTACAACCTATAGTAACACATGTTTAAAACGTCCGTTTTGCCCCGTTTACTTACATGCCATGTTTATCGGCATTTTGCTGCGTTCGCGGTTAGAATCGTTTTTTAAAAATGTTTATTTTTTCAAAATAGCCAAAAATGAAAAACGACTGTAAACTAAGTGCTAGTTGCTGCGTTTTAGAAGTGTTTGAAATGCCTCTAAACTCAGCGTCTGAACCCATTTTTTTGGCGTCTCACACTCTCACACTCTCACACTCCCTGATCAGTAGTCCAGCAATCACACTCCAGCAGCTCCTTCTCTCCTTGTCCTTCAGGAGACGAGGTTATGCTGCTTCTGCATTGGTGGAGGGTATGACCGAGAGCTGAGTAATGACCTCACAAGTAGTCCTGAGAGGCTGAAATTACGGCTTTAGATATCTTATGCTATCGACATACACAATTCTAAACACCAGTAAATTCTTCATCCATTTTTAACAATTGGTTCTGCCTATCTCTTAGTCCTAACTAAAGTAAGTAGGCCTGATTCCTAATTCTTTATATAATGGTATTGTGTTCTCTTACAGCTGGCCTGAAAGCTGGTACTATTGGATGTGGAGGATTTGCTGCTTTTTCTGCCGTCATAGACTATTATTTGCGATAGTGGATTTGTGCCACAAGGTGGCGCTGCTACATCACGGACATTTTTTTTATAGAACCTCTGATTGACCAATGAGCATGCCTGCAACAGGGACTCTTCCAAGAAAAGACTTTTATTGTTCTGTCAAGAGATGATTCCTTATGACCAACGGAGACATCATCTATGAAGAGTGTTGGTGTATTGTATGATATAAATGTATAGAAATATGTTATTATATGTCTTGTCTTACACAAAGTTTTCCAGTGTGTTTGTTTTTCTTTTGTGATCTGTATTTGTTGCTTCACTTTTCATTTAATCGTTGATCGCTGTTATTTATATCTACAGACCTTTTTGGGTAATTGCCTCATCAGTAATATATTGTCCTGTTCTAGTTTATCAGCATAGCTGCTAGATGTGGATGTTGCTGCATTCCCACCATAGAATACGGGTGTATGGCCTCAGTAATATGAGTGTAGCCGTTACATTTAAAACTTAGTAGTTACTTTAAATTTGGCACTAACATGGCCTGTTTGATGAATGTTTATAAAGATGCCCCTAAATGTCAAACATTCAATACAGGTAAATAATTGGCACTGCAATGCAGTAATGTATGCTTAGTGTGGTACCATACGGTGTGTGTGAATCCAGCCTTATGATGGAAGAGAATTGGCAGAACCAGTGATGTTATGTGTGCAGTTTAATGCTCTCACTGACACAAGGCATGCTGTGGCACAACTGTTTCCAGCTGGCTGGGTCAGTATGCCTAAAGCCAGTCATATGTGGGTCGAAATCGGACTGGTTGAGCAGTGACTGGCCACATTTTGATCCATATATAGGCAGGCTGGTTGTCTACTGATCGACTTCTATACAACTAGCCTGTCTGTATTTTTTTTTTTTTTGCTTGATCAGCACTGCAGGCGATAGCGGGCAACACTGATCAGTGTATTCGGATGGTGAGCTTCTCCCCCTCACCAATTCACCAGTTAGTTATAGGTTGGGGTGGTTGCCATTTGTTTGTATAGTTTGTGAGGGGGATGCACTGGATAACTTTGCTGCCATTGTGCTATTGCTGGGTGTGCAGTGCATCCCTATACCTTTTAACCACTTCAATACTGGGCCCTTTCACCTCCTTCCTGCCCAGGTTAATTTTTAGCTTTCAGCGCTGTTGCACTTTGAATGACAATTGTCTGGTCATGCAACACTGTACACATAAAATAGTTTTATCATTTTTGGAGACAGAGTTTTCTTTTGGTGTTTTTTTTTTACCGCTGTTTTTTTTTATTTTTTTTTGCTAAACAAATTTAAAAAAAAAATAATTTGTTTTTTCTTATTTGCAAAATTTTATAAAAGAAACGAAGTAATTTATCTTAACTGATGTGTGCTGTTAATCAGTGTAAATGTACCCTGTCAGACTTGCCAGTTACCAGCACTCCTTTCCTCACACCGACAGTGTGTGAGGAAAGGACTGCTGATAACTGGCAAGTTTATTTACATGTGATTGGACACAGCTGATCACATGGTAAAGTGCCATTGTGATTGGCCTTTTACCACAATCAGAGGGTGCGGCCAATGCTCACCCCAGGGGGCGTATGGGAGTTGTGTTCTGGGAGGATGTCCATGGACGCCCTTCAGAACAACAGGGATGCACTGTAGCCATCTTTAGGCTATGACACTTTAATACAAGTGTAAAAAGGTGAGTGTCGTGATAAAGAGCAAAATCTAAGAAATAGCTGCAACAAAAACCATCAAATATCTTTATGGTAAATAACAATCATAAAAAAAAAACATAAGTTGCATTTGTGATGTAAACACTCAAAATGAAAAGTGACATTTAAGAAGAATGATATCTATCTCTATATAATATATATCATTATTTTTTAGTTGGAGAGAAGTAGGTTGAGTCCATACACAGATCAGAGACAAAACACTGGTTAATCCACCTTCACAGAAGAAGAAAAGAGGGGGAGAAAAAGTATGGAAGCAATCTCCAGTTGGAAGTGAGTCCCAATTAGTATATCAATGCCCTTACCAGAGATGGCGGATCCCCCTAAATAGCAAGGTCTTAATCGCAGGCAGATATAGGACTCTGCAGGGACAAGTGGATCGCCTGTAGTTCCGCAGTCTCACGTCTCTGTGATGATCAAAGGCGAAGGGACCGGACTTCTAATCTGAAGGTGTCACTCATTGGCCGTGAGTACACAAAACAGAAAAACTCCAATAGTGTGATAAAGTAGATAAAAAAAAAAAAAGCCATTTTTGCTCAAGCTAAAACAGGCGGGGACAAACATCCGCCGCAAAAAAACACTAGCTGGCAATAAGCTGGCAAGCCTAAAAGAAAAAACAAAGTGAACACCCGTGTACCAGGGTCACATGGGGCTACGTACTAACACCATCACGCCCCATGGACTCAACTTTTTTTCCTTCCACTAAATTCTATGTTTGATGTGTGTATGGACTCAACCTACTGATCTTTTCATTGATACCATTATTTTTTCGCTGAGAGATAGATATATCTTCTGAAATGTCACTTTTTATTTATAGTGTTTATATCACAAGCGCAACTTATGTTTTTTTTTTTACGCTTTATTAAAGTATATGTAAACTCAATTTATGAAATTTGAGCTGGACACACATGTGGTCTTTTCTTATCTCTCTTCAAAGCACTAAGGCCAGTAGCTTTCTCCTGCTCTGTTATCAGCTTGATAACTCCTAGACAGGAGATAGATGTGTGTTTGTTGTGGGAAGTTGCTATAAATAGATTAGCGGACTGCTAAACTATTCACAGTCAAGCTCTGCATGAGGGTTTGGGGGGTGTCTTTTCTCCAATCAGCCTAGCAACAATCCACTCCTACAGAAGAATGAGGAAGTGAAAAATTGAACATGATGTGCACTTTATAAAGTATATAAAGGTGAAGACAGCAGATATACATGTTAAACTTATGTAGGGATATTTGTATCATCTGAGGCTGTTCACTTTACTGGGTATATGTGAGGGTTTACATTCACTTTAAGCCATATCTGCCCTTAATCTATTCATTATTACCCATTTGCAAACGAAACCCCTTGGTTTTAACGTGAACTGTTAGGACAATGTGTTTTTGTTGCGGGCTGACTGGTAAGTTAGCTGGGAATTTTTTATTTGTTTCTTGCCATGCATCACCCTTCCATGTGCTCCTTGCTCCAAAGGCTACATAGAGGTTGGGGTGGTTGCTGTTTGTACTGAGCGCATGGTCTGGCAGTCAAAGGAGAGGCATATTATTTATGCCATATGTCCCCCCACCGTCACATAATTGGCACTCACAGCCGTTTCTGTGATTGCAGTATACCGTAAATACACATGTATTCAGAAGGTCTAGTGGCTTGTAGGTCCATATTGTAGCACAACTTACACCATGACAATAAAAGAACCCTTCAAAGTACTCCATGCAAAGGTGATTAAAAGGTCGGGATGGATAGTAGAACTTTTCAAAGTCTGTGATTGTGACTTAACCACTTCAGCCCCGGACCAATTGGCAGCCAAAGGACCAGGCCCCTTTTTGCGTTTCGGCACTGCGTCGCTTTAACTGACAATTGCGCGGTCGAGCGACGTGGCTTCAAAACAAAATTAGCGTCCTTTTTTTCCCCACAAATAGAGCTTTCTTTTGGTGGTATTTGATCGCCCCTGCGGTTTTTATTTTTTTGCGCTATAAACAAAAATAGAGCGACAATTTTGAAAACAATGCAATATTTTTTGCTATAATAAATATCCCCAAAAATATATATAAAAAAATAATTTTTTTCCTCAGTTTAGGCCGATACGTATTCTTCTACATATTTTTGGTAAAAAAAAAATCACAATTAGCGATTATTGATTGGTTTGCGCAAAAGTTATAGCATTTACAAAATAGGGGATAGTTTTTTTATAGCATTTTTATTAATATTTTTTTTTTTACTAGTAATGGCGGTGATCAGCGATTTTTATTGTGACTGCGACATTATGGCGGACACATCGGACATTTTTGACACATTTTTGGGACCATTGTCATTTATACAGAAATCAATGCTATTTAAATGCATTGATTCCTGTATAAATGACATTTGTAGTGAAGGGGTTAACCACTAGGGGGAGGGGAGGGGTTATGGGCTGTGACGTGTGTGGTTTTTTTTTTTTTTTTTACATTAGGGGGCGGGGCTGACGTCTGATGTCATTGATCGGCTTTCCCGATGACCGGGAACAGCCGATCAATGACAGGCAGAGTAGGAAGCGCGGGGAGAGGTTTGTTTACACATACCTCTCCCCGTTCTTCAGCTCTGTAACCCGATCGCGGGACACCAGCGGCGATCGGGTCCGCTGGTCCCGCGGCCGGGGTCACGGAGCTCCCGACCGGGTCGCGAGCGCGCCGCTGGCGGCGCGCGCGCGACCCACAGGCAGGCAAATGCACGATCACGTACAGGTACGTGCTTTTGCCTACCCGTGCCATTCTGCTGACGTATATATGCAGTGGCCGGTCGGGAAGCGGTTAAATCAATCCTAAAATGAAGGGTGTGGCCCTATGAGTGACTGTGCAAGAAAGAGAATACAAGTTAGTTACAACACCTCAATGCCTGTATACATATAGTTGTAGGTATAGTCTCTAATACATACTATTGTCTGGGTTGTTTATCAGTTGTAGTGTCATTGGAAATTGGAAAAAAAAAAAAGAAAGAAGCTGCTGTAAACTAAAACTCACATGGGATCTCACCTAGAGGTGGGGATGTTTCTGGGGTCTAATGACACCTAGAGGTGGCTCTATAATTAGGCAGTGGCTGAAGGCCTCGCGCTCACATGGGCATTGCGGCCGCCTAATGCATTACCCCAGGGGTAATGGGCTCTGCTCAGGCAGTGTTAAGATCCCTGTCTCACTTAAATCGAAGCTGATTTGCGCACCTTACCAGCCTTCCCACTCAAGCCAATCAGAACTGTGCATTAGTAATAGGCTAAGTTTGGCTTTGGGGGGTGTCTGGTTGGCAGGCTGGCCGGCCGCTGGTCAAGTGCTCGGTGACATCATGGTGCTTGGTGCCTTTCCAGCAAATTTGAAGGCATCTGCAAGAAGGGGGGGGGGGGGTGTGGGGGAGAGGACCAAGCTTGCAGGCAATTACAGGTTAGTGTATTACACAATCACTCTATTGGGGGTTACAGATGTAAGGGATGGGGGGGAGACACTGATATAAAGGTCTCCCCTCTCAGTGAACCGCTTTACCTTAGTGTATTCACTCTGCGGACTCTAATGTAAGGGGTAATGTGGACGGATGTAAAGGGGAACTTTGGTGTAAGAGGTTCTCTGGTCACCAGAGCCCCCCTTATATCAAAGTTAGCAGAGTTACAGTACAAGGGAAACTCTGATGTAAGGGGGGCTCTGGTGATCAGAGAACCTGTTAAACCAGGATTCCCCTTTACACCAGGGTCTGCAGATTTCCTGCTTGTACTGTAAGGGATACCCTGTGGACTCTGATGTAATGGGGGCTCTGGGAATTATGGGCATGCTGATGTAAGGGGGGATTCTAATCTAAAGGCAGGAAGGGGGCCTGCAGTGGGATCATAAAAAAAAAAAAGGCAACAGGCTTCGGACAGAGGGCCCTTCATTTTCTTTTGCATCAGGGCCCTGAAGGTTGTAGTTACGCCCCTGCAACGTGGCTTTATTTTAGAGGAGACAGGACACCCTAAATCTGCTGTGCGCAGGCTGTGGTAAGAGCCACGTCACACTCGCTTATTTTTCCCGTTATGGGCG
Organism: Lithobates sylvaticus; assembly: GCA_028564925.1. NCBI lineage: Eukaryota > Metazoa > Chordata > Amphibia > Anura > Ranidae > Lithobates > Lithobates sylvaticus. The sequence goes on from CM053027.1 coordinate 96,762,698, forward strand.
TGAGTGGGGCCTCATGCCTAAATTTTGCCTCACCAAGCCTAGAGCCACCTCTGATACCAAACTTGGACCGTTCTCCCATTAAACTAATCACTGCCTAGACACACCACTCTTAATATGATCAGTAAAAAAAAAAAAAAAAAGGAAGGGGCTACACAAACTTCCAGGAGGTGAATATTTTTCATAGGCCCTTTAAAAGCTTCTGAGACCGTCTGTATCCTACTACTTTCTCAGGATGGGCAAAATACACAGAAAATGAGCTTGGGCCTAAACAAATATGTTTTTACATTTTTCCATTGACACGGATGATTGTCTCTAAATATAACCTCTTAACAATTGTGTGTTCTGATGGTGGGAGTGCTGCTAATTTGCAGCTTTAATAAACCAAATACCCAGAATAATTTGTTGTCCAGCCACTCTCCTTTATTATTGTTGGAAGATGCTGTGGGTTTTGCTCGGCCCTCTGTTAATAATCACACACAAATCTCCATGTTGTTTTTTTTTCGTTTTGTATTCCTGACATACCCACCCTATAAACTGTATGTTTATCACAGAAAGTTTTTTTTTATTTTTTTTTTTTAAAGTGGGTGTAAAGCCTGAAGGTTTTTTTTTTTACCTGCATGCATTTTCCATGCAAGCAGGTAAAAAAAACGTCTCTGTGCTGCAGCAGCTCCCCCCCCCCCCCCCCGCCCTCTTCTTAATAGTTACCTGAGCCCCATCGTGATCCAGCGATGAGCAGGAGAGCCTTGGCTCTCTGGGCACTATCCCTCCTCATTGGCTGAGGCAGCAGCAGGAGCCATTTTCTGTCAATCACAGCCAACGAGGAGAGACAGGGGCAGGGCACTCACACACAGAGCTGCAGCTTGGGAGCCCACATTGCAAGGTGCTTGCTCTGGGGGCACCCAGCAGGAGGGAGGGGCCAGGAGTATCGGGGCTGCTCTGTATAATTCTGCTGCACAGAGCAGGTAAGTATAACACATTTTTTTTTTTTTCTGTTATTACATGGAGGGGGTTGCTACTAGGTGAGATTCAAGTAGGTTCCTAAGGGCCTTCCACAGCCTTTTCAATTAGGTTCACCTGTCAATTTTCCAGGTGGACCTGATTGAAAGCACCATCTAAGTGTATGGGCAGGCACATGTATCTGTTTACATCTGTCTAAGGCCCCTTTCACACTGGGTTTTGTGAAAGCTACAGCGCTAAAAATAGCGCCTGAAAAAAAACGGCCCCTTTCACTCCAGTGTGAAAGCCGGCGGGCTTTCACACTGGGGCGGTGTGCTGGCAGGACGGTAAAAAAAAGTCCTGCTAGCAGCATCTTTGGAGCGGTGTATTCACCGCTCCTACCCATTGAAATCAATGGGGCTGCAGCGGCGCTTTTCGGGTGGTTTTAACCCTTTTTTGGCCGCTAGCGGGGGTTAAAACCGCACCCCTAGCGGCCGAATACCGCCGATAAAACAACGGTAAAGCAGCGCTAAATATAGCGCTGCTTTACCGCCGACGCCGCTCTCGCCCCAGTGTGAAAGGGGCCTAACTCTGAATAAGTCCAGGTCAGGAAAGATATTGAAAAAGGACCGTTTCCTTCTCCATTTTTCCATAACTAAACGCAACTGATCAGCGTTAGCCTGATGTAGAAGAACTCAAGTACGTCTACATCCAGCAGCCCATAGATCCAACACAGGTCCGCAAACTGCAGCTGCCAAACGTGGGCTAAAACCTACATGGGCATAGATGTCACATCGTTTAGTTCTGCTTCAAGAACCCTTATCCGAGTTCCTCTTTCGTAACTAGATGTAGCAAAGGAGTTATGGTTCATTGTGACAATGACATGACCCCTTGCACTCCATAAAGGTGATTTATTCTAATTTGTCTGAAGACAATCACAGGAGAATGAATAGTAAGGTCAGTGGTGGTTGGATATGACGCACATTGTCAGCTTTGTTAAAGAAAATCAGTAACATTCTTATACAGAACCTGGACCAAAACCAGTGTGAGCAGAACGGACATCTCTGGTAATAGCATTCCAGGGCTGAAAGATGCACAAAAGGTTCCTGTTTGGATTATAGATACACTTTGGAATATTCTGTCTATTTTATGCTTTCTAACCTCAAAGTAAATAGTGTTGCTTCTAAAAAGCTTGTGCTTACATTGGCCGCCAACCAGCCACCTCTTCGATGTACAGAGTGAACACCTGCAGATGGGACACAGTGCAGTAATTGTCCAAACACGTTTCTGGTACAGCTCTGTCCGGCTCAGTACTAAGCATAGCTGTTTTATTATACGTTGTCTGCCACACAAGTGCTTGCAGCTGTATTCCAGCCAGCTCATCACTAACAACTTCTACAAACATTTCTCGGTCAATCCTGAACTGAAGTAAAAGTTACTGCGTCAAGAACTTCTATCTAGTACAGTCTTTAGAGACATGCTGAGTAAGTTCAATTGTTACTAAACCCATAACAGTAAAATCAGTGTGTATATGCAGTAAAGCATGCTTGTTATAATCACTGTGGAACCGAAGGAGTTAATCCTCTGCATTGTGTAAAAAGGCTGTTTGATCCTGTATGCACAGATCTTCCACTGACTCCAGAACATGTCCAGATAATACAGAGTTACTGGAGTCAGGCTGAACATGCTCAGTTTGGTGTATATTGCTAGAAAGTTTTTTTTATTTTCTACAGAGAGTGCATGTGATCAGCACTGTCCAGAAAGAGGGCAAGGGGTCCTGCATCCTGATAGGACAGCCAGTGCAGTATGAAAACGCCTTCTACGAGCTTTAACCAGCCACTGATAGAAGTCACAAGACTGCTCTATACTGCTGATGAAAAAAGGTAGTTAGCATTTTATATTTACTAAAATTATTGCATTTCCATGTTCTGTGTACTGTGGGAGACCAGCAACAGTGAATGCAGGCTCCTGGGTTTAGTAACATTGTAAATGCTGGGGTTTTTTTTTTCTCTCCAGGCGCAGATAATCAGGTGAGATTTACCCAAAGAAATTACATGCTCGATCATACATGCGAGTTCCATATGTGTTGGCACTGGCTTTATTCTGCATCCTAACTGCCACCTTTACCAAGTCCTCTAACCCACAAAATAATAAATGCTTACACTCAGATCCATTATTAACTACTCACTTATATACCATTCACCCAGTGCGGACAAAGATGGTGGCAAATTTGTTCCTATTGGGTCCACCTAAGTATTAGTCATGTCCTGGCAGAGTCACAGGGTACTCAGAGTGAATGCTGCACTGCACCAACCTGTTGCCCATTTCCACCAATGGTGACACTACATCGACTAGACCAGGGTAGATAACTGAAAATCATTGTTATACCATTTGCCAACCGCCTCACGTATGAGTACGGCGGCATATCGACTCTCCTTAGCCAGATCATGTCCCTAGTACGTGATCCAACACTTCTGGGCAGGGGGCGCCTGTGCCTGCTGTGCTGTGCTGTGTCTGATCAGCAGGTGCCAGCCAATGGATATGCGCCAGCACCTTCTGATCGGCGAGGAGGAACCCAGGAAAGAGTCCTGTCAGCAGGAATGTGGTGGTTTTTGTTTCCCTGCAAAGCATGGAATAAAAACTGGTACATGCCTTAGTACACTTGGCAACTCACAGAACACATAAACATAATTGATCGCCCTAGATGTTAACCCCTTCCCATTCAGTGTCATTAGTACAGTGACAGTGCATATTTTTAGCACTGATCACTGTATTTGTGCCACTATAAGTCGTTGATCACCACCATTACTAGTATAAAGATAAAATAAAACCTCCAGTATATATCCCATAGTTTGGACATGCTATAACTTTCACATAAACCAATCAATATCAATATTGGGATTTTCTTAACCAAAGACGTAGCAGAATACATTTATGAAGAAATTTGATTAAACTTTTTTCTTGGCTAGGAGAAAGGAAAAATCGTTTTTTTTTTTTTTTTTTTTTTTAAATGTATGCTATATTTTCATTAAAAGTGCAACCCCCCCCCCAGAGGTGATCAAAGAACACCAAAAGAAAGCTCTATTTGGGAAAAATTAAGGCATATACATTTCATTTGGGTACATCGTTGCATGACCCTGCAATTGTCAGTTAAAGTAATGCAGTGGCAAAAAATGGTCTGGTCATGAAGGGGGTTAAGTTTATAGGCAACAGTAGACAACGATCGTTCCCATCAGAACAGTCGGTTGGCTGGGATGAAAATCTAAAGTTGCCATACATGAAAAGATAGATAACTAAAAAAAAATTAAATAAATCTGCCCATCCTTGCTACCAGGGACCTGCCACAGTCTAATCCATGCATTACATGTAAAAGCTTTGTTCACTCTTCTCCTTTATAAAGGAAATAATAGGCAGCGGTGGACAAAGTGATAACGGTTTATGATGATCAGAAGGGCCGTTACCACTCCTATAGTGTATGTATACCCTAAAATATTTTTAGTTTTGGAGTAAATAGGGAAACTGTCTTTCATTAATAAAGGTCCCTGTAGAGAACAGCCACCTATTTCTAGATGGATTTGACAGCTCATCATTTACACATAGCAAACTCCTTTAGACCAGTCAGTGTTTCAAGGGCTTTATCAACATCAAGTATGTTTCTCAGATTTGCAAGACTTACACTGGGGTCTTCTGTTCACATGTCCAGTTTTACCAGGTAGATATTCAGGCCTCATCTGATGTCGGAATCAGTTGTAAGGTTTTTCGTGGGCCTGTTCGCTTTCATTTGCTGTGTTGCCCACCCCTTAATTGGATTACTTTTGGATGTCCCAATGTGCTCAAATTACGCATCTTGTGTCTCGTAACATGAGATTAAGAAAATAGGATTTTTTACTTACTTGCAAGCTCCATATCATGGAGTACAGTACACTTTTTGCCCTTGCACCCCGCCCCCTCAACTCCCCCGTTTTGACAGTGAGCGGGAGATCTCCTCCTCCCACTCGCTGTCACAATCTAAAAAAAAAACGTTGAATTGTTTCTGAGCATGCGTAGGAATTTTGCGCATCGGAATTGGTACAGACGATGGGAATTTCCGATCGGAACTTTTTCTGACTGAAAAATTGAGAACCCGCTCTCAATCTTTTGCTGGCGGGAATTGCGCCAGCAAAAGTCCGATGGAGCATACACACGGTCGGAATTTCTGACCAAAAGCTTACATCGGACTTTTGCTGGCGGAATTTCCGCTCGTGTGTACGGGGCATTAGGGTTGAATGTGAAAACTACAAGTAAGGACAGCCAGCTTGTAGTTATCAATGAACTACCAGGGCACTGTTAAGCACTCTAGGTAGTCCATGGAGTCTGTCAGAGTAACTGCCCGTCTGTATCGGAGGAACTGGCAAACAGATACACAGTCTGCAGGACCGTGGCATTACACCCATGACCCGATGATTGTGGGTGCAAAGCTTTACAGGCTCCTAACATAAAATATAATGAATTCATATTTTTTTACCTGCAAAAAAATGTGTATTTATTATTTTTTGTAAAGGTGAACTTATCCTTAACTAGTTTATTTTTCTTCAGAAACTTCAATAAACTCCTTGCTGTCTTCGTGCAACCTTGGTGTAAAAAAAATAAAAATAAACCTTGGGAACCAGACCTCATACCATGGGGATGTTGTAATGTTGCTTTGGGCGCTGGATCCTACATGTATGCTCACCTTGGCACTTTGTGCAACATGTGTCGTTAGCCACAGGGTGCTATTACAGTTCCAGGGCTGTGGTCCATCATCTCTATAGAACCCAGAGGTCAAAGACTCCTCCAGGATATGCCCACTATGATGGGCGAAGCTTGGACCAGCCATGTGGACAGGGTCATCCTGTATTGACAATTACCGTAGTCCCACAATCCTGAATAATATGTGCTCTTGTGTAATAAGAATCAGGAAATCCGGACGGTTTGGAATTTATTCACTTATACAGTGGAACCTTTTTGAACTTGGTGATAATTTTCAACTACTCCTAGTCTCTGGTGAGAGAGGAGAGCCTAGTCTCAGGTGGAAGACCAGGTGTGGCATGACACCACAGGTTCCACAATTTACCCAACCCCCCTTTCCACCTAGAGCCCTTTATAAAGGTACTACAGGCTGATCTGCACCCGGATTGCTCCAAAAAACTATTTCTTGGAGTAAATAATGGAACACAGGCCCCTCCAACCTCTTCTCAAGATCCACTCCTACTGTTTTCTTTACAGTTTTGTTTTGCCAGTGTCCAAGGCAATAGCATAACCTAATGTACCTGAATTACTTCATCCTGTGTCCTATAACGTACACCAAGAAAACGTTTTCCATAACCTTATTTTTAGCTATACATACACTTTAATGATGAATAGTGTGTGCTTTTTTCAACCTTTAGGGAAATGACCCTTGTATTCATGGAGATACAGAATTGGGATATCCAACTTGTTTTCCACCATAACATTGCCATTATTCACATGTAGGTGTTGAACGCTTGCAATTTGCTCCATTATTCAGTGGTTGATCACAAATGCATTAATGCCCACAATTAGGGGCTTTGACTAAGTTTAAAGTGGAACTCCAGGTAACTATCTACACTTCAAATGGAAACACATATTAAAACTTTTTTTCCCTGCCACATATTTTGTAATTCTGTTCAGCCTGCCTTCTTACACAGCTAGATCACTGTTTGCTGGGCTACTTCCCAAGGTAATAATGCAGCTTTACAGTCCAATAAGCAGGCATTAGCTGGGCAGGGTGACACTTGGAGTTGTAAAGTTGAAACTGCATTGTAACCTGCTTGGCTGTGCAGTTGGGTTGAATCACAAGACTGACTAAACAGAGTTCTATACATAGACGGTCTTTCTCCTGTGTAAGGGGTTTGCTGGAGTTCCACTGTTATCTGCAGAACTAAGAATGTCACAGCAGCTAATTGACTTTATGTTGAAAGGTCACTGTAAAATAAATGATGTGTCCAAATCAAACACAAGATTTGTTTTTTTTAAATGTTTTATTAACTAACATTATCCTTGCTATTTCTGTTTCCGTTCTAACTTCATAATAATATGCATACATTGCAACAGTACAGACACAAAATAAAAATATACATAACATCTTTTCTTCTTAAATCCCTTGAGAAATCTCGCTTTTATTCGGGCTTTATAAATATAATATTGGTGAAAATAAAATAAAACATCAAATAAATCCTTAAATAAATCTGGTGCTTCAGGGCTTGGGTGATCCCGGTGCTGAAAGTTTGGGGTTCTGGTATAAAATGGTATTAAAATATTACATGTTTATAAACAAGTATAACAGGCCCCTGTGAAGACAATAGGACATAAAATTGTAATCCAGAGCAACCCACTCCATATTGGAAAGAAATAAAACAACATTTTTTGGATGCTGTGGGTTACATTACTTCCTTTTTGTTTCTTAACACTAAATAACATCTATAAGTAAATGTTTATGTGCTACAGAGAACCGGATTGTAAAGCTGGTAGGTCCAATAGTGCTAATTGTAGATGATAACCGGTTTGTAACAGAATAGTCTGCCCACCACAAGAAGCAACATGCACCAGTTGTAACCTGATAGTAATTGCCAGCATGGATGTTAGCCCTTCTATTCATGTAAATGGGTTCTAAAAATGTTTTCTTAATGCTAATGCTCCCTGAAAGACCAGTTTAGAAATGTCAGGTATTGTCTTAGCACACATTTGGCCTTGTTCTTACTTACAACACATCGCAGTGCACATTCACAGGCATTGAACCGTGTTCCATTCAGTTGGCTACAATGGGACAACCCTGGGCATTGTTCCAAAAATACGGTGATAAGGCCCTTCTCCCAGCATGCATCACAACAGTGGGTACAGGTTCTGTAGAGAGCACTGGGATGGTTTTTATTTTGGATTGTCATGTTTAAGAACGTTGGTGTGAACAAGCCCTGGGAGATTTATCACTATGTGGTCACTGGGAATCTGTCCGGGATGTGACCAGTAATGCCCTGCTTATCAAAGATTTACATTTCTATGATAGAATATAGAAATCATTGGTTGTGGTGAAAAATGTTGAACATTCCTTCCAGATGTTAACTTAAAGGGAAAGTGCTGTGAAAAGAAAATGAGCTACCATTTCTGACTTCTTGTACTAGAGGCTTGAGTGTCATGGCTGATCTCATAGCTTTAGTAATTTTTCAATCACTGACATCAGGAGTTCTGACTGAGCCTGAATCATTGATTTAGCAGATTTGTGGCAAGCTCTCAAAGTCAGAGACAGCCAGGCAACAAATATTTTAAAAGGAACTCATCAATGGCAGCCTCCATATGAGTATTCTGGAATAGCCAATATGGGATCATGGCAGAGAGTTCATCTCCAGGGCTTGAGTGGTCTACAAAGGCCAGCATTTATAGGGCAAAAATAGAAGCCTTGGTTAGTGAAGGAACCCCATTCTAAGGACCCTTTCACGCGAGAAGTCCAATCAGGTCCGCCTGTTCATTTTCCAGGTGGACCCAATCAGACCCTGCATTCTCCTCTATGGGCAGTCGGATGTAAACAAACAAAATGCTACCTCCGATCTGATAAAAACAAATGGAAGGGGATCCGTTCTCCATTTGATCGGATAGCTGGTCTGTTTACATTTGACTGCCCATAAGAGTAGAGTGGGCAGTGTCTGTGTCCGCTCTGCAATGGCAGAGCAAACATGGACCAGTCACCCAGCAGCACCGCTCAGCTCAGCAGGGTATTAGTGGATGGCTCTCCTGCTGATAAAAACTGGATCCAACCTATGTGAATGGGGCCTCACTCAGTTATGTCCCTTGAGGTCAGGAAAGAACAGCACCACTAAATGCATGTAAAACCCTTAAAATTATAAAACATTTTACATGTTGTAGATCTAAACTCTTTGGGCGTGACTTAAATATCATGCTTTTAGGGCTCACCAGGGCAAAAACAATAATTCAGGAGCCCCTTTCAGATGGTGGATAGTTCATAGAGTCCATCAGCCTGGCAGGTAAGGTATACAGTGAACTGGAGAGGGGGTGGAAGGCTTCCTCCCATTTCAGGCAATGTGAGTTATGGTTAAATCTCCTATTTCACTAAACCTAAATGATTATACAGACTGTGCCACCTCCACAATGCAGTAAATTTGCTACTGAACAGCAGTTGCTTCAGATTACTATAACTGGAAACTGCTGATGTATTTACCAGCATCCATATCCCGCTCTAACAGAACACTGTGCCGTTTCCAGTAATATATTAACTCTTCTGAACGGCTTATTTGGAAACGCTCAACTCACTGTCAAAATAATCATAGTTGATTCAAGCAGCCATAAAAGATCATCATTTCATACAATGATCTGTTATTCCAATACACCTAGTACGAGGGGTCTTCAAAAAGCTTCTGCAGTTTTTTTAAATTTTAATATAGTTAGTGTGGGAACCTTTTGAAAAACCCTCATATAGAGTACCGGAATCTGTATTCCCCTACAAAGAACAAATCTGACCTGCGAGCCCAATTCCGGCACCACCGCAGTCTACACTGGGAGCTTGCTGAGGGAGAGTGATGGAGTGTGAGGGAGTGTGATGGAGAGTGATGGAGTGTGACGGAGTGTGACGGAGAGTGACGGAGAGTGACGGAGAGTGACGGAGAGTGACGGAGTGTGCCACAGGAACCAAGGTTTATCTTCTGTCCAGATGATTAATAAAGATGAACCCTATAATATTAAATATTTTATTCAGACTGTATAAAGGTGGATCCTGGCGCGGTGCACTATCATTCTTACTATCCTGGGGGCTTTGCCAAATTTATTTCTTTGTAAACTGTTTTTTTTATGTTCAAGAGAAACCTGGAATGGGTCACATTACTGACATACATGGATTTACTTATACTATCCTACGTAAACAGGTAAACTACATGTCATAAATATTGGACAGAGCCAAAAAACAGCCTACTAAATTGAAGGGGACTTTCAGAGCACACTACAAAAATACATTTTTTGCCACTGTAATGTTTCATGGACAGGGATGAATTGGGAATAGGTGACGGGCCTTGCTAAAACAAATATATACATGATGGGACTAGCTCAGACGGATAAGGAATCTTGGGAGCCTTAATGAATTCTTCTAGTGATTAGAAAATGTTGTGGCACCAAAAATACAAAATGCTTGGCAGTGTCTAAAATGAGCACCTGCAATATATGAATCCTTTTTCAACTGAAATGTAATTTATCACACATGTACAGAAACTTCCTCAGTTGGGACAGGCACATTGATTACAGGGCCAAAGGAAAATGTACTTATAATCTGCAATGGATAATCATTGGATTCTCTTGGTGCTGGTCTTAGCAAATTCCCTCCTAATTCTCAGTGTCCTTACAAACCCCTGAAGGCTTAGAGAGAGTTTCCATCAACAATAGTTAGGCTGGACGGAAACCTGTGTACATACCAAATCAGTTGAGCTCAGTGTCCCGTTGTCTATGTGATTAAATATATTATTAAAGCGCAACTCCACTTTTGTTGAGAAAAAAAACATTCCCCTCTGGGTGATCTATGTACGTTGCAAGGATCATAACAACCTTTGTTGCAGATTCCTACCTATTGTTATTCTGAAGAAATCCATGTGTGTTTGTCTGTGTATCTGTACTGAGTGGGTCTAATGGGAGTGGTTTTATAATTAACTGTCAGGTGTGCAGCTGCAGAGCACTGATGAGGAAATCTGCTGGGCCTGCATCCCTTTAGAGGTGCTCCTATTGAAAGTATCTCTCCAAAAATGACATTTTTTGTTGCAGGGGATGCCTGAAATCTGACTTGTATCTTAGGCAGACTTCTGGGAAAATTGGTGAGCCAATCACACAAGCAGGAAATTATGTTTCTGGGGAGTGGTCAGTACACACTGTGTACAGAACAACTCCATGAAGCCTTATTGCAATGTATTCTCAGAAAATTACAGCGGCTGCAGATTAAATAACAACATTCATTCACAATATGATTAGTGTCGCAAATTATATGTGCTATATTATTTTTTTCGTTATTTGCTTTTTTTTCCCCCCACGAAAGTGGAGTTACCCTTTAAGTGAATTTATATTTTTCAGTCTGTAATGCCGACAGGTTTAAACTTTTAAATGGATGTTGGAGTAAATTACTGTATTGCGACTGGGCCATTTTCTTGGTGGAAATATGGATATCAAACTGTTCAGGAGCCACGTACCCTTCCAATACTTTAACAAAAATCAGTAAGAACAGAAAATAATGTGAAAGGTTGTGAAAACACAATATCAATGTAAAGTAAACCTGCGATTAGGAAGTCCTGTGATAAACTGCAGCTATACAATTGGCAGTGTATGCCCTATGCTTGCTCAGCTTCAACTCCAGCATGCCCTGGGAGCACCTGAACTCTGATTTTGAATATTATGGAGATATGGACTTTGCTGAAAATGCAGTAGTCAGACAATCCACATTACAAGATGCATATCTCAGCGGAATAGTCCGACAAGCCTTGCAGAACTTTTGGGGCCTCTAAACTGCAGCTGAATTTCTATTTCCCTTTTAGGTACCCCCCCAAAATGTTGTAGCTTCCAGGGAGTGCAGAAGCTGAAGCAAAGTTTAAGTATTGGCATCTTATGAAGTCTGATTTACTAAAACTAGAGAGTGCAAAAATTGGTGCAGATGTGCATGGCAGCCAAACAGCATCTAACTTTAGCTTGTTCAATTAAAGCGGAGTTCCACCCAAAAATGGAACTTCCGCTTTTCGGAATCCCCCCCCCCTCCGGTGTCATATTTGGCACCTTTCAGGGGGGAGGGGGGAGCAGATACCTGTCTAATACAGGTATTTTGCTCACACTTCCGGGCATAGACAGCTGAGCCACCCGCGGGTATCTACACTACTTCCGGGAGACACACAGGTCCCAGAAGACAGCAGGGACCAGTGGCGTCGCGCAGCGTGAGTCACGGATGCGCAGTAGGGAACCAGGAAGTAAAGCCTCAAAGGCTTCACTTCCTGATTCTCTTACCGAAGATGGCAGCACCTCCACCCGAGAGCCGAGGGACGGGTCGGCTTCGGGTGCCGACATCGCGGGCTCCCTGGACAGGTAAGTGTCCTTATTTTAAAAGTCAGCAGCTGCAATATTTGTAGCTGCTGACTTTCAAAAAAAAAAATAAATAAATTATGCGGAACTCCGCTTTAAGCTTTGACAAAAAACAAAACTGGAAGCCGATTGGTTTCTATGCTGCACCAGATTTTGCACTTTAGTAAATCAACCCCATTGTGTCTGCTATGGCATTTCTATGCAGGTTTGCACAGGATTTCTCAATGACCAGTTCCCTTTAAACTGTTCTGCAAGGCAAGTTGCAAAACACACACACACACTTATATATAAATATATATATCTTCATTTAAATTTCAACCATTTAGAAAGTACAGAAAACAATAGATAACAAAGGAGCTTTGTGGAGAGATTAACCACAGCCTTTGTCTGGACAACCAATTCAGTGGAGAAATCACACCGCAATAAAACACTCAGTGGAGCCGGTCCAGTGTAATCAAACACATGAGAGAATGGAAAGATTGATACCTGCTTCGACTTTTCCACTAGAGGGTTCAGCAGGACCTTATACGAGGCACACGTCAAGCTGGAACTACAAGGGCTGTTATGGATTTACTTAACCCTGGACCCTATGAACATGGCAAGCGGATTTTTCCTGTTTATTCCTAGATGAGGACACAATGTGCTGGCACAACGAAAGGAATAATACACCTAGATAGATCTGGCCTAAGCGCCTTCAGCTCTGGACAGTTTCACTGTAACTTCACGTTTTAATGGAACAGAAATCAATGAATGTAACAGATCCGGTGCATATTAAAAGGCATCAACAAGACCCTTCACTGGAAATAGACACAAAAAGTATTACCCAGCATCCTTTCTTAACCTTAAACTTATTTTACCCAATGAACATTGCAGACTGGACAAAGGCTTTTTTTCTGGTTACTGAAGCTTTTGTGGCTTTTTATATGACAGTAATGATTTAAAACATGTTCAAGGTATTGTTAGGATTGACACACACGTTACAAACATACTGTAAAATCCTCTAAATTTATCAACAACTATGTAGTGAAGGAGTCTACCTAAGGAATCCATGCATGTACAGCCAGTCAGATAAACTCTCTTGCTACGTTGTTGCTGGTAAATTCATTGTATTTTGCCGGTAGTGAAGGATTCCCACTGGTAGAACACAATAGCGCTATGGGAGGGATTCCCCCATCAACACAAACTGTGCTGATGGGGGAACCAAGCAATTTTCTTTCCAGCAACCCATGGCTGAAGGAAAGAAAACTGCATGATGCATGAAATCCGAGTTGTGGGTGGCCCTGTGAGTTGTGGGTGGCCCTGTTGGCTTTCAGATGCAGTCACTGTTCAGGTATTTAAGCAGCAGCGGGTGCAGAGGCTGCTTGAATACAAAGAATGGCAGTAGAAATTCCTCCATCTATGGTGGGTGAAAAAATCTCAATGAAGTGTAAATGAAGAAATCTTCTCTGCCAGGTATTGTGGCCATACACATAGGAGAGAAATCTGTGCAATTATGGCTAGTTTTACTAGATTGTATGAGCGACCACTGGGCACCTATAATACACAATCTTAAAATCTGTCCATAGGAATCCTTTCCCTTAAGGAATACTATGGCCTTGCCATTGTAGATTTTGTAGAAAGGCTGTTTGCAGTTAATAATCTTATCAGTGTGTGTTAAGAAGATAAAAGCCTGGTTTATATGTTTAGTGTATACAGGAGGCAGTCCTATTTGACAATGACATATGCAGCCTCTTTTTGCTACTTAGTAGTGCAGCACAATGGATGGTGTCTTACCTCTGCCTCAATGCAAGTCTACCAGAAAGGCCTGTCTGACCGAAGATAATGCACTCTGTATGTGGCTGAGATGTTTATGTCAGCATTTGTCCACCAAGGAGCCTGACTGATACATATATAGCTACAAGAGGAAGAATCTACCAATCTGTATATAGTACATGACAACATGGTATGGCAAGCAAGTGAAAATGGGAACATCAAATCAGATGGTGCTTTAGGCAACAATTTTGATAGCTTAAAATATGCAAGTACTGCAAATACACTATAGTTCCCTTTAAGTGTTCCACAATCTTCCCGAACACACATTTGTCACACACGTCAGTCCATCCAATACCTAGATCTCTGCACCAATGTTCATGCTCACCTTCTCCCACCAAACCAAAAGGCCCAGTTGGTGGTTCTGCTCATTAGCACTCAAGCAGAATTAAGATATATACTTTGAGTGGGCTGCCCCTTTAAATCTCAGCAGTAAAGCCCTAGCTACAGAGAAACCAGTGTGCTACTACATAAGTATAGGCCTGGCACTGCATTGAATCATGTACAGCATCCTGACTGGGGATTTAAGCTATGCCATTGGCTTGTCTAAGGAATTATGAACAAGGCTGATAAAGGACAATTAATCAAGGAACAAAAATATAGCAAACACATTGCATTGTGATGACCATTGTCTTTATAATTTAAACTGTCAATATAGTCAAATGTAATATCTGCAGAGACTTGGATGGGTTTTGGTTTCATTGGAACAACTGGTCTCCTTGGACTGACTGTTTGGTCCAACAAGGGTACATTTCTCCAAGTGCAAAAGAGTCCATATACCAGTAATTTCAAGAAATCGTGCGCAGTAACAGAAACGTACCACCTTCTCAAAGCAGCAAAATCACAAGTGACAGCTCCACCATGGAAAGTAAATTAAAGAGAACCAAGAAGCACTTTCATTCACAATAGAAGGACAAGAGAAGAAGAGAACGTCATGGCAACTAATTATATTTAAAAATGTAAGGACTGAGAGCCCAACTCACATTCCGTGAGTCTGTGCCTGGCAAAAATGGCAGAACTGTCCTGTGAAATTGTCCGGTGGGCCCGAGCAGAGTTTGGCCCCTGTGGTCCCAAAGGTGAGGAAGGATACAGTGCAGGCTGCAGTCTCCAGCACAAGAATATAACAGGATAAAAGACCTTTAAGGTCAGCGGAGTTACGGAAAGTTTGTGAAAGTTCTCACACGCCGAGGAGTGTGGAGGACAAAGAATGCTCTCCGAAGCTCTGCTCCACCTACGCTTCTGGCTCCTACATAAAATAATGCCTGAACACCAATATACAAAATACAGCTCGTTACACGGGGAGCACAGTGCTGGTTCATTCTTTCCACTTCTGTACAAAAGAATTCAAGAAATGCACAAGAGCAGGTTAAGAGATGCTCTGGGTGGCAACATCCAAATACTCTGCTCTCCTCACAATGTCTCTTGCCTAATTTACAGAGAGGAGCAGAGCCGCCCCGTCTTCTCCTGGATGGCAGAAGTGCATGCTCACACATCTGTAGAGTAGTACAGAGTGTTCCTCTTCAACTCAGAGAAGCTGATCGGTGGGTGCTGCAGGTAATAGAGCAGAACCTGGACCTGGGATGGGAGAGAAAAAAAGAGTCATTTTATTTGTGGTAATGAAAGTCACCAATATGTATCAAAATGTGATTGAACGACAAAATGTACAAAAATCTGTTACAAAGGAGGCCTGCCTTAAACTGAAGGTGAATGTAGAGTAAACCTTTGTTGTAATTGATGTTGACATGGCCAGTGAGGAGCAGGCAAAATGAACCTGGAGTAATGTGCCAGTTGCTATCATACTGGGAAGGTAGGTATATTATGGGCTGCATTTCATTTTGGATAGTGTAAGGGAAGGTTAGAACCCTTTGTCTGTTTTTTCTTTTTTTTTTTTTTACATCTTTGTTCCAATTTGAAAGATTTCCCTTCATTTCACTTTCTGTTCCATAGCCAAAATAGAAAGTGAGAGGAAATCCTTCCAAAGTAAGGTAATCCCGGGGTGGCAAGGGGGTCACCTGAGCTAGTATCCCCATTGTAAGATTTTCCCTCAATTTCTGTTCTGAAGTCAACTCAAAATATGGGATTTTCTTTTAATTTCGCTTTCGATGATCATAGAAAATAGGACAAATAGTGAGGGTGAAGCTCCATAATGGGGGAGGGGGAAACAGAAATAAAAACTGGCAGGCGTTCCAATCCCTCTCCCCTCTATCCAAAGCTAAAAAAAAAAAAAAAGTTTTGCTTTTAATTACACTTTAAGAATATTCATTACCTATTAACTAAAGTGACCCATGTCCTTCCTCCTGCTATCCCACCTTACCATACCCTTATGCTTATATAGGCAGATATAAAAATGATTTATATTTCGCTTAACAGTTTTCCACCAATCCCTAGATAGCAAGGTGAAATTTTGACTTAAAACGGAGTCCTGCCCAAAAGTGGAACTTCCGCTTTAAGCACTCTTCACCCCCTGACATGCCACATTTTGGGGGGGGGGGGGGGGGGAGTGGGTACTTAGTTTAGAGTGGGACTTCCTGTCCCATTTCCTTCTTCCTGCTCTTGGCCGCCTAGGCAACTCCTCCCCTCCCCCTAGGCGGCCCCTCCCTGCCAGCAATCTTCTGGTACACGCGACAGGTCCCAGAAGATTGTCTGGCCACTAGCAGAGCACAGCACGGCTCGGGCATGCCCAGTGCGCACCCGGCCGTAAAGCTGAAAGCTGTCATGGCCAGATGCCCACAGTGGCTATGACGGGGGGCCAGCGCAGAGAAGGGGGAGAGGAGCGAGGTTCCGTGCGGCCGCATCACTGGACCGTGGGACAGGTGAATGTCTGATTAGTAAAAGTCAGCAGCTACACTTTTTGTAGCTGCTGACTTTTAATAAACTAAAAAATGTGTGGAACTCCACTTTAAGGAAAAATGGTTCTTCTACTATCTGTTTGGACACAATTACATCATCCCTACTTTCCTGAAACTATTTTTTTTTTCTTCTAGTTGATGTCAGCTAACAAAAAAGGTGTTAGGTTTTATTTAAAAGAAAAAGAGAATTCAGCCAATGGGAAAAGAAGGATGAAGTAAGCAAAAGTTGGCAAATTGGAATTGGAAATCTCTATATTAAATCTGTCACAAATGAAACATGGAAGATGCCAACTCCCTCTTTTCCTGTATATGTTAGTTTCCTTGCTGTCAAGCTGAACATCTTTCTTCAGTACTTTATTATTATTATACAGGATTTATATAGCGCCAACAGTTTGCACAGCGCTCAATAAAATGAAGGCAGACATTACAGTTACATTACATTTTGGTACAAGAGGAATCAGAAGCCCCCCGCTAGTTAGAGCTTACAATCTAGAAGGGAGGGTCAATTGATACAAAAGGTAATAGCAGTGGGGGGATGAGCTGATGGAGAAAGTAAAACAGCGTATTAGTTAGAAGCAGGATAAGCTTCTTTATAATAGGTATTTTCAGGGATCGTCTAAAGATGAATAGAGTAGGGTACAGTTGGACAGATTGGAGTAGGGAGTTCCAAAGGATGGGAGAAGCTCTGGAGAAATCCTGGAGGCGACCATGGGAGGAGGTGACAAGGGAGCTAGAGAGCAGGAGGTCTTGGGAGGACCGAAGAGAGCGGATTGGTTGGTATTTTGAGACTAGGATAGTGATGTAGCTGGGGGCAGAGTTGTGGATGGCTTTTGGCTTTGTAAATTATTGTTAGTACTTTGAGTTTTATTTGTTGGGTGAGTGGAAGCCAGTGTGGGGGATTGGCAGAGAGGGGTGGAGGACACTGAACGATTGGGAAGGTGGATGAGTCTTGCAGCAGCATTCATTATGGACTGAAGGGGGGATAGTGTATTTAAAGGTAATCCAATGAGGAGTGAGTCGCCGTAGTCGATGCGACTAATAACCAAAGAGTGAATAAGAAGCTTGCTGGTGTCATTGGTTAAAAAGGGGCGGAATCTAGAAATGTTGCAGAGGCTAATGCGGCATGATTTGGACCGATTGGATGCGGGCCTGAAAGAACAGTTCGGGGGGGGGGGATTTTATGAGCTTGGTTTTAGATAGATTCAGTTTGAGGAAGTGGTGTGACATCCGGGCTGATATGTCCGTTAGTAAATCAAAGATGTGTGAGGAGACTGATGGGGTGCGCTGAGGGCTAGAGAGATAGATTTGGGTGTCATCGGCATATAAATGGCAGTGGATGGCGATCAACTAACCTAAGGAGGATGTGTAGATCGAGAATAGTAGAGGTCCAAGGACAGAACCTTGGTGGACCCCAACGGTAAGAGGTGTTGCAGAAGAGGAAATGGAGTTGTAAGTGACACTGAAGGTGTGGTAGGTAAGATTTGAACCAACAGAGAGCACAGCCAGGAATACTAAGCAAATAGAGTTTTTTGAGAAGGAGGGGATGATCAACTGTATCAAAGGCAGGGGAGAGGTCCGAGAGTACGGAATAATGACCACTGGAACAAGTATGAAGATACACAGTTCAGACTTTATCTGAGATTTTCAAGATGCATATTTGTCTATGGCAATGACTCAGACAGTATTAAAGCCAGCTGGTTGGCATCACCACCAGATGACTAGCATTGAGCTAGCAAAGAGGTCAGTAAGGGTCTACATATTCTCTCATCACAGGTTTACTTGGGTGTTTTGCCAAAAGAAAAAAGAAAGTCAATGAAGCCAAGGTTTGTACCAACAAGCCCTTATAATTACCTGTGCCATCACGTCATGTGACCAGATATCGGACGCCAGATTCGTATGCGCTTTACTCTCCACCTCAGATGGTCTCAGTAATGTTGGCCCAAAGACCGTGGCTAAATTATGGAGTGACATTTTGTTGATTGGTTCTTTCTCTGCGACCCTGGAAAAGACAAAGAATTTTACTATTTAGCAAAAGCAAAAATTATATTACTATTCATTAGCGCAAAAACAAAGTATGAAGACGTAATTTTTTATTTTCAGACACATACTGCTATACAGAATGTGTCAGGGATATCTAAAGTGTTTAGGCATTTCACATAAATACTGTGACTAACACTCATATGGAGAGTAAAACATATTTTAGAATACATTTGTGCCTTCAAAGGTGATAAATGCAATTCTCCTAAAGAGTAAACCAATGACTAGCCTTTCACTTGTCACACAGGCACATAGGCTTGCATTCAGCAGTCAGGCTGATGTCAGAAGATCTGCAAGTGTTCCTGATCAGTGACCTAAAATAGTAAAGCCAGTAGCTTTAAAAGCCAATAGCATAAAAGCCAGGCAACTAGTACAATATAAAAAAAACAACCAATACACATATCATAAACCCAAGACTTATTTCAGATATGTTTTCTACTCATTTTGATCCAGTCTATTGTCATTTTGTTTGTGGACAATGATCAGTCTCTGCAGCCTATGTGAAGTACAATTTCTTGAACTAATCTTTAATTCTGTTTGTCATTTTTTCATTCATTTCCATGAACTCCTCTCTAATTGTGTATGATCTGTCTGATGTCCACAGTCTGGGGATCTATTTAGTTCTTAAAATACAAAGCTAACTCTGTAGAGACATACACTATATTGTCAAAAGTATGGGGGCACCTGCCTTTACACGCACATGAACTTTAATGGCATCCCAGTCTTAGTCCGTAGGGTTCAATATTGAGTTGGCCCACCCTTTGCAACTTTAACAGCTTCAACTCTTATGGGACGGTTTAAGAGTGTGTCTATGGGAATGTTTGACCATTCGTCCAGAAAAACATTTGTGAGGTCAGGCACTGATGTTGAATGAGAAGGCCTGGCTCGCAGTCTCAGCTCTAATTCATCCCAAAGGTTTTCTATCGGGTTGAGGTCAGGACCAGTCAAGTTCCTCCACCCCAAACTTGCTTATTCAGGTCTTTATGGACGTTGCTAGTGCACTGGTGCACAGTCATGTTGGAACAGGAAGAGGCCGTCCCCAAACTGTTCCCACAAAGTTGGGAACATGAAATATTCCCAAATGTCTTGGTATGCTGACACCTTAAGAGTTCCCTTCACTGGAAGTAAGGGGCCAAGCCCAACCCCTGAAAAACGACCCCACACCATAATACCCCTCTCCACCAAATTATTTGGACTAGTGCACAAAGCAAGGTCCATAAAGACATGGATGAGCGAGTTTGGGGTGGAGGAACTTGGATGGCCCTCACAGAGTCCTGACCTCAACCCGATAGAACACCTTTGAGGTGAATTAGAGCGGAGACTGAGAGCCAGGCCTTCGCATCCAACATCAATGCCTGACCTCACAAATGTGCTTCTGGAAAAATGGTCAAACATTCCCATAGACACACTCCTAAACCTTGTGGACAGCCTTCTCAGAAGAGTTGAAGCTGTTATAGCTGCAACGAGTGGACCAACTCAATATTGAATCCTACGGACTAAGAGTGGGATGCCATTAAAGTTCATGTGCGTGTAAAGGCAGGTGTCCCAATACTTTTGGCAATATAGTGTATAACAAGCAATAGGTTCATTTGAAACGCAATCACCTTTGGGCACCTGCTGATGTAATGAGGTGTTGAGTTTTATTAACAAAAATAGTTTGCACACAATTGTACATTTAAGTATTGCAGGAACAAAAAGCGACCTGTAATGTGATTTGCAGAACCGTGCTAGGATCAATAAATCATTATTGGATATAGGTTTACCTTTCACCAAGGAAACAAAAGACACAAATACAGAACTTCATGCAGGCATCACCCATATCCTACTCGCTCTCTAAGTGATACTACAGTCTTTGTCAGCTACAGAAGCTCTCTTGTAGGTCTGAATACCAACAAGTAACAGTTAAACCATCTTGCTAACATATTATCCATGACCTGGCACTCTACCGCTGGCTACTGTTTAAAAATATGTCTTCGTTTGTGTGCTGTTAATCCGTCAGGCTATAGAGCTGAATGAATGTTTATGTCTGATGGAATTGTCAGATCTGAATGTCTTTTCAGCCAGGACACTTGCTGTATCACAATGTACTTTCCCACCAACATATGTCGTCCCCTTTAAAGCTCTGCCACACAAGAGCGAAGCTGCTGGTATGAGAAAAACAGCTGCCGTCTATTCCTTCCCCTGGCTTTCCTTCCAGAAATGGTCACCCTCCAGAAAAGCAGATGTGAGAGTTGGCGACTACCCGACTCTGCAATGGAAAACTTGAATTTTCCTCTAAACGTTTGTCCCAGTTCTCATGCAACACTAACTTAGAAGAGATTAGTAACCAAAGAGTCATGTGTGTTCTGTAGCGGTAACCAGCCATACATTGTGTGTATCCAGGTAATAATTACGACATAGTACAAAGTATGGCGACACGCCATCTGAAGGCTGCAAGCACCAAGTACCCAAATTAAAGAGAGCCTGTACTACAATAAAAAAAAAAAAAACGACTTTATGTAATCCAAAGAAAAACAAGGTTCCATGCCCCCCAATTCAGGAAAGAGAATAAAAGGGGCTACATGCCCATATACACGTGTTCTTTATGGTTTATGGTGTGTGCGATATGTACTAGAACAAGATAAGCATGCATTGCGGTCCAACTTAATCTGCAGCAGGTTTTTTTTACATAAGGGAGGAGAATAAAATCATAATCGCTTTGATGTCGGGTACAATTCTCAGCATTTCTTACAGCCTGCAGACCTCAATAGATGGTTTGAGTTGTAGTCCACAGAAAGCTACTTAAAGTGGATGTAAACCCAATGTCATCCTTTCTAAACTACTGCCATAGGGGTTATCTAATATAAGGATATACATGCCTCCTGCACGTATCTTTACCTGTCAAATGTCTCCCCTCTGTCTGTTATGAGACCCGAAAAACTGCAGATTCTGTGGGTGGGTCTGTTGTCTGGAGCTCGGTGGGGGGAGTCGTGATGTCAGTAGACTCCCCTCCCACCTCTACACTCCCCTTGTCAATATGCATTTTCTCCTGTGTATTTCTTACACTGAACTTCTGATATGATCTCTAACATTCAGTGAAAAGACAGGAAAGTAACCACATGACTTCAGCATGCCCAATTATGCTGAGGTGTGGAACATCCAATCCTGGCAGAGCAGCAGAAGAAAGGAGTGGGAGGGAATTAAAAAATAATGCATGTCTCTTAGGCTAGTGCACGAGATATGTAAATCACCTGTCACTCACAGCAAGGGGGAGGATTTGACAAAGTTTTTCTCTGTTTGTCAAGATTTATCTCACTGAACAATAAAAGAGGATTGCTCAGAGCTGGATTAACTCTTTGTGGCAAGACTGGGCTCAAATGATAGGAAATCTTATACTCTACATTATGACATCAAAAAAATATACATAATATTTCAGGGTTTACATACACTTTAAGCATTTAAAAACAGTTGGAAGATGATGTGACTAGGTTTCAGAAGATGCTGCTCCATTTACTTTGGCCATTACTATAATATAAACGTAAAAAAGCACACAGGAGGGCGCAAATACCTAGTGCATTACCAAAATAAGTATTGTAATACACTAAATCATGATCCAGTGCGGGGAATCACGTGGTTTGACCTGATGCACCACTACGTTGGCAGTCTGACGCCTTTTGGGGAAGAACCACCTTCCTCTTAGCTTTGAGGAAGAGGGGTTGTCCTCCAAAACACATCAGCCTGCCAACGCAGTGGTGCATTAGGTCAGGCCACGTGATTACAGCATTGGATCGTGATTTGGTGTATTACAACGCTTATATACATATAGCTACTTTTGTGAACATTGATTTGGTTGTTCGTTCTATATAATAGAAAAAAAAAACTTGCGCTAGATGTTTGCGCCTTCCTGTTTTTTTTTTTTTTTTATTTACAGTTATCCACTAGATTTCCCTTTGTGAGGAGGGCTGCACCAACAGAGCATACCAGAAGGTTTCTCTCACACTTGCTTTTTTTTTTTATTTAAGGATTGCAGGATATACAAAAATAAACTGAAGATAAACATGATTCCCCGATTCCCTTATTCCCGAACAGAACATAGTGCACACCACACAATTTAAGTACATAACTAAAGAGCATTTTGTTAGCCATTACTACATTCTGCTAGAGCCATAGATTGCTGACCCAAAAACCCCCTCACTGTCCTCCCTTGTGGTTTCTAGTTCCTCAAGGGGAACCTCCAGGTCGCTCTCAACCCCGGTTACCACTAGGTGGTAGCATCTACGGAGGCGTTTTCCTTTCAGGGGGCAGGGTTCAATCAATATTTCACTTGTGGATTCTAGTTTTCGGCAAGGTTGTTGCGGGGATAGTGTCAAAGATCTCCGGCAATCACAAGAATTTTCCACTTATGTGGGATAAAGGTATTAGGAGCTAGGAGAGGGGAAGGGTAGGACGGGCGATAGTAAACCGGTATAGTGAGAAGGAAGAGAGAAGCAGACAAGGGCAGGAAAGGGGAAGTGGGGCAGGGGTGTGGGACTCCAGTAGATCCGGTGTTCTATCACCAAGTGTCCGGCTGTCACTAGGTGTCCGAAGTCTACTGCGCATGCGCTGCGCATGCGCAGTCTGGATCCAGAAGATTTTCGGAAATTGTCGGAAGATGAGCGGCGCCTGCGCCGTGAGTCGAGGAGAAGCCCCCACCATCCAAGCGGACATAGGGTTAGTCAAATTGAGAGGGCCCCTCGCGGGCTCGCTTCGCTCGCCACGCATCGGGCACGGCCTCGCTGCGCTCGGCACTTTTATATTCTAACTCTATGTCCACTGGGATGGTGGGGCTTGAAAGTGGACTCACGGCGCAGGCGCCGTTCATCCTCGGCAATTTTCGGAATATGGGCGTCCTGTGTACTGCGCATGCGCAGTACACCTCGGACACTTGGTGATGGGGGACGGATAGTGATACAACACCGGCGACCCCGGACCTCAATTCATTTCTGAAGAGGGGGCTCACATGTAGGTCTTGTATTCCTCCGAGAATCTGAAGAGGTTCCAAGGCATCCAGCGGGTCACACTTGCTTTTGATGGACAGCATCATTTTGAGACTTTATGGCAGTACTCTGACCGCTGGAGGGGTTAGTGTGTTTTTTGTGCTTTTATTACAACATACTATTACAAAAAACACTGCAATGGTTAATATCATAGTTAACGTCAAGAGACCCTGAAAGTGTATGAGAGAAACACTTTACTGAAATCTTCTCAGACAGTTGCCACTGGAATAGGGGCCCCACTGAAAATTTTACCTTCACCTGTTCCCGTTACAACTGTAAAATGTGAGATTTCCCATCACTTGTCTGGTGATAATGGTCACTAGGACAAATATAAAGGGAGAACCTGCCTATCAGGGACACCTGGCAGAGGTGTTTCTATTTTTTCCCTACACCATCCAAAACTGAGAAATAAATTAAGGTTATAACTGCACTAGAAATCCCAAATATGTTAATTACATTTAATTGAACATATATATTTTTTTAGAAGATCTTTAGTAGATCTATAATAAGCTATACACTATAAAACAAGGACATGTTATTTTGTTGTGATGAGTATTACTGCCATCTCCCAAAAATCGGTCCTGTTTTAACAAGGTGTGACATTTTATTTAGTTACCTTTTCAAATGCTGAAGCAGGAAGAGGAAGGTCATGAGGTTGGGGTCGGGCAAGGACCGAAGAAGGTGCATCATGCAGTTCTCCTTGGCAGCTGGATCAGACAGAGCTGTAACCAGGGAAACACAAGAGGATTAGGAGTCACAAGCAGCACATAATCAAACAACGGATAAGCCAACAATGGGGTTTTGTAAACAGCTGTAGAGCAGGCCACCAGCCAAATAATATAGACCTACTGACCTATATTAATTGTATGCATGATTACACATGTACAAAGCAATGTACACCCAGGACATCTTTGAATATACTTTAAAGATACTTTTTGAAAGACATATACACTTCACATCCATAATAGGACACCATCACAAGTCAATTTTGCGTTAGAAATAGCAATAGCAGAATGTAAGAGACAACAAATTCTCATAAAAGGTGACCATATCCCCCTCAAAAGGTCAAAATATTAAATGCCCAATTCTGTGCAAAAAATGGTTTGGTTAACCGTTTTTTTGTCCAGGGAATTGGAGAACAGAGATATACTTACCCAATATTCTGATCCTTCCCACACAGACCAGTTCATGTGTCTTTCTGCCACCCGATCTAGCAGTCTTGTGTGGTGGACTGTTCCTGATGCCATCACGCTCATAGACATGCTCTCTACGTGAGGACATCAGGAACAGTCCACCCCTGGATTGCGGAGGAGCTCTGTTTGCCGGTAGAGTGGAGGATCTGGTGAGTATACAGCTTTCTCCTCTCTCCCGGACAAAAACGAGCAGTTGACTCAATATGCCCCACTGCAATGGATAATTTTACATTTTCCTGGAGATGGGCGTTAACTTTTGCAGTTGGTGGGCCAACTTGACTACTGATGCCTGGTCGGAAGGCTCCCTGTTTCTGTATACAGGAGAACCTGCTGATCATTACTGCAATGTTAAATGGGAATGTAAGGCAGGCAATAGATGGTGTAAATTTCTTTCCTGCAACCACGGGTTGCAGCAGAGGGGGGGCAGGGAAAGCCGTCCCCACAGGGAGAAGACAATGATTATTGCTAGCGCATATGGCAGCGGCTAGCAATAATCGCAAATAAATCTGGCAGGTTGGTTGTACCAAAGTTGATCAATCAATAAACTTGGTACATTTAGCCTGCCCACACATGGGTCGAATCTCGGCCAGCTTCTGCTAAACCGGCTGAGATTCAAACCCATCTATGGTTGGCCTAAAGCTGTCCATACACTACACAAATTTTATCCAGTTTCTGATGAATTGGCTAAAATCTGGTCAGTGGTCCCGTCAGCTTCTTTTGAGATAAAAATCAAAGGATCTGGGCAGAAATTTGTTGGTCAAACAATAGCTGGAGGGTATCTTTAAATTACAATCTTTTTATAAGTGCTATTTAAAAAAAAAAAAAAAAAAAACACAGCTCAACAGAATTTCTTTCTCAAATAGGTAAAACAAGAATGGTACATACCAATTCCTTCCATGAAAGCCAAGTACAGTCTGTCCGTAAGGAGTGGTTCAGGGAGCTCACGGAAATACAATTTTAATGTCCCAGCTATGGCATTAATATCCATATCACTAAGCATCATCAGGATCTCTTTGTTGTCTAGAAAGGAAATCAGAAACAATCAATATACGGTACATAAAGAACATTTTAAGCTTGGCTTCTTTTCCTTAACAATTACAAATGTCATTCTAATTGAAACTTACTAGCATCAAAAGCAGCTTTCAAGGCCTGAATGTCAGTGGCTACGCCAGATATCCTGTATATCCCGACCTCCTCAATGCCACGCTTTTCAACCTCCTCTATACATTGACGTACTATATATGGCACCTTGGATCGCTCACGCCTGGTAAAGACAGAGATGGGCTCATTAGTTCAGCTGTAATAAGCAATGTTCACTGGCTCTACAAGAGACAAGCTCTGCTTTTATGACAGTGGCTTTGGTGCTAATTGGTGAAAGTCAAGCTGAACTGACATATGTGGGAATAATAAGTCCTCAACAGATCTTATTGGAGAGAATGAGATGATCAACTTACTTTGTCACTACGCTGATTTTAACTCCAAAAACGCCTGTCTGCTTCTTAGAGGGCGTCCTTTTCAAGCTCATATCACGGCTGCTGAACTTCATAGAAAACTCTACTTTAATCTGAAAGTAAAACAGATCAGCTGAAAATTTGACAAAAGGTGACATAAAAGGTTTTCGACAAAAGATCTATATAACCACTTTTAGCTATGTCTGTTTATTAATAAGTAATGTTTTAACATTTCAAGAACTGGTGATAACCTACAGTACATCCTCTCTGCGCCAACACAACATGAATTCTATGTCTTAGGCAACTCGGGAGCTCTTGAAGTAGTTCAAGAATCTTGTCTTCTCCACCTGGGAATTTTGGGTGTTCCCCCTCACCTATGTGTGTTCTAGCTACCCCCGTTACATTCTCCATAATATAACAAATTAATCCAAGAGAGGGCGAGTCACACCCAGGAAGTGAAAAACAAAGATCAGAGTCCTCAAGAGACAACAGAGATTGTTAGGTCTCTACCTTTTACCAAAAAACTAAAATATACATTTTGGATGGACAGACTCTTTAGAAAGCATTTAGGGCTCCTCCGCAGTGGGATTTAGACACTTTTTTAAAAAAAATTAAAGCACATTGTGTGCCATCACTTTATGTGTGTATTGCATGGAAGCTCACTGTCAAGTCCCTGTTGGGGTGATCACACAAGATGTGATGGGTATCCACCAATGAGACAACAACAAGGAGCCATTCATTATGAAGGGTACTTCAATGCACCTTAAAAATTCATGCATGCTGCAGCACACTGTAGCATGGTAGGACAAGCATGGGTTTGATTTACTAAGACTAGAGCGTGCAAAATCGAGTGCAGCTCTGCATAGAAGCCAATCAGCTTCCAGGTTTATTTTTCCGTCAAAGCTTAATTGAACAAGATGAAGTTGGAAGCTGACTGGTTACTATGCACAGCTGCACCAGATTTTGCACACTCCAGTTTTAGTAAATCACATACTGTGCTGCAAAAAAATGGAGCAAAAAAAAATGCCTCCTGCCCCATTTGCAGTGTGTTTCCACCCATTCCCTTTGAATGGACTGTTGAACACATGCCAATGCATGGCAATGCGTGTGATGCAATTAGGGTTGCCACCTCATCGCATTAAACCTGAATACATATGAATTACACAGGTTCTGAGGCTAATTTAATGCAGATAAGGCACCAAGTGAGTTTAATTACCACCTTAATCAGCCACAGAACCTGTGTAATTAATATGTGTTTGGGTTTAAAGGGATGAGGTGGCAACCCTAGTTGCATTGCACGGCGTTATGGTGTCAATGGTTCCTAAAAAGGTATTGCAGGGTCTAATGCCCCGTACACACGATCGGATTTTACGCCAACAAATGTTGGATGTGAGCTTGTTGGCTGAAAGTCCGCCCTTGTGTATGCTCCATCGAACATTTGCGGTCAGACTTCCTGCCAACAAATGTTTGATAGCACGTTCTTAAATTTTCCGCCAACAAAACTTTATTGTCGGAATTTCCGATCGTGTGTACACAAATCCGACGCACAAAAGTTCACGCATGCTCGGAATCAAGCAGAAGGAGCCGCACTGGCTATTGAAATTCCTTTTTCTCGGCTCGTCGTACGGCTTGTACGTCACCACGTTTGTAATTTGTGTGACCGTGTGTATGCAAGACAAGTGTGAGCCAACATCCTTCGAACAAAAATCCACGGTTTTGTCGGGAATTCCAATGGTGTGTACGGGGTATAACTCTTCCTCTCAGTACCGAAAAGGAGCTTTTATTGCCCTCTGTGAACAGGATTCTGCTCATTTCTTGTCCCAGTGAAGGGAAACCTTCCTAAGGCTGGCTTCACACTGGGGCGGTGCGGGGCGGCGACGGTAAAGCAGCGCTATATTTAGCGCTGCTTTACCATCGTTTTTCCCGCGGTATGCGGCCGCTAGCGGGGTGGTTTTAACCCCCGCTAGCGGCCGCAAAAGGGTTAAAAACCTCCGCAAAGCGCCGCTGCAGCGGCGGTTTGCGGGCGGTATCCCCGCGGTTTCCCATTGATTCCAATGGGAAGGAGCGGTATAGGAGCGGTGAATACACCGCTCCTTCACCGCTCCAAAGATGCTGCTAGCAGGACTTTTGTTGCGGTCCTGCTAGCGCACCGCTCCAGTGTGAAAGCCCGCCGGCTTTCACACTGGAGTGAATGGGGCCGGTTTTTTCAGGCGGTACACAGGCGCTATTTTTAGCGCCGTACCGCCTGAAAACCGCCCCAGTGTGAAAGGGGCCTAACTGGGATACAGACAACTATTGTTCAACAATCTTAATTTGTAGCCTCTTGGTGGGAGATTCTGCTCATTGTTGACCAGCTTTTGCAGTAACTTTATTGTACACCTACAGCTTGTGTGCCTTGGGTCACTCACCCCATTCATCTCTATGACGTCCACATGCCAGTTCTTGCTTTGCACTGCTTGGGGATCCAGCTGCAAAGAAAAGCAGATAACATGTCAAGACGGACATTAAACGGCACACCAGCTCAATGTAATTATCTCATCCTGGAACACAAGACACAAACAATCTCAGAGCAGTGATCATATGCAGAACAGCTGTGCAGTGCAGGTGATAAGTAATCAGCAGTTTACAATGCCTTGCAGCAGAACATCTTCCTGTCCTTTTACAAGGGCCGGAGATTTCAGGAAAGGCACTTTAGGCAGCAGGTGCTATAGAACAGCATTTCTATTATTGGCCTGTACATCTACAAACAGGCAGGGAAGACAATGATGGCTCACAAACCACAAACCTGTAATAAAAAGGTAGACCAAACGGGCCTGTACTACCCGCACATCTATTTTTACACCTGTCAGAAAGACAGCAAGCCTTTCCCAAGGACAGAAAAGCAAATCTATTTCTATCCAATTAGGCATGAGATAAACAAGCCAGAATCTGAAAGTTCAAGTTTTCCATTTCAATAGGGTCTACCACACATTCACTCTTCTATTTATAACCCCTGGGAAAGACACTCAGACATTTCCTGTTTGACTTATTTTGCCCATAGGCCAAAAAAAAAAAAAAAAAAGAAAAGCAAACCCACAGCATACACGATGCAGTTTCAGTGTCTAAATATTATATGATATTATCATAGGATGATAACGGTAGTGTGCAACCCTCCTTTTCAACTAGAATAGAATTATATTATTCATCTAACTATAAGCAGATGTTCAGAACACCCCCTTACATCAGTTGTCAAGAGCCCCCCAGATTATCAGAAGTCAAAAGGTCCCTCACCCCCACCTTACATTACAGTGCACTCCCCTTACTTTGTGTGCTGCCCAGAAGAAGTTGGGGGCAGAACTAGGCAGCAAAAAGTGCAGGGTCTGCAGGAGGACCAGAGGGGGGGGGGGGTGGAATCAGCTGCCAGGGTCTTCTGAATGCTGAGATCAGGGGAGGTAGAGACGAGGGCTTGCTGCGGCTGCAGAGGCGCAGAATCTGTAGGAATAGTTCTGTCCTCCTCTCTGTTGCTGACTGCTTAGAAAAGGTGGGGTGGAGACTAGGAAGGTGCCACCGCTGTAGAAGAGGTGCGAGGGCCACTTGAAATAACCAGGGGAGGCCAGATTTGGTCCCCAGACCTTGTGTTTGACACATGTGGTCTACAGCATGGGTCTTCAAACTATGGCCCTCCAGTTGTTCAGAAACTACAATTCCCATCATGCCTAGTCATGTCTGTGAATGTCAGAGTTTTACAATGCCTCATGGGATGCGTAGTTCCGCAACAGCTGGAGGGCCGTAGTTTGAGGATCCCCGGTCTGCAGCATCCTTCTGGTGAAAAATATTTGTGTTGTAGTAAAGAAGAAAATCCAATCAGATTGATGTGACATGATATGCCCTCAAGAAAGTCCTGTTACTTTCCATGTTCTTCAGCTGCGAGGCAGACAATCATGAGAAGACTTGTAAACAAGAGATGATTGGCTATTGTAAGAAAGACACATGGTAAGGGAACGTTTAAAGGGACTACATCAGACGCTCCAATGCCCAGATGTTCCTCCAAACATTCGTTTACATTAAAGCGGAAGTAAACCCATCGATTTAACGGCTTCAAAAAAAAGTTACATTCCCGGCATGCCGTAGAATGCTAGCTGTCACATTGGTTGTGCTCTCAACCAATCTGTCGAACCATCCAATGGCTGGAGTCATAACTGATCACATGTGCCTCATCATGGCAGTTGAAGATTAGACAGAGACCAAGATGGCAGCTTCCTTGGCGGAAAATGATAGGAGGGTTTACTTCGGCTTTAAACAGTTAACAGTTATGTATTTCTGTGGACCAATAGTATGTAAGATTCCACCTGTACTGGACTGGACAGTCTGGTTTGGGCTTTTGTTAGTTTCTTGGTACCTGCAGTCATAAAAGACCTGGACACAGATCTGTCACAGCCACGACAGGTGTCTAAAGTCTGAAGCCTCATTCTGGAACCCATTTCCTCCTGGTCAGCCAAACATGTTATGGTGGTGCACCAAGACCTGTCTACCCGGAATTTAATGATAGTGTCTCCACCTCATGCTGCATTCATTATGCTCCATACCATGCAATGGTTTCTACTATACCCCCTGGTATTAGGTGTAGGTGAACCATATACACAAGCCAAAAAGAAGCACTGCACAAACACGCAAGTAATAAGAAAAAAACAAAACAGTTCATTTCCGGATATTATTTAAATTGAATAGATGCTTAAACCACTAAATACTATAACATATTTTTCCTGCAGTTGGACAGCCTCTTATATAAAAACGAGCTGTCTTCCACCCAACACTATAAATTCATGATGCTAGTGGCACTGCAAAGGTCAACTGTAAAATTAAAATACAAAAAAAAACAACCAACTGATTGGCAGTACAGCTCATGCCGAAATAGGACAGTGGAAAGCTCCTGTTGCGTTGTGTGTTTAGCGGCATTCTTCCTTTAAAGATGTATTGTTTCTTTGTGGTCAAAATAGGTTTCAATGTCACAATACAGTAAATAAATACAGTAAAAAAAAAAAACAAGTTAGCTACCAGGTAGGCACTAAGTCAATGGTATTTCTAAAGGAAATATTAACCACTTCAATACCAGGCACTTTCGCCCCTTCCTGCACAGGCCAATTTTCATTATCAAATTTGTGCAGTCATGCACAACATTGTACCTATTTTTTCACACAAATCAAGCTTTCTTTTGGCGGTATTTAATCACCACTGGGTTTTGTTTTTTGTTTTTTTGCTAAATAAAAAAAAGACCACAAATTTAAAAAAAATAAAAAACCCCAATGTTTTACTTCGTTTCAAGTATAAAAGTTTGCAAATAAATATTTGTGCTTCATAAATTTAGGCCAAAAAATGTATTTTGCTACATTTCTTAAATAACCCAAATCAGTGTATACTAGTTAGCCTGTAGGAAAGTTATAGAGTACGCAAACTATGGTATATATATCTGAAAATTGATCAATCCTGACAATCTCATTTTATGGGGCCCTAAAATGCCAGAACAGTACAAAGACCCCCAAATTACCCCTTTTTGGAAAGCAGACAGTCCAAGGTATTTAGTAAGAGGCATGGCAAGTTTTTTTTAAGTTTTAAGTTTTTGTCACAATGTTTTGGAAAATGGAGAGATACTGTCACCAATGCAGTACAGCGTCATCATATAACTGATGTGGCAGTAACTAGGGACACTGACTGGTGACAGTATGAAAAAAATAAAAATGATATATATAATTTACATTTTTTACATACTGTGACCAGAGCAACACAGTGTTATCATAGTAACATTGTACTACTCTGGGGAGGTGATCAGGGTTTTCTTTTTTTTTGAACACTATGACTGCTTATAACCGTACATATCGTGGTTATAAACAACCATTTTTACTGAATGAATTTGATTAATTCAGTGTTTACTATTGATTGGCCACAGCTAATCACATGGTACAGATGGGCTCTGATTGGCCCTGTCTGTACCCTGTGATCACTGCAACCAATCACAGCGATTAACACAACAGTACACAATGAATGGCATGATTGCAAGCCATCCATTGTGTACAATTGTTATGCAATCTGCTGTGATTGGTCACAGCGATCACATGGTACTAGCAGTGAGCCGGTACACTGATCTATCATCCGATGTGTCTACTGACAGATGGAGCCACAGCACGGCCCATGGGGCTCGTGTGAGGTGCGTTCTGGGGAGGACGCCATATGACATCCACCTGGATCTAGAGCGGTCCTGCCTGGCTGTCATTTGACTATAGGAACTGGTTAAAGCAGTATTAAACCCAAAAGCAAAAATTGATTATATTGCAGGTTACTAGTTCTTAGATGTGGTGGCTGCATTTGTTTTCTTTTTTAGGCGCCCTTTCCTTTATTTTAATCTGGCAGGGGTGCTTACAATGATCAGCTTTTGTGTAAAACCTTTATCCCGAAACAAATTAAACTGTTTGCTATAATGCCTTTTAAAGTATTAGCTGGAGTTTGGCTACAATTTGCTAGTACATCTAACATTCCCCTACCCCCAGACTGACAATGCTGCTATCCAAATGTGCCACCCTGTGCTCCTTCATCCAGAGTGGAGGCACTCTAATACAGGAGGTGTTTTCCTGGCCAGATCACAGGAGAAAACCGAGAAAAAATAAGTCTAAAAAAAAAAAAAACGAATGCAGCCATCACATGTAACGATTAGAAAAACTGCAATATATTTGATTTTTGGTTTTAATACTGTTTTCAATCCTCTCCTGCTGGCATTCATGTTCTTGCATGTAACAAAGTTAAAAAATATAGATATGATGCAACCCAGCTTCTGAAAAGTGGTAACAAAGTCTTCATTGCTACACAAAATCTAAACCATTTGCTTTAAGTTTTTCAAAGTATTTCCTTCAGTATCAAACCTCATTTAGAGACCCTGTCTGATGTAATTACGTGGAGGAACAGAGCGGAATCAAATTATCCTCTCGCATTTCATCTTTAGTCTCCAGGGTACATCCAAGTGAGAGCAAATAGCCAAGAGTCCCCCATCCAGAACAACATCAAAGGGATGTGTACACGATATTGCACTGAAAATGTTCTGCATGCACAACTAACAAGCTCAAGTAAGTGGTCATGAGTCAGCAGCCAGGGATCTTTAATGCAGCACCAGCAGACCCTCCTTTACCTCCTTCCAAGAATGGATCGCACAATGGAGACATTCAAGTCCAGAAGACAGGAGAGAAGAATGGCTCAAAGTAAATGACCAGCTGATGACATCCATTCATCTACGTACAGGGAATTCACAGCTCTAATAGAACGGGACATTTTATGTAAAAACCTTTACATGCTGCGCTACACCTGGAATACACAGAACTATTCCAGGGTTTCAGCTGGAGCTACCAAACATGACACGGCTGATGTTTACAGAGAATCAACTTCTAAAGAAGTCTCCAACATTAAAGTGATTGTAAATGCTTTTTTTTTCTTTTTAATAAACAGGTTTATACCTACCGTATATACTCGAATATAAGCAGAGGCACTTAATTTTACCACAAAAAAATGGGGAAAACGTATTGACTCGAGTATAAGCCTAGGGTGAGAAATGCGCAGCTACTGTAAGTGGAAAAGAGGGTCAACAATGCCCATTTGCAGCCTCACTGTGCCCATTTGCAGCGATAGGTCCCCCGAACTTCAAACTCGGTAGTTAAGGGTTCCTAGATGCCCCCTAGCTGCAGACAAAGTCTCTGAACCCAAAGGGTCCCGAAATGACATTGCTGCAGATAGACACAGTTGACTGACTTTGGGGCCCCGTATCTTGGGGCCACTTGGTGCTAGGAACCCTAAATTTGGTTTGCAACTAGCACTACAACATATCAAAGATGGGGTTCCTAGCACCAAGTGGCCCCGAGATACGGGGCCCCAAACTCGGTTCGGAAAATGTCAAGCACTTTTCTGCAGCAGAGAATGACATTTTCCGATCCGACTTTGGGGCCCCGTATCTCGGGGCCACTTAGTGCTAGGAACCACAGCGGCTGTCATCTGCTTTACTGAAACAGGGAGATCGGTGCTTGAAACTGCCCGCATTGATCAACCCTGACTGCCCAGGTATCAGGTCAAGCATCCGAGCATTTGTACAAGCTCGGTATCGG
This sequence comes from Lithobates sylvaticus, assembly GCA_028564925.1. Lineage (NCBI taxonomy): Eukaryota > Metazoa > Chordata > Amphibia > Anura > Ranidae > Lithobates > Lithobates sylvaticus. Next base: position 96,797,190 of record CM053027.1, read on the forward strand.
CACCAATAACCTAGAGTTCTAGGTGTTGTGTCTTTCTGCTGCTCCATTCCTCTGTTATCAGCATGATAACTTTTGACAAGTTCACTGACACACGAGATAAAAGCAGCTGAAAATTTGTATCGGGGAGAGAGCTTAGAAGAAGATTAGCAGAGAGCTTGTCTATTCACAGCACAGCTCTGCATGTTCCTTCGTTCCTCTGCTTATGTGGAAGGGGGTGTATCCCTTTCCTCCAACCAGCTCACACACGGTGTACACCCACACTCCACACCCACTGCTGAATAAAACACGAGTTCTAACTTGAGCTGCTAAAGAGTCTAGAAAGCTGAAGACTGCAGATATATGTAGAGAGATTTGTGTATCATCTGAGGCTGTTCACTTCATGGGTATAAGTGAGGGTTTACAACCACTTTAACCTCCCTGGCGGTAATCCCGAGTCTGGCTCGGGGCAGGAACTTCAGTACCAAAAGCGGTAACCCCGAGCCAGACTCGGGCTTGCGTTGCAGGATACAGGGGGAAGTTACTTACCTTTTCCCCTGGATCCTGCGATGTCTCCCCGCTGTGTGAGCGAGCTGTCTGCTCACTCGATTCACACAGTGCCGAGTGCCGCTGATCTCCGTTCCCTGCGACGTTACGACGCACGGGAGCGGAGAACGGAGCCAAATTCAAAAAAGTTTAAAAACACAATACACATACAGTACTGTAATCTTACAGATTACAGTACTGTATACAACAAAATACACATCCCCTTTGTCCCTAGTGGTCTGCCCAGTGCCCTGCATGTCATTTTATATAATAAAAAGATTTTTTTCTGCCTGGAAACTGGAGATTGTCCATAGCAACCAAAAAGTGTCCCTTTATGTCAAAAGTGGTTTTAGACCAGCTAGAAAACACAGATAATAAATTAGAATCACAATTTATCATCAAACACTAAATTTAATGACAGCGACTATTCTGCAACTGAGCAAATTTCAGTGTTTTTGATTTGATTACATTATTGAATCATTTTTATATATATTTTTATTATATTATAATTTATGATTTTGTGTTTCAAACTTTATCATACCCGGGATGTCTACTAGACTCTGGTTCGGACAGATTTAAGTGAGTTATTCATAAGAATTGCAGGCCTACAATATAAAAACGCCAAATTTCTATGCAAAATAATTGTACCGCTTTCAGCACAATATTCCAGACAGAATCATACCGCCAGGGAGGTTAAAGGGGTGTTTCAGCTAAAAAAAAAAAAAAAATTAAAAAAAGTCAGCAGCTAAAAAAAGTAGCTGCTGACTTTTAATAAGTACACTTACCCTCCCAGGGCGCCCGCGATGTCGGTCGTGGAGGCCGTGATGTCCCTCGGCGCTCCGGTCCCAGCGCCGCCATCCTCAGTAAGGGAAACGGGCAGCGATCGCTGCCCGTTTCCTACTGCGCATGCGCGAGTCGTCGCGCGGCCTACTGCGCCCCATTCACTAGAACACCGGCGCTAGGAGCAGAAGACAGAACAGCTCCGCAGAACAGGAAGAGGCAGATTAGGACGATCTGCCTAGCAACAGCCATTTCTGGTAAGTAAAAAAAAAAAAAATTTTTATTTTTTTTATTTTAAATTTTTATTAACATTTTTATCAAGTTTATTTTTTCAGGGTGGCCCTCCACTTTAAGTCATTGGCCTTAGCAAGAAGCTGCATCAGCAATAGCCGTGTGCTTATTCCACATCAATGGCTTACTATAACTGGAAATTAACATAAGAATAAGCTTTATACATTCTGGGAAAATAGGCCCTGAATTTCAGGTTTTGGTAAACATGTGGCTGCAAACTTCCTCAGGGTTTTTTTATATCTCGGGGGAATTTTGGTTCAAAAATCTTTGTGTTTGAGTTCCCAGATATGTCCCAGAATGTTGTGACTACTACAAGAGGTTACCACTGCCCACACTAGGATATAAATATATTTTACATCCGGTTAGTGGAAAGCAGAAATGCTGGCTGGGAGATTGCAGTGCTGGTGACTTCACCTATAAAGTAGTCTATCATCATATTTTATACCGGCAGCCAGACATTTTCACATGACCAATTCCTAGGCCTCTGCTGATGTCAGTCAGGTCAAAATTCTACAGAAGAGACCAGCAAGAAGCCTGGTCAGAGGTCATGTGACTAACCACTGGAAGGAGTCTGCATCTCCTTAAAGTGATTGTAAACGATCACCTTGTAAATCACCTTCAAATATAAATGAAAGGCAAAACATTTGTGTATAGATATAAAAAAAAAACATTATAAAATACCTTTTTTTCCCCGTTTTTAGAAGTGATCATATTACCTCTGTTCTCAGTTGCTTAAAGCGGAGTTCCACCACATTTTTATTTTTTTTTAAAGTCAGCAGCTACAAACACTGCAGCTTTTATTTAACTTTTAATATATGGACACTTACCTGCAAAGGGCGCCCGTGATGTCCTCACCCGAAGCTGATCTGTCCCACGGCTCCCGGGTGGAGGCGCCGCCATCTTTGGTAAAGGAATCAGGAAGTGAAGCCTGGTTCCCTACTGTGCATGCGTGAGTCGTGCTGCACAATCTCACTGGTCCCTGCTGTCTTCTGGGACCTGTGTGTCTCCCATAAGACAGCGGGGGGACGGGACGGGACAGAGGAGGGGCTGGACATGGCGTAGCTAGCCGCGGATACTGCAGCAATCTATGGCTGGAAGTGGGAGCAAATACCTGGATTATACAGAAATCTGCTCCCCCTCCCCCCTGAAAGGTGCTAAATGTGCCAATGGAGGGAGGAATCCAAAAAAAAATGAAGTTCCATTTTTGGGTGGAACTCCGCTTTAAAGTGATTGTAAAGTCTCAATTTTTTTTTTTAAATAACAAACATGTTATACTTCCCTCCTCTGTGCAGTTAGGTTTGCACAGAGTAGCCTGGATCCTCCTCTTCTTGGGTCCCTCTTTACTGCTCCTGGCCCCTCCCTATTAAGTGCCCCCACAGTAAGCAGCTTGCTATGGGGGCACCCAAGACGAGCTGCAGCTCTGTGTGTCCATTTAGACACAGAGCTGCCCCCTCTTCTCTCCTGACTGGCTATGATCGACAGCCGCGGCAGCCAATCAGGAGGGAGAGTCCTGGATGGCAGAGGGACTCGTGGACATCGCTGGACAGAGACAGGGCTCAGGTAAGTATTAGGTGGTGCTGGGGAGGCTGCTGCACACAGGAGTCTTTTTATCTTAATGCAGAGTATGCATACAACTCCTTAGTACACAGCTTCCGAGTGAATGGCTGTGCAGTGATGGCGTGCCAGGACAAGTCTTATCATTGGGGAGAGCATACTGAGTTCCCAGCATAGCTAGAGAACTGACCACAATGTGTTCTCCTGCTTAGTGTGGCCAGTTTTTAATAGGAAACCAGAGGGACTGGCAGAATCACCAGGGATTTCACACAAAGGAAGCAATACAAAGAGAACAGGATACTTTCTCATGCAATTACATGGGTACAGCAGGCACGTATCAGGAATATGAAACGTTGGGGTAACAAACTAATTACAGGAACAAGATTTCCAGCTATTAAAGTTTTCCATATAATATCCTTATTATTTTTAACACACATCTGTATGTATTGTTTAACATAAGTTATTGCTTGCAGAATAAACCTATTTCTTACCCGTGGAAAAAAATAATTGTAATAACTTATTGCTTATCCATGAAAAAAAAATTGTAATAACTTATGTCTTACCGGTGAAAAAAAAAAAACCAATAACTTATTTCATTGCCAAGTGGTGGAAGAGCTCCTATATAGAGACTGTGAGTCATAGAGAGTCATAGCAGAGCCATACGTCTGGCTGGAATGGTGACATCAGAGAAAAGCAATATTTCATCTTCTACTACAATCTTGGGGCAGTATGTCAAGTTACTGTCTGCCTAGTTTTTTTTAAATGTTTATTGTAGCAGATTGTGATAGCCCTAACATTCTATCTAGCAGTATGATGGTCCATGGAAACTCTTCCACCCGGCATACACAGCAGACCTGACAAGGAAACGGATGCCTTCTGCATGTTTCTAATTATCCAGGCAATTGTCAGTACAATGAAGGAAATACAGCTTAATGAGCTGGATAGGATGGCCAAATGCAATTGTTAAAGCACATACACATTATTACAATTAGACGTTTAAATCATCAGAGGAAATTTAGAAAAACATGGCCAAGGCCGGATGCACATACTTTGATAACAGAGTATATACACTCTGATGATATTGGCAGATAAGAAAAACATAAAAGCAAACAAGCTTCTATCTCTTATCGTGTTAGGCCATGTTCACAGTGTGGTGCAGAAAGGGCAGTTCCAGGCAATTTATTTTTTTGGGGGGGGGGGGGGGTTGCGATGCCTTGAAGTATATGTGGGAGAGCTAAGTGCCTGTGCCCTAACTCCCATGTTATAGTAAAAGAAGACATACCAAAACTGAAAATGAAAGATGCAATGTTAAATAGAAACCATTCCCAGTTCAATAGGAACACAGATTGTGGCCCCATCTAAGCACATACAGTGCCTTGCAAAAGTATTCACCCCCCTTGGCTTTTTACCTATTTTGTTACATTACAGCCTTTAGTTCAATGTTTTTTTAATCTGAATTATTTGTGATGGATCAGAACACACTAGTCTAAGTTGGTGAAGTAAAATTAGAAAAATATATACATAAAACTATTTTTCAGAAATAAAAAACTGATAATTGGCATGTGCGTATGTATTCACCCACTTTGTTATAAAGCCAATAAAAAGCTCTGGTGCAACCAATTACCTTCAGAAGTCACATAATTTGTGAAATGATGTCCACCTGTGTGCAATCTAAGTGTCACATGATCTGTCATTACATATACACACCTTTTTGAAAAGCCCCAGAGGCTGCAACACCTAAGCAAGAGGCACCACTAACTAAACACTGCCATGAAGACCAAGGAACTATCTAAACAAGTAAGGGACAATGTTGTTGAGAAGTAAAAGTCAGGGTTAGGTTATCAAAAAATATCCAAATCTTTGATGATCCCTAGGAGCATCATCAGATCTATCATAACCAAATGGAAAGAACATGGCACAACAGCAAACCTGCCAAGAGACGGCCGCACACCAAAACTCACGGACCGGGCAAGGAGGGCATTAATCAGAGAGGCAGCACAGAGATCTAAGGTAACCCTGGAGGAGCTGCAGAGTTCCACAGCAGAGACTGGAGTATCCGTACATAGGAGGACAATAAGCCGTACGCTCCATAACGTTGGGCTTTATGGCAGAGTGGCCAGAAGAAAGCCATTACTTTCAGCAAAAAACAAAATGGCACGTTTTGAGTTTGCGAAAAGGCATGTGGGAGACTCTCAAAATGTATGGAGGAAGGTGTTCTGGTCTGATGAGACTAAAATTTAACTTTTTGGCCAAAGAAAACGCTATGTCTAGCACAAACCCAACAGGGCAAACATGTAAATGTGTTGGAATGGCCTAGTCAAAGCCCAAACCTCAAGCCAATAGAAAATCTGTGGTCAGACTTAAAGATTGCTGTTCACAAGCGCAAACCATCCAACTTGAAGGAACTGGAGCAGTTTTGCAAGGAGGAATGGGCAAAAATCCCAGTGGTAAGATGTGGCAAGCTCATAGAGACTTATCCAAAGCGACTTGGAGCTGTGATAGCCGCAAAAGGTGGCTCTAAAAAGTATTGACTTTAGGGGGGTGAAAAGTTATGCACATTGACTTTTTCTGTTATTTTGTCCTATTTGTTGTTTGCTTCACAATAAAAAAAAAAAAATCTTCAAAGTTGTGGGCATACTCTGTAAATTAAATGATGCAAATCCTCAAACAATCCACGTTAATTCCAGGCTGTGAGGCAACAAAACACAAAAAATGCCAAGGGGGTGAATACATTTGCAAGGCACTGTAAATAGTGCAGTCTTCAGAAGTATGTCTCTTACATTAGTGGTTCTCATCCTCAGTCCTCAAGTACCCCCAGCAGGCCATGTTTTGGAAATTTCTCTTCGATAAAATATTTGTCCAAAATACCAAGCCATTGACTGATTTAAAGCACCTGTGCAAGATAATAGGAAAACCTGCAAACATGGCCTGTTGGGGTACTTGAGGACTGAGGTTGAGAACCACCGTCTTACATTATTGGTCAGCAAGTGCAAAAATCAGTTCTATAACTGGTGTCAGTGACTGTAAAAAAAATAACTCAAAGCTACCAACATTTGAAAAGGATTAGGTGTAGATTTTGTGCATTGTCATAAAAGTGGGGGTTGCGTAAGAGTATTAAAGTGGATGTAAACCCGCTCTCATCCTTTCTAAACTACTGTAATATTGGTTATCGAGAAGGATATACATGCCTCCTGCATGTATACTTATAAATGTCTCCCCTCTGTCTGCTATGAGACCTGAAAAACTGCAGATTTTGTGGGTGGGTCTGTTGTCCAGGGCTCAGTGGGTGGAGTCGTGATGTCAGTAGACTCCCCGCCCACCTCTACACTCCCCTTGTCAACATGCATTTTCTCCTGTGTATTTCTTACACTGCACTTCTGCTATGATCACAAACATCCAGTCAAAACCCAGAAAAGTCCCCACATGACTTCAGCATGCCAAATCATGCTGAGGTGTGGAACAGCCAATCCTTGCAGAGCTGCTGAAGAAAGGAGTGGGGGTGGCAATTAAAAAATAATGCATGTCTTAGACTAGTGCACGAGATATGTAAATCACCCGTCAATCACAGTTTATCCGTTTTATTTCACTGAAAAAAGATGAGGATTGCTCAGAGCTGGGTTAACTTTGTGGCAAGACTGGGCACAGCTGGTCTGAAATCCCATACTCTATATTGTGCCAGACAAAAAAAAAAAAAACATTTTCGGGTTTACATCCACTTTAAGGCTTGTACTGTGCCATTCTTCACTCTTTGCTTTGCTATGGTTCATACAAATTAGGGCCTGGTGATACACTGACGAGACTGTGCCCCAGTGTCAGAAATATTAATGCTCAGCATGTGTAAGGGCAAGAAATAACCCCCAGCAAGTGCCAGGGCCAGCAATGATAACCTCCAACAATAAACCCCAAAATGTTTCAGGGCCAGCAATGAAAGCCCACAGCTAAATCACTCCCAGCAAGTGTATATAAAATGAAGTAATTGGTAAGGTAGGCCCTTGTGCTACAAGGTGTTTGGTAAATCTATAGAAAAGTGAACACCAAATTGTACAATTGAAGTATGTGTGGCCAGTTTCGGAAAGATGGGAGGTGGGATCATCCATTAATGGGTTACCATGTCTTAAATATTTGTAGGTAGTCTTAGAATAACACTGGTAATTCTTGTAGATGTTTTACAAATGAAAGTGACATTACGAAGTAATACTTTAAACATGGCTTATAGAAGAGATAAATAACATGTACATATACAGATGTCTTCCTGTCTGCTAAGCCCATTGAAGAAGAATGCAGGCACTAATTGGTAATTCTCCAGCACCACTTGTGGACCGGGTGCATCAACATTCCTACAGCCATCACTTCTCTCCAGAGCTGCACTCATAAGTACAACATATATTGTATATAGCTAATGGCACATATTCAGAGCTGTGTTCATTGCTAACATTTACATACATATGGTTTAGTATAAACTTTTATATTTTGTTGGAAATGTATTGCTTATTCGGTATACATTCTGTAATAACTGTACTTATTTACCTGCAAGTCATTCCTCATCTTTGTTCTCTGTTTTTAGAGCACATTATTACACCAATTGTAGATTCTATCTCTAGTGGAAACAGACTGCATTGTATTCGTTCCGGCTGAGCACATTGACAGCGCTTTATGCATCTTATGACCAAATATGGCCGATTCAGTGCACAAGCATACTTACAAATATACACAGTTACACACACACACACACATATATAGAATATATATATATATATATATATATATATATATATATATACACACACATATTATATTATATAGGGATTACGGTACTTACAATAGGCTGATTATTTTGTGTGTATATCAAAAGACTACAATAAAATGCTGTATATCTCTCCGGGTGACTTGTACTCTGTGTCTACAGATTGTCTATATTGACGGCGTGTGATTGGAGATGGAACTTAAGGTTCCAGTCACTCCTTCGCGGGTGTGATGGTCCATGTATTTTTGTGCATTTCATGTGTTGCGTTTAGGACAGCCCATTCATTTCAATGGGCTGCCATACACGCAAAAATTGCACAAAAGAAGAGCATGACCCTTTTAAATCAAGCTACACCAAAACACAAATAAAACGTGCGATTTTGAATGTATTATCGCAACACACAAATGTATACCTATCATAATTGTTCCATATATAGTGCCTTGTTGCTGCACCTAGCTAGATCTAAAGATCTTTTGCACAGGAAACCTCAGGGGACATTTTAGGATCCTAGGAATACATTCACACGCCAGGTTTCTTCTTGGCTAATCGTATAACTACTTTTTAAACATTAATGAAATCCTACGTTTCATTTATACTTCAAGTGTCCACCAGCGGCCTTAATTCCCTCTCACTGGATATTTTCTCTTTTTCGGACCATTCTCTGTAAAGCCTAGAGATGGTTGTGTGAAAATCCCAGTAGATCCGCAGTTTTTGAAATACTCAGACCAGCCCCGTCTGGCACCAATAACTAAGTCACGTTTAACCACTTCAACACCGCTCCATAGTCATATGACGCCCACAAGGTGGATCTACCATCCTGGGTGGGCGTCATATGACGTCCTCGGATTCCCGACCGCCTGGGGGGCGCGCCCGCGGCATCGCTCGGGGCCCGGTGCGAGTGCCCGGCGGCCGCGATTGCCCGTTAAAACAACGGGACCGGGCGGGACCGTGGAGCTGTGTGTGTAAACACACAGCTCCACGTCCTGTCAGCGGGGAGGAGACCGATCATGTGATCCCAGTACAGAGGAACACATGATCGGTCTCCTCCCCTTAAGTCCCCTCCCCCTACAGTTAGAATCATTCCTATAGGGACACACATTAACCCCTCCAGCGCACTCTAGTGTTAACCCCTTCCCTGCCAGTCACATTTACACAGTAATCATTGCAATTTTATAGCAACGATCGCTGTGTAAATGTGAATGGTTCCAAAAATGTGTCAAAAGTGTCCGAAGTGTCCGCCGCAATGTCGCAGTCACGAAAAAAAATCGCAGATCCCCACCATTACTAGTAAAAAAAAAAAAAAAAAAAAAAATCAATAAATCTATCCCCTATTTTGTAGATGCTATAACTTTTGCGCAAACCGATCAATATACGCTTATTGCGATTTTTTTTACCAAAAATATGTAGAAGAATACGTATCGGCCTAAACTGAGGAAAAAATAGTTTTTAAAAAAAAAAAATGGGATATTTATTATAGCAAAAAGTAAAAAATATTGTGTTTTTTTTCAAAATTGTCGCTCTTCTTTTGTTTATAGCGCAAAAAATAAAAACCGCAGGGGCGATCAAATACCACCAAAAGAAAGCTTTATTTGTGGGAAAAAAAGGACGTCAATTTTTTTTGGGTGTAACGTCGCACGACCGCGCAATTGTTAGTTAAAGCGACGCAGTGCCGAATCGCAAAAAGTGCTCTGGTAAGGAAGGGTGTTTAAAAGCCCTGTATTGAAGCGGTTAAAGTCACTTAAATCCCCTTTCTTCCCTATTCTGATGCTCAGTTTGAAGGTCAGAAAGTCATCTTCACCACGTCTAGATGCTTAAATGTATTGAGTTGCTGCCATGCGATTGGCTGATTAGCAATTTGTGTTACCAAGCAATTGAACAACCTAATAAAGTAATGTATATAGCCTTTATTGCAATAAAAAAACTAAATGTATTGTTTGCATCGCAAGTTCCTCCAAATAGTGTGTACATTTTCACCCATATCCTCTATATGGACAAGAAATTGCCTGGGGTATGCAATGACATCTGTGAATGTTGGTAGAAAAGTACTGAAAACTGATAGTAAAACAAGTTTACTATTTAGTGACAACGAATGGCCAATATGACAATCTTTAATTAAATTACTGAACACAAGGAAAGGGTTAACGCAGATGCTGCAGCAGGCAGAACACTATGTAAATTACACCAATTAAAGCACATACTCCAGGCAATTGTGACATGCCTAGTGACAGCTCCCCCAGGTCATTCCTCTTCTCAAATAACCAGCAGATGGTTAAAAAGAAACCGAGCCTGGTACTGGAAAGAGAAAACACATTGGTGCCCCTTTCTGATGTGTGATTCATGCAAAATACCAGCGACACTTCCAGACAGGCACTAATAGTTCACTATGATTCACTCTTGTCTGGCTGTCCTTGACACGGTCAGCAGTAGTGTCACTTTCTATGTGTATACACAAGACATGAATAACTCCTGAGTCAGGAGACGTAGTGGCATTCCAACTTGGTAATATGTGTGTGTGTATATATATATATATATATATATATATATATATATATATATATATATATATATATTATATTGGAAGAAATTTATTTTTGTGGAGGATTAGTGTTGGGGGGTTACAGGGAGGATTAGTGTTGGGGTTACAGGAAGGTTTAGTGTTGGGGTTACAGGGAGGTTTAGTGTTGGGGTTGCAGGGAGGATTAGTGTTGGGGTTGCAGGGAGGATTAGTGCTGGGGTTGCAGGGAGGATTAGTGTTGGGGTTGCAGGGAGGATTAGTGTTGGGGTTGCAGGGAGGATTAGTGTTGGGGTTGCAGGGAGGATTAGTGTTGGGGTTACAGGGAGGATTAGTGTTGGGGTTACAGGGAGGATTAGTGTTGGGGTTACAGGGAGGTTTAGTGTTGGGGTTGCAGGGAGGATTAGTGTTGGGGTTGCAGGGAGGATTAGTGTTGGGGGGTTACAGGAAGGGTTAGTGTTGGGGTTACAGGGAGAATTAGTGTTAGTAGTGTTACAGGAAGTATTTGTGTTGGGTTACAGGGAGGATGAGTGTTGGGGTTGCAGGGAGGATTAGTGTTGGGGTTATAGGGAGGATTAGTTTTGGGGTTACAGGGAGGATTAGTGTTGGGGTTACAGGGAGGATTAGTGTTAGTTTTACAGATCGGATTAGTGTTAGTTTTACAGATCGGATTAGTGTTAGTTTTACAGATCGGATTAGTGTTAGAGTGAGTGTTAATATTGGGGTTACAGAGCGGATTGGGGTAAAAGGGGTATTGGTGTTAGGGTTACAGGGAGGATTAGTGTTATAATAAGGGTTAATGTTGGGTTTACAGGGACGATTAGTGTTAGAGCCCGGATTAATGTTGGGGTTACAAGGAGAATTGTTGTTAGTATTGGTGTTACAATGGGGATTAGTGTTGGGATTACAGGGAGGATTAGTGTTAGTGTTGGGTTACAGAAAGAGTAGAGATGTTAGGCACCGAGCCTCTGATGCTGAAAGCCAATGTACTAATGATGAGTCTGTGTGACAGTGTTTGGGCATTCATTTTTTTTTTTTAAATAGATGCAGAGTACAAGCCATTTAAACATGGCATACAATAGCGGAACAAGAGTAAACAGCTTGTGCACATTCCAGGTGGTTGTAGTAAATGTTACATTAATACGTGACAGCTGAATGATCACAGTACTTATGCTGGTCAATACTGCTCTATGAAAAAGCAATGTATAATAAAGATTAAAAAAAAAAAAAATCAAAAAAAAAAATCAAAAGAGCCCATTACTCAAGCAGGGAAAAACCACAAACCTTCCATTGCAGTACAAAGACTGAAGGGGGCGTGTCTGTGACTGAAGGGGGCGTGTCTGTGACTGAAGGGGGCGTGACTGTGACTGAAGTAGGGGGGCGGGACTGAAGGGGGCTTGTCTGTGACTGAAGGGGGCTTGTCTGTGACTGAAGGGGGCTTGTCTGTGACTGAAGGGGGCTTGTCTGTGACTGAAGGGGGCGTGTCTGTGACTGAAGGGGGCGTGTCTGTGACTGAAGGGGGCTTGTCTGTGACTGAAGGGGGCTTGTCTGTGACTGAAGGGGGCGTGTCTGTGACTGAAGGGGGCGTGTCTGTGACTGAAGGGGGCGTGTCTGTGCCTGTCAGGGGGCGTGTCTGTGCCTGTCAGGGGGGCGTGGTTTTAGCACCGAGAGCAGTCCGTGAACTCACAGCTTCACTAGCATAGGACAACATCAAATACATATGTATGCTATTCACTGTAACTGTAGTTCATATTATTGACCTACAGATGTTCATTGGGGCAGATTTACTAATCTTGTTGTACAGCAAGGCAGAAAAGATTAATAGTGAGGCTGATTTTGTGGAGCTTTATCAATTGTGCCGCATTGCAAAACAGGAGCAGAGAGAGATTTACTACAAGATCATAGCTTGATTAATATATTCCTTCTTGTGTCTGCAGCGAAATGCTGCTCCAAAATCACAATATTCTACAATGATTGTTCTTTACCTTCTCAGTCAAAAGACAAACATTCTGTGAATATGGAACAAAAAAAAGAAAAAACTGGTAACAAATGTGCTTTTAATTCACATTATATCAATCTCCACTCTTCTAGACCAATAAAAATGTCACATTACACATTATTTATGGTCAGTTAGTTCATCGTATAAGCTGCAATTCTGAAAGTCAGTTGTCCAATCATATCAGTTAAAGGGCAAACATTGTAGCCAATCAGGAGAAAGGTAGGGGGTTTATTTGGTATGGTGCGGGTAACTGGGAATACTCAGATTTCAGGTAACTATGGAGAGATCAGTAAAATACCAGAACTAATGGATGAATGGACAGCACAGTGGCTTATTGGTTAGCACTCCTGCCTTACAGCACTAGAGTTCTTCGTTTGAATCCCAACCCAGACACTGCATGGAGTTGCATGTTCTCCCTGTGCTTGTGTGGGTTTCCTCTGGGTACTCCAGTTTCCTCCCACACTCCAAAAGACATGCTGGTAGGTTAAAGTGGTTGTAAAGTCTGAAGGTTTTTTACCTTCATGCATTCTGTGAATGCATGCATCATAAAAACCTTCTGTGTGCTGCTCCCTGCACAGTTTCCTCCAATACTCACCTAAGACCACTTTCGATCCAGTGATGTGCACGAAAGACTCTGTCAAGGGGAAGGAGCCAGGAACGCTGGCAGGGGACCAAAGAAGAGGAGGATTGGGACAAAGCAGGTATGACAGGTTTGTTATTTAAAAAAAAAAAATAAATCTGAACCTTTTAAGTGATTATAAAGTCTCTTTTCTTTTTTAAATAACAAACATGTTAGGCCCCTTTCAGACGAGGCGGACTCCGCTTGCACGGAGCCCGCCTCTGTCCGTCGGCTCAGCGGGAGATCTGTCCGTTGATCTCCGCTGAGCCGGCGGATGACAAGCCTCTCTCCGCTCACTGAGCGGGGAGGGGCTTGCGAGCGCCGCTGATCTCTATGGAGAGATCGGATGAAAACGGACAGTGTGTCCGTTTTCACCCGATCTCACCCGATCTCACCCGATCCGACGGATCTGGACGTGTGGTCCATACGTCTGGATTTGGCGGATCGGACCGGATCGGATGTCAGCGGACATGTCTCCGCTGACATCCGACGCTCCATAGAGTAACATGGAGCGCCCGTTCAGATCCGCCGTCAAAACTGACAGGCGGATCTGAACGGGCCTTCCGTGTGAAAGGGGCCTTATACTTACCTGCTCTTTGCATTGGATTTGCACAGAGCAGCCCAGATCCTCCTCTTCTCGGGTCCCTCTTTGCTGCTCCTGGCCCCTCCCTCCTGTTGAGTTCCCCCAACGCAAGCAGCTTGCTATGGGGGCACCTGAGCTAAGCTGTAGCTCTGTGTGTCGATTCAGACACAGAGCTGTGGTTCGGCCCTGCCGCCCTCTCTGATTGGCTGACTTTGATTGAAAGCAGCAGGAGCAAATGGCACCGCTGCTTTTCTCAGCCACCCAGGAGGGAGAGTCCTGGACGGCCAAGGGACTCGTAGACAACGCTGGATAGAGATGGGGCTCAGATAAGTATTAGGGGGGCTGCTGCACGCAGAAGGCTTTTTATCTTAATGCTTAGAATGCATCAAGATTAACAAAAAACCCTCTGCCTTTACAACCCCTTTAAGGTCACTTTAATTGACCATTGTCTAAATTGGCCCTAGCATGTATATATAGATGAATGTGAATTACGGACCTTAGATTGTAAACTCCTTGAGAGCAGTGACTGATGTGAATGTACAATATGTAAAGCTCTGTATAAATAGCAGTAATAAAAAAAAAATTATAATAATACTCTGTACATTATTTTGTGGAAAAGAAATGCAAATTTGTTGGCCATTACAACTAACTTTTTTATTTTTGTCTTTACAATAGATGGCAACAGAGCAACAATATTGTACTATTACATCACAATTTTTTTAATACCTGGTGCAGATCTGCTCAGCTATAACATATACCGAACACAGGAGACAATTGTTCAGTTCCTCCACATGTGCCAGATGCTGGAGGCATTTTTTTTTTTACAGAAAAGGTGGCCCTATTGTAATTATATTGAGGATAAACAGTATAAATGCTTTACAGACCTATAGAAATTAACAAAGGAAAGTGTGTCAGCAAGTCAAACCAAGATCCATAGGGGGGGGGCAAAGTTTGAGCCTTCGTAGAATGCATACGACATGCCTCTTTCAGCTGCCCTCCACATAGAAGGGATAATCCACGTGTGTCGGGGGGCTAGGCTTTACATGCCTGACATTGGTGGCACGAGTCCAACATTTCAAGGATTTCACAGGATGGGGTGGTACACATGTCTGACCATGCCACAGATTCTCAGAACAGCTGCCCATCACACCAGCTGGCGTCTGCCCCCATTAGCGAAGAACTGAGCTATGTTCAGACACAATGACCAGTTCTCTTACCCGAGTAACCTAACAATTAAGGATTACTCTGGAGCAGTTCATCAATAGAGGAGCTCTGTGTTGTCACGTCTGGCTGCTGACTGAATGCAATATGATACTGTATAGATTCTGCTTTGCTGAATGGCAGAATACAACCCTGATACCGAAGTCACTACAGTCAGAGATTAAAACCATATCCCCATTATTCTCACATAGTGGTAACCATGCAGTATTAGTGCTCTGTATTCATAGTTCTCAATGGCTTAACACTTCATATGTTTCAGCAGCTGCACCAATATCTACAACTGTAGCTGGCTGTTATATACTTTGTTTCCGGCAATCATGGTATCCAATTAAAACAAGGGGAAGAGCTGTACATGAAATGAAGGATTATACAAATGATCACATTTTAGCTGATATGCCTTTTGAAGCTCTGGATGGTAATAATTAGTGCAACACAATCCAGATGCAAAGGGGTCAAACATAACGAGAACATACAAGTCATATACACATAGCACACTGATGATGGGAAAATACTAATATAAGAAACCATAAAAGGAAAGCAGGTAAGCAAAACTATTCCCAGATGAGCCAATCACTATGCAAAAAAAATAAGGCTGAGTTATAATTAAACAGGAACAAAAGTTAAGGTGTTTCCCATTTATTTATTCCCAGTGTTGTGCAAATGATTTCATTACTCCAATAAAGGCTATAAAATTAAAGTTACTTTCCGATTGGCTACAATAGGAAAAACCCTTTTTATTTTTTTTCCCTTTGCTCCAGTTTTTCTTAGATGAGCGACAATGTATGCAAATAGGTTGGCACAGATTCCTGACATACATCTGGGAATCAGCACATCTCACAGGCAATAAAACCTGTTACAAAAATGGAAAGGCAGCACCTGATTTTTTTTTAGCATTAGCTTTATACTGAATTGTTTGTATGCTGAGCACTGCAGCTTTCAATGTGCTGTGAAATAAAAGCTACAATGCATTAACCAGGGCGAGCTGTACTGCGCCATCTGTCTGGGGCTCACCTTGTCAAGCACAAGAAGGCATTATTTAATTTCCTCAACTAGCAGAAGGAACTGCATCTAATCGAAGTCAAGTGTTTGGGTCTGTATTTCCTGCGAGAGGAAGATCCGAAACCACAAGTGTATAAAAGCCAGGCCATTCGGCGGTAGAAGAACTGGAAAGATATTGGTTGCCATAGTTTGTATTGGGAAACAGAATTACAGCTCAGATCATCTTACTCGATTCAGAGCCCGATGGAAAGTAATCTCACTGTTTCCAAATGAAATCTCAGGGATTCTTCATCATGCCATGTCTGTCTGGGTTTAGACTCTCATTAATGGAGACTGATGCATGATAACAATTACGGTGGGGCAGTTATATAAAATCTTACTGTGTAAATGATCACATACGACAAGCTTGGATATTGACCTGGCAAGAGATCCAGCGTGTTTGAAGGATTTGATCATTTTACTATTTGTCTCTGCTGATGCTGCAGAGGCGGACAGTGATAACCTGGCACAACGTGGTACTGCCTCAATGGGGAGATCACCAACATACACTGATAGTCAGGTGATGGGATTATAGTCCAAGGATCTGGATATGTAATCAAATTCATGTGTATGTGGCTAGTTTGAAGAACACAACAAAAAAGTGATGGAGTATAATTAAAGTAACCCATAGCAGTCGTTATAGTATCAATAGTTTGGACTGGTTGCTATAGGCTACTGCATTCACCCATCATCATTGCTATTCCCCCTTATTCTCTAATCCTGAACATGTAGATTAATTTAACAGAGAAGGACATTTGTACAAAGTGGATAAAACAAGTCTTATTACCTTTTGCCTGAGAAGCTTGTTGCGTACTCGCCCCCAGAGCCGGGCCCCTGTGTTGGAGGGTCGTTTAGCCCCCGCATCCTGTAACCTTTCCAGACAGCAGTGCTCAAGGTGTTCACAAACAGAGTTCAAGTTGCAGTCTGTCTGCATGATCACCTCTGTCATGGCTCTGTGCAGGTAGGTGCGCTCCTTTGTTCCTTACTCTTGTGTGTCACAGAAAGTGTCCTACCTTCTCCGACACCTGCACACAGCCACCCGTTCCCTGTCTCCCACCCACCAGGTTAATGCTCTCTCCGTAGCTGTCACTCCTCATTCCTCATGCACAGCCCTCTAATCCTTTCTTGCACAAGAGCAAACCGATGATCAGGTATATTCCGGTCAGCCTGTAGGGAGATCACAGCTCAGATTCCCATGAAGAAATAGAGCACAGGCGTGCAGATAACCCTGAAGGATCTGTGGAAGTGAGTGCATAGACTTCCAGCCTGACATAAGGGGATTCAGAAGGCAGCCCTCTCTGTTCTCCATACTCCTCCTCCCCAACTCTCCCCCCTCCATGTCTTAACTGTTTGGATACCACACCAAGGAAAGAAAACTTCACTGAGCAAAATGGATATAAATTACAGAATACTACTGAGGAAGATCAAACCTTTTGATCTAATTTACAAATAAAATAAACTGTTTATTACAACATTGCTGCCTTCTTTACAGAGTACACTGTCCTATTCCCATCAGCCTGTGCTGCCAGAGGAGCTTACAATCTAACCCAAGACATCTATAGCAGCAAGGTCACCAATGTTAACTGAATTGTTCAAAGTTTAAATGATTTACTAGAATGAACTAAACTGAAACCTTTATGCAAATTTACAAACAGAATCCCTAAACAAGAACACCCAAAGAAAATAAATAATCACTAACTAGGCAAAACAGATACAAAATAACACAGAATCGTATCACAACACTTGCATTTAAAGTGGTTGTAAACCCTTACAAACCATTTTGGCCTACAGGTAAGCCTAGATTAAGTCTTACCCGTAGGTCCAATAAATATCTCCTAAACCTACATGGTTTAGGAGATATTTAGAAAAAAACAGGCATTGCCGCAGACATCAGCGCGCAGCGCACTGCGCATGCCAAGATCACGGCGCTATGCCGCTTTCGTGCGCATGCGCGGGAGTGACGTGATCGCCGCTCCAGCGAATGACAGCGCTGGAGCAGCGAGACCCGGAAGTCACTCTGGGCTTGATGGCGGCGCAGAAGATCGTGGATGAGGGTCGCTTCGGGGGCTTCGTTCTCAGGTAAGTCATTCATAATGAGCTAGTATGCTATGCATACTAGCTCCTTATGCCTTTGCCTTGCAGGTTCTGTTTTTTTTTTTTTGGAGGAGGCTTTACTTCCTCTTTAAAGTGGTAGGAAACTCTGTTACATCACTTGTACCTACAGGTAAGCCTATCATAAGGCTTACCTGTAGGTACTGTGAATATCTCCTAAACTTGCACAAAGCTGAACAGAACAGAGGCGTAACTAGATCTTCAGGGCCCCGGTGCAAGAAACCATGAAGGAACCCCCCCCTTTCCATCCAAGCCCCGGACTTCCAGTTCTGGGAGGGCGTCCATGGACATCCTCCCAGAACCCTGCCTCCCCCGTGCCACCTGGGGCGCGCATCCAGCATGCTCAGTTACATTACATAGTTGGTGAGGTTGAAAAAAGACACAAAGTCCATCAAGTCCAACCTGTATGTGTGTGCTTTTATGTCAGTATTACATTGTATATCCCTGTACGTTGTGGTACCTATCTAATAGTTTTTTTAAATTATCGATGCTTCTAGCTGAAAGCACTGCCTGTGGAAGAGAATTCCACATCCTTACCACTTTAACAGTAAAGAACCCTCTACGCAGTTTAAGGTTAAACCGCTTTTCTTCCAATTTTAGTGAATGGCCACGTGTCTTTTTGAATTCCCTTTTGCGGAAAAGTTTATCCCTATTGTGGGGTCACCAGTACGGTATTTGTACATTGAAATCATATCCCCTCTCAAGCGTCTCTTTTCCAGAGAGAATAGGTTCAGTGCTCGCAATCTTTCCTCCTAACTAATGTCCTCCAGACCCTTTATTAGCTTTGTTGCCCTTCTTTGGACTCTCTCCAGTTCTAGCAAATCCTTCCTGAGGACTAGTGCCCAGAACTGCACGGCATACTCCAGGTGTGGCCAAACCAGAGTCTTGTAGAGTGGGAGAATTATCGTTTTATCTCTGGAAGTTAATCCCCTTTTTATTGCATGCCAATATGCTGTTGGCTTTGCATGCCATTGCTGAGTCTGTCATCTACTAGGACCCCCAGGTCCTTTTCCATCCTAGATTCCCCCAGAGGTTCTGCCCCTAGTGAGTAGATTGCATTCATATTTTTGCCACCCAAATTAAAAATGTTCTACATTAAACCTCATTTGCCATGTAGTTGCCCACCACATTAATTTGTTCAGATCTTCTTGCAAGGTTTACACATCCTGCAAAGAAATGATTGCCCTGCCTAGCATAGTATTGTCCGTAAATACTGAGATTGAGCTGTTTAGCCCATCCTCCAGGTCGTTTATGAATAAATTAAGTAGGATTGGTCCCAGGACAGAACCCTGGGGGACCGCGCTTTCCACACCGGATCATTCTGAGTACTCCCCATTTATCACCACCCTCTGAACTCGCCCATGTAGCCAGTTTTCAATCCATGTACTCACCCTATGGTCCATGCAGAAAGACCTTAGATTGTACCGTAAACGTTTATGGGGAACTGTATCAAATGCCTTTGCAAAATCCAGATACACCACATCAATGGGCTTTCCTTTATCTAGATGGCAGCTCACCTCCTCATAGAAGGTTAATAGGTTGGTTTGGCAAGAACGAATCTTCATGAATTTATGATGATTACTGCTAATGATACTGGTTTCATTACTAAAATCTTGTATATAGTCCCTTATCATCCCCAAGAGCTTTCATACTATTAATGTTAGGCTAACTGGTCTGTAATTCCCAGGGATGTATCTTGGCCCTTTTTTAAATATTGGTGTTACATGGGCTTTTCTCCAATCTTCTGGTACCATTCCAGTTAGTAGCCTGTATATAAAAAGTAGAAACAATGGTCTGGCTGACTGAGACTGACTGAGTTGACTGAGGACCCTCAGATCCCCTCTGTGACACATCTGATCACAGATCACAGTAAAGGGCTAATCACAGCAGCCCTTTACCATGTGATCAGCTGTAAACAGACTTTACAGTTATCGGCAGTCCTTTCTTCCCACCATGTGTGTGTGAGGAAAGGAGAGTCGTTAACCAGCAAGACTGTCAGTACATTGTTTATCAGTGCTCATTAATGCCACTTATCAGTGCTCATTAATGCCGCCTATCTGTGCCACCTATCCGTGCTCATCAATGCCCCCCTATCCGTGCTCATCAATGTGATGTCACTACAATTGTGCTGGATTGTGAACTAAAAGTTCCTCTTCCTCTGCTGTAGGTGGGACTTTTCATTCACAACGAGAGAGCGAGAGAGAGAGAGAGAGAGAGCGCGAGAGAGAGGGAGAGATAGATTATATATATATATAATCCATAGATATCCATCTCTCTCTCCATTTTATATATATATATATATATATATAGATATTTAAAGATTGCTGCTTACCATTTTTTTTGCTGAAAAATCTTACATAGCCTTCCCCTTGTATGCAATGTTAAGGAGGAGGCTTCATTATCAGTTGTAAACTAGACATGCATGTTGTCAGTCCTAGCAAACGGTTAAAGTTACCAAGGCTTCGGTGGTCCACTTTATATTCATGCATTTTTAAACCAATCTGCCATAAAGCCAGTTATACATGGATCAAAAAAAGGGGGCAGTGAATGTACAGAAGTTGATCTACCAATTGACTTCTGTACAACCACCCTGTCGATTTTTCCCGATCGATCAGTGTTGCTATAGCCGCCAGCACTGATCATTGTATTCTGACAGTGGGAAAGTCTCCCTGCTTTAAGGATAAACTCCAGTCTGCTCACATAATTTGTAATAAAAACATCTTTGCCATTCTGAAGCTTCCCTCCAACCACTTTGCATATTATTTTATATATACTGTGATTCTGTACTTGCCAAATATGCTGCAGAAATCTCCCTCCACTGAGTCTGGTTGCAGCCATTTTAACTGTGGGCAGCTGAAGCTGCTGCCTTGTTCAATTCCTGGATTTACACACACACACACCTCTATCTCTGCAGCTCTCATTGGCCCTCTTATGACTCATCCCCCCTCCCTTCCTTGCAAACTCTCACGAGAGTGAGAGCTGTGCGTGATGTCATAAGCCTAGGCTTTTTACCAGATAAGAAATATGAAGTGGGCTGTATAAAGTATATAGTGGCAGAAAATAAATGTTTTACCACCCAAAGCTAAAACAACGAGGGCAGAAGATTTAATAGTAGGAAAGATGAAAAAATGACTGACGGTCCGCTTTAGGGAAATGCAATGGGAGTGATTCCCCCATCCAATCAATGTGGATGGAGGAACCAGGTCATCTTTTTTCCAGTCAACTCGCTGTTTGAATGCAAAAAATAAAAAGACTAATCTATGGGCTGCCTTAAAGTGTCTCTTGCAAGTTATACTGAACAATACAAGCTGCTTATAGAATCATGTGTATAATCCTGCTCCAAGGAAACAACTAGAAAGTTAAGAAATATATATATATATTTTTAGGGCCCCATGCACACTGGGTGTTTAGCTCCGGTGGGGTTCTGGCATTAGTGTGAAGTGGGCACAGGTGCACCTTCCAGCCCCACTGATGGCAACCTGTCAAACTCTATGAGAGACTGACAGCTGATGGGGCTGGACGGAGTGGCCATCGGTACTTTAGGGCAGTATGCACCCGGGGCAAATGCTCAGAACACAGACTGGCATGGAATGCTGATGGAATGGGAACACAAACCTAGAGTGGGGGTTTCTCTACACTGAAGAAGAATAGACCTCTTGGCCAAAACCAGGGCTGATTACCTGTTTAGACGATGCTCATTTCAAGGTTCTTCTGTCATAACATATGAAAGGTTTGTTAGCTATTGGTCAACTTAAAGTAAATCTGTGGCCAGGCTAGGGACATTTAGTATTTACATATTGTTAACAAGCATTAAAAAGGTATTGGCACTGTTTGCTTAGGGAAATCTTGCACTCACATGTGATGGTAACGTAGTAGTATCTTGTCCCGAGTACGAGTCTCCAGCTCAGTCATCATTGCCGACACATAACACTGCTTAAAGTTTAGTGGGATGGAAGAAAACAAATGCTTGGCTGAGCACTCAGTGTGCAATGAAATAAAGGGTTTCCGCCCTTGGTGTCAAGGGGCACTTACAAAGTGTTCCTGTCATTAGTCCTGTTTGGACATTCATGAGTACATGGCCGTACAGTCAAATGATTTTGGCAGAAGCAAGTTACGGTACTTGCACAATTTTGACCCGTGAGACAAAAACAGAATTGCTTGGAAAGAAACGTGAGACATTCTTTGTGTGATGCAATCTAAAACGAGATGAGCGATTTCTGGAGTCAGACACATGAGCCTAGAGGTTCCTTTCATCAATTGTGGTCAGCTACTGTAGAAACCGCCGTGTAACATTGCCAGTCAGAGCTAGCATCTCATGATGTGCGCAGAAAAGGGTATTGCTCCAATAGAGATAACCTACTAATATAATAAACCCTAGCTTCCGACTAAACATTCAATACACTGGGGAGTTGCAAGACATTGGAATAGGAGTTGTATGACTGCACAGTTTTTGGCTAGTTAGTCTCCAGACAACTAATGAAATGTCCCTCCCCTTAGTGCTAATCCCTGTCCCTACATATTGAGGCAAAAATCAAGACAACCATTGGGAGTACATGTACAGACCATCATTCTTGACCACAGGAAGTAAAAATGACAGTTCATACAAGTGACACAAGTCTGATTTTCAATTCTGTGCGTCTTCCTTTGTATAGAGCTCCTTTCCATAGGCTGTGTGACACTCTCCAAACCGTTCCTTTTCAGGAATGCACATAACCAGGCCTCCAATACTGATCCAGAACCAGGGCCATACTGGCCTACTGGAAAAATATCCAGGTAGGCCGCCTGCCCTGGGGTCGCTTTAAGCTGTGGCTGCAGCGGCGCCCGTAAAACAATATGGCTGCAGACCGACATGTCAACTGCACATGCGCCAGTCCAAAGCAAGCCGGGCTCAGGAAAGCCTGTACACGCTCGGCCATTTTCCGGCAGGTGGGCGCATGCGCAGTGACGTAATGGTACCGGGCGGTGCCATTTTTAAAAGAAAGGCACTCTTCTCGGTGGTGGCACGCACCTCTCTACATCACAGCCGGGTAAGACAGGACCCTTCCCGCAGCCTCTGAGCACCTCCTGTTACTCTCCTGTACCATGTCTACACAGCCTAGGATGACGACCTTTTACTCTCCTGTACCTTGTCCGCACAGCCTTTGACCACCTCCGGTACCATGTCCGAACAGCCTTTGACCACCTCATGTACCTTGTCCGCACAGCCTATGACCACCTCCTGTACCATGTCCGCACAGCCTAGGATGACAACCTTTTACTCTCCTGTACCATGTCCGAACAGCTTATGACCACCTCCTGTACCATGTCCGCACAGCCTATGACCACCTCTTGTACCATGTCGGAACAGCCTATGACCACCTCCAGTACTATGTACGCACAGCCTATGACCACCTCCTATACCAGGGGGGGGGGCGTGCCACGGAGGGCTGAGTACGGGGGGGGGGGACCGTGCTGCGGAGGGCTGAGTGTGGGGGGACCGTGCTGTGGAGAGCTGAGTGCAGGGGGGACCGCGCCGCGGAGGGCTGAGTGCGGGGGGGACCTTGCCGCGGAGGGCTGAGTGCGGGGGGGACTGTGCCGCGGAGGGCTGAGTGCGGGGGGGGACCGTGCCGGGGGGAGGGGGGGGACTGAGGGCGGGGGGGGGGGACCGTGCCGCGGAGGGCTGAGTGCGGGGGGGCCGTGCCGGGGAGGGCTGAGTGCGGGGGGGGGGGGGGGCCGTGCCGGGGAGGGCTGAGTGCGGGGCAATGTGTTGTGGAGGGGTGAGTGTGGGCCTGGGGGAGGGGGTTGTCATGCCGCCCCCCCCCCCCAAAAAAAGTTCTGCACGAACTGCCACTGACAATAGGTGATTTCTAAACCTCTTCTGTACGGTAGTAAGTAAAAGTCCTTGGGCCTCAGAGCCAGGTGAGGTCAACTCAGTCCGGGGATACAGTGTTGCTTTTAAAAATCTGTAATCTAAATTTTCTCATCTTATCATACAGCGTGTTTGTGAGTTTTGGCTGTGCTGGAGAAACTGAAAACCATCCTTCCTATTGCAGAACTTAAAACCTACATGATCCGGACTTAATTAACAGCGGACTCCTATTTCACATCAATACAAACTGCAAGACTGCAATCTCCTGCACTTAGCAAGCAATAGTGCTGATATCAGACCGATATCAAGTCAAATAACAGAACTAGCCAAGAGGAGGTAGGCATGATATGTAAACCATAACAAAACTGACTTTATATTAACAAGCTATTACACTGATAGGTCTACAGGCCAAAGGAGAAAGAAAGACATTTAGACGGCAGATTCCACATGGCAATGTACAGAGCGATGGTGATGTTACAAAGTGCGGTAACCCATAGCATTTACCCAGATATCAGATTACTGTAATCAGATCAGATAAGAACTGCCTGGCTTCTTGGAGTTACAGCACTTTGCACAACATTTTTGAACAGGCCTGTAAGTACAAACAGACGTGAAGTGCTTCTTGCTGCATTCCAGTTCCAAGTAGAACATGGCCAGGGACATTCTGCTGGAATATATATCACCACCACGGACAGACAACAAAGGTTGCCTCCTCTTCAACAGAAAGGTAGATAGAAAGGTGATACAGCAAACATGCTGCAAGTGGAAGCAACCAATTACAATGTATTTTTTGTAAGAAGAGAAGCTGTCTGCAAAGTTCTTACACATGTGTAAGCATATGCTGTCCTTACAAGTGTTTGTGAAAGGAGAGGACTGAGGGTGGAGAAGGTGGCATCTGCTCATTGATGAAGGGAGATAGGACTAACAATGGCAGTCAGGTCAGCTTTTCTAATTTGTCAATTTCAACTCAAGGGCTGGCTGGCTGGCTGAAGGACAAGTTAACAGTTTGCCAAGAGCAATGCAGACCGTAACACAAACGGAGTTGCCTCTGTGCCTGGAGTTCGGTTAAAGTGTTATGCTGGCCACTGACGTTTCAAATCAAACTGTGCGTGGGCAGGCTGAATGTATCGATCAATCAACTTGGGTACAACCACCCTGCCAGATTCACTTGCGATTATCTCTAGGGCTGCCATAGCCATTAGCAATAATCTGTCTTTTCCTGGCTCAGCAGGAGGGATTCCCCTGTCAGCACTGTCTGTGTTGGTGGGGGAATTGTTCAGATTTCTTTATTGCAACCCATGGTTGCAGGAAAAAATAAATAAAAAATCGCACCGTCTATGGCCTGACTTAGCTCTGAACACTAAATAACAGGATGAGCTGTATCCTATTTACTGCATTGGTGTCATAAATGGAATCCTATGTTTCGGTGGGTATATGACACACCAGTATATACTAATAGATAGGTGAAATATATAAACAAATATTTAAAATAAATGGGTTGCTACTCTAAAAGGTGAATTTGTCTTTAAATGTGAAAATCAATATAAGAGCGCAACCCGATGCTAAACTGCTAACACATCATTACCACAGTGCAATAAAATGATGATAATAATCAATGCATAACCATAACTAATTGAATAAAGTCCATAAAAAGTTCATAAATCCTTATATAGTTCATAGATTTCACAATCTTCAAGTGCAGCTTCAAATTTTTATTGTGCAGTATAAAGTGCCCAGTGCTGAAAAAACAATGAATCTGTGCAGTCCGTGCTCCTATCTGTGTGCCCTCTCACTCACCAGATGTACTGGACTCCCATGACAGAAGTCACAAGCGCTTGTGTGGATGGCTGGGCTCTGTTGTCCCACAGGCTGCATCTCAGACTGTAGTGTAGATTGTTCTCAGCATACCGTCATAGGATGTAAATGAATGGAAAGCAATATAGCGTAATTCCGTTTAATAACCATAAAAACAAACGATATCCACTCAGATGTTAAAAACGCTGTAACAAGTGTAAAAAAAAACAGAACCGGAAGTAACAATCGACTTGCATCTCACCGGCCGGAAAGGATATCACCACCCACGATCAACTGACACGTATGATCGGTCTCGTGGGAGGGACGAAACGCGACACCTGACCGCTGGTGGCGACGTCATTTCCGACGGTTTATTGAGAACAATCTACGCTACAGTCTGAGATACAGCCATGAGAGAACAGAGCCCAGCCATACACACAAGCGCTTGTGATTTCTGTCATGGGAGTCCAGTACATCTGGTGAGTGAGAGGGCACACAGATGGGAGCACAGACTGCACAGATTACCGTATATACTCGAGTATAAGCCGAGTTTTTCAGCACATTTTTTTGTGCTGAAAGTGCCCCCCTTGGCTTATACTCGAGTCAAGCACTTTTCTGCAGCAAAAAAAAAAAATTCTGACCCGACTTTGGGGCCCCGTATCTCGGGGCCACTTGGGTCTAGGAGTCCCAAATTTGGTGTGCCAACCCAGTGGACCTAGCACTATAACATATCCAAATATGGGGTTCCCCGAGATACGGGGCCCCAAAGTCGGTTCGGAAAATGTCATTCTCTGCTGCAGAAAAGTGCTTGACATTTTCTGACCCGAATTTGGGGCCCCATATCTCGGGGACACTTGAAGCTAGGAACCCCAAATTTGGCATTAAAACACAGTTGAACTAGCACTACAACATATCCAAATATGGGGTTCCTAGCACTAAGTGGCCCCGAGATACAGGGCCCCAAAGTCGGTTCCGAAAATGTCATTCTCTGCTGCAGAAAAGTGCTTGACATTTTCTGACCCGAATTTGGGGCCCCATATCTCGGGGACACTTGAAGCTAGGAACCCCAAATTTGGCATTCAAACACAATTGAACTAGCACTACAACATATCCAAATATGGGGTTCCTAGCACTAAGTGGCCCCGAGATACAGGGCCCCAAAGTCGGTTCCGAAAATGTAATTCTCTGCTGCAGAAAAGTGCTTGAGATTTTCTGACCCGAATTTGGGGCCCCATATTTCGGGTGCTAGGAACCCCAAATGTTGTATTCCAACCCAGTGGAATTAGCACTACAACATATCTAAAGATGGGGTTCCTAGCACTAAGTGACCCTGAGATACAGGGCCCCAAATCGGTCAACTGTGTCCATCTGCATGGGCACAGTGAGGCTGCAAATGGGCATCGTTGACCCTCTTTTCCACTTACAGTAGCTGCGCATTTCTCACCCTAGGCTTATACTCGAGTCAATAAGTTTTCCCAGTTGTTTGTGGTAAAATTAGGTGCCTCGGCTTATATTCGGGTCGGCCTATACTCGAGTATATACGGTAATTGTTTTTTTCAGCACTTGCCACTTTATACTGCACAATGAAAATTTGAAGCTGCACTTGGAGATTGTGAAACCTATGAACTATATAAGGATTTATGAACTTTTTATGGACTTTAATTAGTTATGGTTATGCATTGATTGTTGTTATTTTATTGCACTGTGGTAATGATGGGCTCGCACTTTAGCATCAGTTAGCACTCTTGTATTGATTTTCTCATAAATGGAATCCTACAAGTGTCCTGGTGAAATTCTAGGTGAAGATATTTGCCAGCACACCATGAAACGACACAAATAGCATCCAAACAGGTGATTTATTGCATGATCACAACATAAGGATAGTGCAACTTTCGGAGCCGTGCAGGGCCCCTTCGTCAGGCATGTGATGAAATTCTGGTGAGATTCTATTCTCTAATTTGCCAAAGCCTATGTGGACTTACACAAATTCATTTAAAGTGTCACTAAACCCTCATCATAAAAAAAATTATCAATAAATGGTGTATTACATGCTGTTCACACTCACTCAGTCACTATGAGATTCGTTTTCTGTATTCTGCAAAAAAACCTGGTTGATCCTGCTGTTCTCTATCTCCACCTTCTGTCCATGTTCCCAATTCAGCCAGGGATTTTGCAGCTGTGGAGGCAACTCTGCAAAGGGCTCCGTTTTCAGCAAGTTTCTATGCTGAGCATTTCCTCGCCATCACATCTGAGCAGCCCTTGTGACTATAGTCATACATGTGGGTGTATACCCAGTGGTAAATTTACACTTTTCTCCCTCTCTCCTCCCCCATGCCCATAAACCAGCTAAACACAATAGGAGTGGGATAATACATGTAGATTAATGGAGGCTTCACCTCCCTCTTATGCTAAGACACAGGGTGGAGGGGCATGACACAGTCTGTGACTGGCAGAAATCTGCCCACACCATGTTATTGCTGAAAAATAATAAACATTTGATTTCAAATATATATTTGTATGACGATTTAAAACAGTTTATTGATATTTTTTAATCAGTATTCCAAAGACTGTTTTAGTTATTTTGAACATGTGACCAGCAGCAGAGGACTAGAAGCTCCTCCTGCTTATGCTTTCCTGTAGACAGGCTGGGAAAGAGCTGGGTCATGTGACAGCTGAATATCGATTGGGAAAAAGGAACTTAGATGTTTTTTTAAATTAAATTACAGTGCCATAATCCACATACAGAAATAGAGGGGACACTATCAATTAAACAGCGTGTGTTTAGTATCACTGTAAGTTAAGAACCAAACAAGCATTAACACAAAAGTCTGGTGTCTTAAGGAAACATAACTAAATGAAAGCAGCTCTATATTGTTAAAAATTAAAAAAACTTACAACCTTCATTTCCTGTACCTGATAATAAAGCAGTTGGTAAACTGGCTGTGCTACAGAGATGAAGCACACAGGTTGATATTATACTCGGAGAAAGACATAATTATTTTGCTTCTAGACTTCCAGGGATCCAGCTCTCTTGGGCCTCACTGACAACGGCTTTTATAAGTGAGGATGGATGACTAGAACACATCCCAGAGAAGACTGGTGTCAATAGGGAATATTGATCACTATGGTGACTAGGTAAAAGCCATGTTTCATAATAATTCCTTGTATGATTAGATTGGTCTGTATATAAAGCTGCGCAGCACACAAAAGACATGGGAATCTGGCAGTATTGTCACAGTCTGGAGTCAGGCTTGGAGGCCAGTGGCTGTAGTAGTTGGGAGATTCACTAATAGTCAGCTGGAATAATACACAGATTCACTAGCGGATGATGCAAGTTCGTCCAAGGTGCAGGGTCTAAGCACTAGCTGGTCTTCACCAGGGCTCCTGATGGTGGAGATAGGGTTCGCTGTGTGCCAAAGCCAGGACAGCAGGGAGAGAACAAGTGGGGGTCACGGAGCATATGAAGCAGATAAAGAACAAGCGGAAGTGTAGACGATGAACAAGCCAAAAGTTCAGTAATGAGTAGTAACTGGATGAGATCAGACAGAAGAATATTCAATGAACAAGCCAAGAGTCAGTGGTGTAACTAGAACCTTCAGGGCCCCGGTGCAAGAACCATGAAGGGCCCCCTGAACCCCAGCCGAGGCCCTTCCCTCCGAGTCCGGTGGTGGAACTCCAGGGCTCGGTCACAGGTACGACTGCGGTGTCCTTTGGGGGGCCGGTTCTCATAGGACTGCACTGCATCTGTGTGCTTAAAGTTTGTTTGCCTGGGAGAAGCATGCAGTGCAGTGTGAGCCGGACTCAGTGTGCAGGACTCTGGCTGGGGAGGACACACACGGGACTGAGCAGCACTGCATGGAGCAGGAGAGGGGGACCCGGAGGAGTGGCAGAGGACACAGGTTGTGTGGGGAATGCACACCTAAAGAGCAGCCAGTGTGGTAGTCGAGCATGGAGCTCTGCTAGTCACCTCCAGCCACCCGTGCGCCCAGTGCCTAACCACCTATGCTGCCACAGGCCATATGTAGAGGGGGAGGCATGGGCCCCTTGCAGCACAGGGCCCGGTTGCGCTCGCGACTGCTGCACCCCCTATAGTTACGCCCCTGCCAAGAGTCAATAACTAGGACAGCTGCAGGTACGCAAAGAAGCAAGATATCAGCTGGAGAGAGCACAATAATCTGGCAAACAAGAAGTTCAGAGCCATGGCTTCACCATGAACAAGATACACAAGGCAAGTTTGTGCAAGAGATCAGGCAGAGAGCTGTCCAGTATCTCAGGTGGCACAGCGAGAAAAGCTTCAGCCAGACACCGCAGAGGTCCCACCATTCAGATCCGGACCCTGACAAGTATACAGTTTATAAAGGATGTGAACGTATATGTCTATGTAAATGGATAAATTAGAGCAACCTTTCTCAAACCTTTTGAATATGGAGGAACCCCATAAAGCCCCTGTTAGGTCTCAGGGAACCACTGCTAAAATTAATATTTCTACAGCTCACTGTAAATTAGCATGGACGGTATGTTGTGAACATTGGAAAAAAAAATAAAAGAATAAAGGTAGTTTACTTGGAGTACTGAAACAAATAATATTAAAGGCCAGAAAATAAATGCAGTGCTACTCCCTCACATTGGTGGTCAATGAAAAGTGTCCCCTTATATTGGTACTCATTGTAGCAACCACTTACACTGGTTGGGTCCATACAGAATGGCCTCTTAGACTGGGGGATGATCAGTGTGGATGGTAATTTCTCTGACAGAATGAAATTGCTCTCTGCTCAAGAAGCCCCTAGTGCAGTGGTTCTCAAATCCTGTCCTCAGGACCAACTAACAGGCCAGGTTTGCAAGATAACTGAAATAAATCACAGGTGATATCATTTGCTGCTCAGTGATTGCAGTATTCTAGTCTGCTTCTTCCCAAGGTAATACTTAAAAGATGGTCCTGTTAGTGGGTCCTGAGGACCGGAGTTGAGAACCACTGCCCTAGTGACTTCTCTCTGGATTAAAGCGAGAGAGAGAGAGAGAGAGATGTACGCATACAACTACAGGCATTTCAATTAAGGATGATAGATCTGCTGTTACAGGGGGTCCCCGACTTACAAACATCCGACTTACAAACGACTCCTACTTACAAACGGAGGGAGACAACAGGAAGTGATAGGAAATCCACCCCTAGGAAGGGAAATTCACTCCTGTAAGAGTTAATATGGGAAAAAGGTGTCTCCACTGATACTTTATCACCAGTCCATGTTTCCCTAACAACCCCAAATTTTCAAAATCCAATTGTCATTGGGACAGAAGGTGAGGTGAAATCTTCTGCACCGGGGCATAGACAGCAAAACAAATGTTACAGGGGTGATAACCCTTCCCTATGCTAACCAAAAAGCTTAAAAATAGATTTTTTGGCTGGAGCTACACTTACAAAATGTACCTGTTCCGACTTACAAACAGATTCAACTTAAGAACAAACCTACAGTCCCTATCTTGTTTGTAACCCGGGGACCCCCTGTATAAGCCAGGCTGCCTGAATATGTAGCATGTGCCTTCCCCTACAGTCAATGGGGGGCTTGCTGTGTAGGTGCCCACCTACTCCATAATGTCATCCTGACAAACAAGATGCAGAAGAATTAGCTTTTTGTTCCCGATTAGGATTTACATACTCGAAAATACCATTATTGGCCACAGGGATACAATAAGTGTTATTTTATTTCCTAAAATTGCCCTTTGGTTATGTTACGTTGCCGATTTATATGTAAATGCTTGTTGTGGATGTTCCCATCCTAAACAGTGGTTCCCCACGTTCCACCATCTGCAGATTACTAAAAGCAAACCACAGATGCAGTGAGCTACTTTTGTCAACATCCTTGTCTAAAATCATTACCTAAAAGGCAGATTTTTCTTATTGCTACATCCTGTGTTATTTTCTAAAAAATCAATCTTTGCTCAACCTTCTAGTTACCCATTGCTACCAGTGACAGCAAATCCTACCACAGAGTAAGGAAAAATGGTTTGGGATTGCTTGGTACATGCCCATTAAAACACTCCTTTTAGGAAATCTGTTCTGAGATCCGAGCCCGTGCAACATTAATTTCTGGTGTATTTCCCCCATCTGGCATATTTCTGTTTCAATAGTGTTTATAAATTATTTTACAAAATAGAAAGACATAAAAAAAACAAGGCCCGAGGATAGGCCCAGTATGACTTATCAAATATCTCTCTGCCAATCCCTCTATTGGTTGCCACTTACCCAACAAATTAAATTCAAAATGCTAACAATAACTTACAAAGCCATCCACAACTCTGCCCCCAGCTACACTAGCCTAGTCTCCAAATACCAACCAAATTGTCCTCTTCGTTCCTCCCAAGACCTCCTGCACTCTAGCTCCCTCGTCACCTCCTCCTATACACGCCTCCAGGACTTTTCCAGAGCCTCTCCCATCCTTTGGAATTCCCTACCCCAATCTATCTCTAACTCTATCCACTTTTAGCCGAACCCTAAAAACGTTTCTCTTCAGAGAAACCTATCCTGCCTCCACCTAACAACTGTACTTTTATTTTCTCCATCTGATCATCTTCCACAGTTATTACCTTTTATATCACTTGAGCCTCCCTTTTAGTTTGTAAGCTCTAATGAGCAGGGACCTCTGATTCTTCCTGTATTGAATTGTATTGTAACTGTACTGTCTGCCCTAACGTTGTAAAGCGCTGGGCAAACTGTTGGCACTATAAAAATCGTGCAAAATAATAATATCAGACATAAGTGCGAATCTGCTACGCAGGCGGTGTAGAATGCCAACACAGGAATAACAATGAGCTTAAGGCCCCATGCACACGAGACGCAGATGCAAACTCTGCTGAACGCATGTTTTAAAAAGCAGAAACCTGCGTTTAAAAACGCGCGTTTTGCTGTGTTTTCATGCCGCGTTTAGCCGCTATAAGCATTTGTAAAGATAACATCATATAGACCCTCCCCAAGCTCAGAAAGCATGTATTAACTATTTCTGCCATTTTGATCAGAGTGAGCAGCAGAGAGAGCAGTTGTACACTTGCATTTGCCTCTCTTTCTGTGCTCTTTTTTGGAAATGGATCCCATATTGAATATATGTCAGGAAATGCTCCTGATGTTGCTCTTGATGAAGCAGCAACGTCGTCGCAAATTTGCATGAGAGGTCCAGAATCAGAGCTTGTCGATATTGGACCCATCCGTTGATGGCACAGCGAATGTCCGTTGGATATTTCACAAACATGTATGCATTAGTGAGTATATATGCTCTACGAACTATCTAAAGTAATTACGACATTTTAAACCAATTGTTCTAGTATTTTTTATGGTTTACCATCATATTTCTGAGTTTTCTGGTCCAAAAAATTGGGTTCCTTTAAAAAGGCTTATAAACACAAACGCGGCTAAACGCAGGTGCCTGCGTTTAGCCGCGTTTAGCGTCTGAAACGCGGAAAAGCAAAGTGTCTGAACGCATTTTTTTGCTTCTGGAAAAACGAGGTTAAACACAACTGCATAAAAACGGGAAAAAAATAGACTGTGTACATGGACACATAGGATAACATTGCATGCGTTCAGGTGCAGTTGAAAAAAGTGTCCAACTGCCTCTGAACGCGCGTTTAACAGCGTCTCGTGTGCATGAGGCCTTAGGAGTAGCAAAATGACAATCAGATCATCGGTACAAAATATGCATCAACGTTACAAACATTAAAATAAAGCCCAACTAGTATGTAGAGTATTGGCTATTCTATTATGGAGAGCGAGTTTCCCTCAGAAAAAACCCTATCTGGCGTATTTCTCTAGGTGCTGTGTATGCAAAAATAAATAAATAAAATGTTCTACTTGTTTTAATACACCCTTATGCTATAGGATTTTTTTTTCATGAGCGCAGGCATATACCTGACTACAGCCATTCATGTCTATGGGCATTCTGGGCAGGGGAATCTGCCATAATTGATGTTGCACAAAATTGGATGCCTGTGTGCGAGAGGCCTAATATGGGTGTTGCCACTGTTTATCTGAAAATGCTTGTTGCCTGGCTGTATTGCTAAACCTCTGGATTTAATACGTTTAGAACCACTGACATGAAACAAGAATGGGGGGTCAATGTAAAATCAGAATACCTAATCTGTAAAGTTGGTCTGGGTCAGTGATGTAAAAAGTACTGCAGCCAAAGTACCAGTATAAAAACCAGGCAACCTGCCTTTTCAGAAGGCGACAGTACGGCCATGCGCGTCAGCCTGCTGTCCTTAGAACTGCCATCACAATACATGTTTATCCTATAAATATTAAACATCAGAAAGAATTAGCAGATGGAAAATTACTATGTCATTCATCGGGCTTCAAACCTGCCACATATCAAGAATAAAATTTGAATAGCTGCATATTTTGCAACAATCATTTTTGGATCGGAAAGCATGCAATCCTCAAATGAAAATAAGAAGCTCATCCGACAACTCCATAAATTAAGATTAAATCCTACAACTCATACCACTGTCCTTTCCAGAACTCATATCATCTTCCCTCATTTACAGCATCTCACAAAAGTGAGTACACCCCTCACATTTTTGTAAATATTTTATTAAGAGCTGCACGATTAATCGTTAATAATCAAAATCACGATTTTTCCCTTCCCGATCTTCAAAACAGCATGTCACGATTCTTAAACAATTGCAGAGAGTTCTCACAGATGCCAAGTTTTATCACAACAGGCGAATAAGTAGAAACAAAGTATCTTTTCATTCTTTCATCAAAGGAAAGAACTCTGACATTTGTTGCTTATAAGTAAAAATCATTTTACTTAGAACACCCAAACATGATATATATATAATTTTTAGCAGAGACCTTAGAGAATAAAATGGTGGTTGTTGCAATATTTTATGTCACACCGTGTTTGCACAGCGGTCTTTTTCCAACGCAATTTTTTTTTTTTTTTTTTAAAAGACACTTTTTTTTTAATGAATTAAAAAAAAAAGAAACAGTAAAGTTAGCCCAATTTTTTTTTGTCTAATGTGAAAGATGATGTTAAACTCGTGATCTTTATTACAAGCAAAAAAATCATGATTCACATTTTAGACAACACTGAAGAAACACTGAAGACACTTTGCTACAATGTAAAGTAGTGAGTGTACAGCTTGTATAACAAAAATGTCTAAACCACTGGCAACAAAAGGAGTACACCCCTAAGTGAAAATGTCCAAATTGAGCCCAAAGTGTCAATATTTTGTGTGGCCACCATTATTTTCCAGCACTGCCTTAACCCTCTTGGGCATGGAGTTCACCAGAGCTTCACAAGTTGCCACTGGATTCCTCTTCCACTCCTCCATGATGACATCACGGAGCTGGTGGATGTTAGAGACCTTACGCTCTTCCACCTTCTGTTTGAAGATGCCCCACAGATGCTCAATAGGGTTTAGGTCTGGAGACATGCTTGGCCAGTCCATCAAGTTTACCCTCAGCTTCTTTAGCAAGGCAGTGGTCGTCTTGGAGGTGTGTTTGGGGTCGTTATGTTGGAATACTGCCCTGCGGCCCTGTCTCTGAAGGGAGGGGATCATGCTCTGCTTCAGTATGTCACAGTACATGTTGGCATTCATGGTTCCCTCAATGAACTGTAGCTCCCCAGTGACGGCAGCAATCATGCAGCACCAAACTATGACACGCCCACCATGCTTGACTGTAGACACACTTGTCTTTGTACTCCTCACCTGGTTGCCACCACACATGCTTGATGCCATCTGAACCAAATAAATTTATCTTGGTCATCAGACCACAGGACATGGTTCCAGTAATCCAGGGGTGCCCAACCTTTTGAAGAGTGAGGGCCACTTAAGCGACTTGGTAACCGGTCGCAGGCCACAATGAGCAGAGCAGGCGGATGACAGGGCCACTGGTTGGGCACCCCTGCAGTAATCCATGTCCTTAGTCTGCTTGTCTTCAGCGAACTGTTTGCGGGCTTTCTTGTGCATCATCTTTAGAAGAGGCTTTTTTCTGGGACAACAGCCATGCAGACCAATTTGATGCATTGTGCGGCACATGGTCTGAGCACCGACAGGCTGACCCCCCACCCCTTCAACCTCTGCAGCAATGCTGGCAGCACTTGTACGTCTATTTCCCAAAGCCTCTGGATATGATGATGAGCAAGTGCACTCAACTTCTTTGGTCGACCATGGCGAGGCCTGTTCGGAGTGGAACCTGTCCTGTTAAACTGCTGTATTGTCTTGGCCACCGTACTGCAGCTCAGTTTCAGGGTCTTGGCAATCTTCTTATAGCCTAGGCCATCTTTATGTAGAGCAACAATTATTTTTTTCCAGATCCTCAGAGTTCCTTGCCATGAGGTTCCATGTTGAACTTCCAGTGACCAGTAAGAGAGAGAGTGATAACGCCAAATTTAACACACCTGCTCCCCATTCACATCTGAGACCTTGTAACACTGAGTCACATGACACTGGGGAAGGAAAATGGGTAATTGGGTCCAATTTGGACATTTTCACTCAGGGGTGTACTCACTTTTGTTGCCAGCGGTTTAGATATTAATGGCTGTGTGTTGAGTTATTTTGAGGGACAGAAAATTTACACTGTTATACAAGCTGTACAGTCACAACTTTACATTGTAGCAAAGTGTATTTCTTCAGTGTTGTCACATAAAAAGATATAATAAAATATTTTTAAAAGTGTGAGAGGTGTACTCACTTTTGTGAGATACTGTATGTGCTCTGTTTTCTGCTCATTTTAGGTAAAAGCGACAAAATATATAAGTGTAAATTATAGGAGACCCCTACAAAGATAAGACAAAGATTGGGAAGAAAAAACATTGGGACACAGAGGGGCATATTTATTATTTATATACATTCAACACACATTCACTGCAGAGGAATCTTTCCAATGTGTTTTCAATGACAGGAACTGATTCCCTACCAGTGAATGTTTGGTAAAAGTCACATTTACTGCTTTATAAAATATGTCCCTAGAAGTGTATATGCAATGAAAATATAATAGCAGCAGTTCAGCCGGACCAGTAGTTACCTATAAAACATCATATGAAGGGAGAACTTATCGACCAAGCACAAGATATCTGAAGTGCTGATGGAACAGTTTGTGTCCTACTGTCTTTGCCCATTTCGAAACACTGCGGAAGGATACGCATAGTGCATAATAATAAAGCATTGTCTGGAGATTACCATCTGTTTTTGGGTGAGCAGAAAAGTGTTGAAGCTTGGCCAGGAAAATAGCAGAGCCTAAGGTAAGCTATTCATGTCTCAATAATTGTCTTAAAATATTTAAAGTGAACCAATCACCTATACACAACATAAGCCACCATCATGTCAGTTCATTAAAAACTCAATGCTTTGTATAACAGTGAGGATGATCGGTTTTTAGTGAACTGATGATCTAATATCGCTCAGCAGTGCAAATACGAAGACTAATTTATATCCAAGGCTTTCCTGTCTTCAGACAAGAGACGAGAGGACCGGGTATTGCATTAACATTTGTGTAATCATGCCAAATGAAAGCTTTTGTCTCCTGTTAACAACAATTTCTGGCTAGGAAGCTTATTTGATTGCCCTTCAAATGGGATTAGGCAAGTCTAATGCATACAGGAAAAAAAACATTCCCCCAAAATAACAAGTTTAACTGACATTTTCATTTGTATGGATGCACTTCAATACAGAAGCATGCAATGTCCTTTTTGTGAAATTTTATATACTCGAGTATAGGCCGACCCGAATATAAGCTGAGGCACCTAATTTTACCACAAAAAAAATGGGAAAACTTATTGACTCAAGTATAAGCCTAGGGTGAGAAATCCGCAGCTACTGTAAGTGGAAAAGAGGGTCAACAATGCCTATTTGCAGCCTCACTGTGCCCATTTGCAGCCTCACTGTGCCCATTTGCAGCCATAGGTCCCCCAAACTTCAAACTTGGTAGTTAAGGGTTCCTAGCTGCCCCATAGCTGCAGCCAAAATTTGGGGTCTCTGGACCCAAAGGGTCCCGAAATGACATGCAGATGGACAAATTTGACCGACTTTGGGGCCCCGTATCTTGGGGCCACTTGGTGCTAGGAACCCCAAACTTGGTGTGCAAACTCAGTGGAACTAGCACTACGACATATACATGGGGTTCCTATCACTAAATGACCCCGAGATACGGGGCCCCAAAGTCGGTTCAGAAAATGTCAAGCACTTTTCTGCAGCAGAGAATGACATTTTCCAAACCAAATTTGGGGCCCCGTATCTCTAGGCCACTTGGTGCTAGGATCCCCAATGAAAATGTCATTCTCTGTTGCAGAAAAGTGCTCAACTCGAATATAGGCTGAGGGGGGCATTTTCAGCACAAAAAATGTGCTGAAAAACTCGGCTTATACGATACATAGGTATTTGCCAGTACACCAAGGATCATCAATTTCATCCAAACGTTTTTTTTTTTTATTCAAGTAAGATCACATCACAAAGCAGTGTTCAGAGCCACTCAGGACCCCTTCCTCTGGCATGTTTTACATGAATACACAGAGATCCCAGCACAGCTAGAGAACTGACTACTGTGTGTTCCACTGCTTAGTGTGGTCAGTTTTAATAATAAAGTAGAGGGACTGTCAGAAACACCTGGGAGAGGACACTTTCTCATACAAGTACATGGTACAGCAGGCACATACCAGTATCAGGATAATGAAATGCTGGGGTGACAAACATTTTAAGTTAAAGGAGAAGTACACCCAAAGCTCGTTTGGCTGTACTTCTCCAGTGGATCACAGGAGCGCAGTACGTTCTGCACTCCTGTGACCCGTTTTCAATAGACAGCGGACATCAGCCAGAGCCAATCCAGGCTCGGGCAAGATCACGACAATGGAGTTGGGATCCGTCCACATGCTTGGACCGGCACCTGGGTCAGCCTCTGTGATTTGCTGAGAACCTAAGCCGGCCGCTACCGCCCCCTCCACAGCCCAGTGCTCCAGTGAGCAAAGGGGGGGGGGGGCAGAGCAGAGAGTGGTGACTGACAGTCACCAGCTCTTTGCTCACGGACCTCTGAGAACTGAGCGATCGGCCGTGTTTGATTGCTCGGTTCTCAGTGTTAGAGGCGGCCAGGGACAGATGCTGCATCCACCCAAGTATGATTCAGAAAAAATCCCATACACCTTATTTATTTTTGGGGGGGGGGATCTAAATAATATATATATAAAAGCCAATCATTATCAGCTTGTCAGAACCCCAACCCCCAGCAATGTTATATGATTTGCCTCAACTGTCAACTTTTGTTGCTCATTTTGGGTTGCTTGAAAGTGGAGAAAATATATATAAAAATATAATTAACAAGGCACTTCTAGCTTGTGAGTGTGCCTAGGCACTCCTGTGCCAACAGACTCATAGCTGAATGTCTGTAGTATGAGAGACACTGTTGACTGCCTGGAGATTTGGTGATATCATTATGATTTTGCCTACTGATCTCCTTGCTGGACGCTCTGACATGAGGAAGCAAAGCCCTGCCTCTACCAAGGTGACCACCTCCGCCCAGAGACAGAACAAAGCATGGTGATTCAGTAATAGGAGAGCACAGGCAATTCTGGCAAGTGACAACTAATCCTTTGCCTGCCTTTTTGGACACAGCTTCCAGAGTTCATTTCATTGTAAAAACTCACCAACAAAAAAGAACAGGTTAATTTATACTACTAAAAACAAGGGTACAGAACATTCAATGTACTTTAGGTGCAGCTCCATCTGTGAAAACACTAATTTTAATTTGCAATTCCTCCAATTTGTAAAGTGCTGCAGACCATGCCGGCAATAGATAAGTAATAATTGTGGCGATCATAATCTTAGCTGAAGAGTTCCGTACACCTCAAATAACACCAATAATTGTATAAATTTTAAAGTAGATCAAATATTATATTTCCCATCATTCTAGTCTGTACAAATGTACATTATAATAGGACGTGAATACAGAAATTGTGAAAAATAAAAAAGAAAAGACCCACCCCATCAATATTGCCATGCTGTGCCCCTTTGTCTTTTCACAGGATTGGTTCTAAATCCAGGGGGACCTCCACCCTCTGTATAATCTGTCTGAGATGCAATCATGTTTCAGCTGCAAACAAAATTTGCTACGGAAGTGTAAATGGCTACAAAACAATGTTTATTTACATGCAGAGTATTGCCTTTCTTGCTGTGGCATTGCGTGAGGTTTGTTAGGATCATGTGTGTTTTATTCCCTTGCCGTTGTCCCCCCCCCCCCCCCCGCCATCCTCATGGACCCCGGTGAAGATTTGCCACTGCTTGCGATATCAACTCCTGACTGTAGCTGATAACAACGGGCACGGCCAGACAAAACCTCTGTGGCACTCCCCTTGGATACATTTTCCCTCTGAATCTGTGACAAAAAGAAAGCGCCATGCGGCTAAATCCGGCGTAAATAAAGGAAATGATAAATCTCATTTGTTCAGGGAATCTGCTTAGTAAGCTGAGAAGAGAGGATTTAAAAATAAAATGATGCCAAGAGCATCAAAAGAAAATATTCCCTATTAATAATTTATCAATGCAGCTAAAAATAACAGCAAATGGTATATTGCAGAATGTGGATGTCTTGCCAGTATGTAGTAAAACCCAATGGATTTATCTTAGACCTCATTGATGTTTGTGAGTGATTTTCCTTGAGTCTAACTGTACAGTATTAGGATTCTGACCTACTAAAGCTTTAAGTCTTCTATGGGCGACCTAAAAAGAAACGTGTCCCTAGAGTAGAACTACACTGCATCTGAGCACCACAAACCAAAAAAACTCCTTTTCACTCATTTATAATATTCAAAGCAAACTCCTCCATCCATCTATATGTCTCAATGCTTTATTTTGTTGAGAAATCACTTTGTGTAAGGGCAGATGATTTGTGAAACATTTTCTTCTGCCCTTAGCTCAGGCATATGGGGGGAGAGGGGGAAGGGGTAAAGGTTTGGAGATATTGTAATATGCAAGGAAAAATTCACTGGGAAATTTATTGTTGCAATATTTTTTATATGATGTTTTGTAAATGGGTAAAAAATTCAATAAGAAAATAAAAGTGAAAAAAAAATAGGATGAAAATGTAATTAGGGACAAAATTCTATTTGGATATCTAGCAGTATAATTCTTTTGATCAAAAAGAACAATAAGGATAAAAAAGTACCGTAAATACTCGAGTATAAGCCGACCCAAATATAACCAGAGGCACCTAATTTAACCACAAAAAAAAGGGAAAACGTATTGACCGGTGTATAAGCCTAGGGTGAGAAAATGCACAGCTACTGTAAGTGGAAAAGATGGTCAAAAATGCCCATTTGTAGCCTCACTGTGTCCATTTGCAGCCTCACTGTGCCCATTTGCAGCCTCACTGTGCCCATTTGCAGCCTCACTGTGCCCATTTGCAGCCTCACTGTGCCCATTTGCATGCCTCACTGTGCGCATATGCATGCCTCACTGTGCGCATTTGCCGCCATAGGTCTCCCGAACTTCAAACTCGGTAGTTAAGGGTTCCTAGATGCCCCTTAGCTGCAGCCAAAATTTGGGGTTTCTGGACCCAAAGGGCCACTTAGTGCTAGGAACTCCAAATATGGTGTGCAAACCTAGTGGAACTAGCACTACAACATATCCAACAGGGCCCCAAAGTCGGTTCGGAAAATGTCAAGCACTTTTCTGCAGCAGAGAATGACATTTTTCGAACCGACTTTGGGGCGTATCTCGGGGCCACTTGGGGCTAGAAACCCCAGTTTTGGATATGTTGTAGTGCTAGTTCCACTGGGTTTGCACACCAAATTTAGGGTTCCTCGATACTCGAGTACAAGCCGAGGGGGGCATTTTCAGCACAAGAAAATGCGCTGAAAAACTCGGCTTATACTCCAGTATATACGGTATGCGATTCAGGAACAGTAAGAGACAAATAAAATGAAGGTAAAATAAAGCACAAGGCTGACAACGTGAAATTGATTTTTTTTTTTGCATGTCCCAGCTATGTGATTGTGAACAGGGACAAATTAAATCCACATTTAAAGGAGAAAAGGAATCCAGAACTTCTCTCTTCAGAAGAACAAATGCCCAAAAGCCACATCTGCTTTCAATCACAGGCTCGAAATCCCAGATGGGCCAAAATCAGTCATGGTGAACTGAGGCCAAGGGAGCTTTGGCAGGAACTAGTCACCAGCATAAACTCTCCATAAAGAATTTGACATACAAACACGACACCCCCTGAGACTTGCTGAAAACACCTAAAAAGTCCCCTTCAATATTCCTGGCCACTTGGAGACACACTCCAACAACAATCTGCAATTAGGAGAGCTAGTGACTATGTAAAAGCTAAATGGTCTTCCTTCATCTGCAATACAGAAACTTGCACAAAATTTTTTTTTTCAGTAAAAAGTCACGTTTGACTATAGACGTGCCTAAAAAAAAATCCTAAAATGTTTAAAAAGATTTTAAATATACTTTTTTTTTTTAAATACTAACTGAACATTAGGCTTTGAACTGCTTAGAGGGTATATAATCTACCTCCCAGGACTTGCTTTTTAGGTTTCATGTACACTGGGGGTCTGCTCTTCTCCTCTGAACACCAAAGCTCCTGGCAGGGCAAAAGATGCTTAAAAAAAATAAACGAGCCAAAAGCCACATAGTGCATACACGTTTAGGCATGACTGAATTCTATTGGCCAGAAAATTTAGTTTATTATGGCCACTGGAATGTATTATCGCTCAAATGCGCTTAAAAAAAAAAAAAAAAAAAAAAAGTGCCTAAAGCCTCATATTGCACACGCGTTTAGGCATTAATGGATTCTATTGGCTAGAATATTGTGTATATATATATATATATTCATTATCATTCAAAGCGCCTAGCATTCAGCCACTTTTTCAACTATTTATGTGTGTCTAGTGTTTTCTTCTGCTCAAAAGCTCCTCTCCTTAATGCACTGGTGATAGTTTACAGGTTTTCAGCCTGTAAATGCTGTGTGCGCATGGACACATAAGCTAACATTGAGGTTTGTTTACAGGCTTAAAAAAAGGCAAAGGCCTGTAAAAGTAGCATTTAAACCTAGTACGCATGAGCCCGTATACTGCCCATAGCTGCAGTGGATCTGCCCACCTGCCTTGGTTAAAGTAACCAGCTCATTAGACAGAGCCGATGATGCTGATTTAATGTCCAAAAAGCAGGTCAGAGGCAGTAAGTAACAATGGAGGCAGCCTTGCTGTATCAGGGAGTATGTCACCTGCCAGGCAGTGCAGTGTAGTAGATGTGTAAACCATAGGGCTGGCCAAACAGAATTAGAACTCTTTTTGCAAGTAAATCAGGAAGTACAGATGCATTTCAAATTTGTATTTAACTATTTGTCCAGAGATCCACTTTGAATCATTGTTGTCAGTAATTCGCCACTCTGGGAACAGTAGCAAATATTGGTCAGATAGTCTCACCCACTGATCCATAGTAGTCTCACCCACTGATCCATAGTAGTCTCACCCACTGATCCAGAATACATCTATTTCTCATGTGGCCTGACCAAAAGCACATAGTAACTCCCTGTATCTCAGATGCATTCAGACTAATGCCGCGTACACACGAGCGGAATTTCCATCGGAAAAATCTTGAAAGTTGTGCAATTTTGCCACAAGTTCAGGGAATGCCTGTGTAAACTTGAGGTCTATGGACCTTAACTCGCATCAAGGTCGGACCAAAGTAGTACAGGGACTACTTTGAAGTCGCACAGATATGAATGGTCATCATTGAGAATCATGGAGTACGATTTGCAATGCGACTCTGATATCCAAAGTCGTACAAGTGTGAAAGGGGCCTAATAGTCAGGATGCGCACAGACATTGGGAAAATACTGAAACAATGAACACTTTTTTATAGGTAAATATATTAAAACTAAATAGAATCTCCACTAATAGGGGACTACAACATCTGGCAGTGCCTTAAAGTAATTGCCAAGTGCAGAATAACTGTTGCCAGCATTTCAGTACGATGTTAGGTACACAGTAAAAGCACCCTTTTTTTTTTTTGTTCAAAATAACCAATCACAAAGGTTTTCCAGCATGCCATGCAAAATCCAAAAATTGGTAGCACAGTTTAAATTATTTGCATTCCTAGTGCCAAGAAGTGGCTGACTAGCCTCACAATTTACCAACAGCACTAAGTGACACCGCAGACAGAGACCAGCTTTCAGCAATTTACTGCAGACAGGCTAATGAAAGAAGATTTCCAAGTGGGTGACACAGGTCATGGCACATTAAGCTTTTTTATTTTATTAAATAATAGAAACTGATCAAAGTACAGAAATCCAGCAAACCATCAGGAATCAGCATCATCTTCCCTTCTCTGTTCTAGTGATAAAAAAAAAAAGAAATAGGATTGGTCCCCTTGGAATATGATAAACTCTTAGTCCTGATTTGCCATATAAAATGTGGCTATCAAAAAATGTTAAAATCAAATCTGTGTATAAAGCCCAATTTCAGCTTAAAGTGGAGCTCCACCCAAAAGGGGAAGCGTGGCACCACTGCCAAATGTTGCTCCACTGCCACATTTGACACTTTTTTTGGGGGGGCATGTACCTGGTTTTGACAGGAATCCGCTCCTACTCCCGAGTAAGATCGCTGCAAGTATGTCTGGCCCCTCTTCCTTCCTCCGCTGCCTTCTGTAACACACACAGGTCCCAGAAGACGGCGGGACCATTCAGAAAGTGCAGTCCGACTCGCACATGCGCAATAGGAAAAAAGCTGTGAAGCCTGAAGGTTTCACTGCCGGTTTCCCCTTCGTAAAGGTTCCAGCGCCTGCACCCGAACCTGATTGAAGAATTGGATTGGGTGCCAACATCGCTGGATCCCTGGACAGGTAACTGTTCTTATATTAAAAGTCAGCAGCTACAGTATTTGTAGCTGCTGACTTTACATTTTTTTTGCCCAGACTGGAGCTCCTCAGCAGCCTAATATTCCGCATTTGAGGTAGAACTTAACTTCTCTCCAGTGCTCTCCCCTGCAGACTCACTGCTTCGTAGTCCCACGGTGGTCATTAGTTCAGTGCTGCTCTCTGGCACAATGAGGACCACCTACTGCCACCACTGAAGAAGAAGAGGCAGGACACTGGGATGTCACATGACTAGCTGGTGGGATTGCTTGAATAAAATGATGTTTAGTAATGATTTCCAATATTTATAAAGTACCAACATATAATGCAGCACATTTTAGTTTTAAATGG
This sequence comes from Lithobates sylvaticus, assembly GCA_028564925.1. Taxonomy (NCBI): domain Eukaryota; kingdom Metazoa; phylum Chordata; class Amphibia; order Anura; family Ranidae; genus Lithobates; species Lithobates sylvaticus. The sequence goes on from CM053027.1 coordinate 96,841,998, forward strand.
TCATTCCACTCAAATTGGATATTCCAATTTTTGGCAGATTCTAGAGGGATTCATCACTTATTGTACCTCTTACCTCTCTTGGTTAGTTATCTATTCAGGTTCCTGGGTCTGCACCCCTGGATGATTTATTTATTTTACATCAGAGGTCTCCAAACTGTGGCCCTGGGCCCTTTGCTTAACTTTATCCAGCCCTCCAGGTATTATTTCTGCCACTGACACAAACAATGGGGCACTATTCATCCCACTGTCACCAATGATCGGGCATAATTCCTGCCACTGACACAAACAATGGGGCACTATTCCCTTCACTTACACCAATGATGGGGCATCATTCCTCCCACTGACACCAACAATGGGGCACTATTTCTTCCACTGACACCAATGATGGGGCCTAATTCCTTCTACAACAATGGGCCACTATTCCTTCCATTGCCACCAATAACTAGGCACTATTCCTTCCACTGGCATGGTTTACTCCAACTGAGCACAGTCCAGCCCCCCTAAAGCCTGAAGGACAGTAAACTGGTCCTTTATTTAGAAAGTTTGGAGACCCCTGTTTTACATTATGGAGAATGCAACTTGAGGTGCTAGACCACACAAAACTCCATGGTGGAGGATGGTCAAAAATGATGGCAGAGAGATCTCACTGTACATAAAAAGTCAGGGAATGACTCAGGCCACCTTGCTCCACCTATAGTATAAGTAAATATAAGTAAAATATCCTCTTTTGGGAAGACTGCTCATTTAAACACTTAAGGACTGCCTGCCACAGATATACTGCAGCAGGTTGGCTCTATTGTGCAAAACGATGTACCCATACATCATTTCGTGTAATAGATACAGTGTGCGCACATGCGCCTCCAGAAGCTTTTGGAAGCCAATGTGTGTGACCGATGGCCGTAATGTCCGCCGGCCACCCACGATTGCTCCACAGAGACAGAACGGGCATCTGCCTATGTAAACAAGGCAGATGCCCCTACTGACAGGGGAGTACAGAGAGATCGTCTGTTCCTAGTGATCAGGAACAGCAATCTCTCTGTACTCCCAGGCAGTCCACTCCCCCCCACAGTTAGACAGCACCTCCCTAGGACACACTTAACCCTTTCATCACCCCTGGTGTTAACCCTTTCCCTGCCAGTATCATTTATACAGTGATCAGTGCATTTTTATAGCACTGATCACTGTATTGGTGTCACTGGTCCCCAAAAAGTGTCACTTGGGGTCAGATTTGTCCGCTGCAATGTCGCAGTCCCGCTAAAAATCGATTACTAGTAAAAACAATACGAAAAAATTAAAAGTCCATAAATCTAGCCCATAATTTGTAGACACTATAACTTTTGCGCAAACCAATCAGAATACACTTGTTGTGATATTTTTTTACCAAAAAAATGTAGCAGAATACATATTGGCCTAAACCGATGAAGAAATTATTTTTTGACATTTTTTGGGGAAATGTATTATACCAAAAAGTAAAAAATAGTTATTTTTTTCAAAATTGTCTGTCTTTTTTTGTTTATATCGCAAAAAATAAAAACCGCAGGGGTGATCAAATACCACCAAAAGAAAGCTCTATTTGTGGGAAAAAAAGGATGTCAATATTATGTGGGTACAACAATGCACGACCGCGCAATTTTTGGTTAAAATAGCGTAGTGCCGTATCACAAAAAAATGACCTGCTCGTTAAGAGGGTAAAACCTTCCAGTCCTTAAGTGGTTAAACAAAGGATAACAGATTTAAGATTGAACAAAGAAGGCTACTAATTTCAGATCTCAAACGCTGAAGGGATGTTCTGGGACTTGCAGTTCCAACAGGAAATTTCAGGCTGCTTAGCTCGTTCTAGTCTGCCAGACTCGAGAGTGCCTATGTCAGCAGAGAACAGAAAATCAGTGTGTTTATTTGTAGAGTATAAAATGGCACAAATTGCCTTACTCTAAGAGACACTGGGCTGAGCTCGGCTGTTTGGTTAAACACATTTGTTTAAGTGTGGAGCGGGCAAGGAAAACAGTTTAGGATGGAATGCTCCTCTTAGCTCTCCCTAAACCCTGCAAAGCATTAACATTCCATCTCAGAAGGCCGGAAGCTCTGTATAATCTGCCTTCTATAATGTGATCAAAAAGCGCCAGGACGGGGAACGGCATGGCTTTTTAGGTTCCCAATTACACAACCATTAGAGAGAAAAGAGGACTACAAGGGTCATACAGATCAGACCTCTCTTACCTGGCCAGTCAAGCTTTGACAGAACCTAAAAAGAAAGCTGTCTTTTGTAAGATTAACCAGTCATCGTGGTGATTGGATACTTCTTCCCCAGTGATGTGGATGACTACAAAGCTTTGTGCCCCGTTCCTGGAAGATTTACCTTTGTTCTCGAAGTCTCCGTATATGGAACCTGATACATCACTACTCATTACTTCAAGCACAAATTAGTAATTCTCTGCATTATTGTGAAAGTTATAAATTGTCCGTACAGATCCCATTTTTGTTACGTATGCCCTTACTGGCTTATTTATACCTGTATTTTATTACTCAATCCCTAACCCCTAGACATATTCATGATATGAATGGCATTGTGTCTACATTATCCTTGTACAGAAGGGCAAACATGTTTGTGTAGTAAAGTGGCACGCTTTTTCCATGGCAGATATGAAAAATATGTTACTAGAATAGAAGGCGCTGAAGTAAAACTGGGAAGAATGCCTGTACATTCCATCAGGAAAAGTGTTGTATGGAAAACAGCCAGAAGAACAAATTACCATGCGAGAGTTTGAAGACTTAAGATGGTTGGGTGTTTCAGTTTTTATTGCTTTAATTTTTCATTCAGGAAAGAAAACAATTACAAAATATATATAAATATCAATACGCACCTCATCTTTTCTATAGGTAGTACATTCACTTTATATTATTCCTTAAAGCCGAACTAAACCCTCCTGTCCTTTACAGCCAAGGTAGCTGCCATCTTAGCTTCTGTTTGCTCTGCAGTTGGTGCTGCACATGTAATCAGTTATGACACCAGCTGTTTAATGACAGTTCGGTCGAGAGCATAAGCAACTGTGACAGTTATCAATCACTGTATGCCATGAAGTTAACAGTTTCTGAAAACCATTAAATCAATGGGTCTATTTCTACTTTATATTTATCCAGTAACATTCCTTGTATATCATTCTCTTAACCATTTGCTAAATCATAATCCTCTCAAGCAACTACAGTGGAACTTGGATTATGAGCATAATCTGTTCCAGGAGAATGCTAGTAATCCAAAGCACTCGCATATCAAAGCGAGTTTCCCCATAGAAGTCAATGGAACTTAAGATAATTTGTTCCGCATTGACTTCTATTGCATGCAATGCCGCATGTGGCCAAAGGTGGGGGGGGGGGGGGGGGGGGGGGGCGCCGGAGAGCCTCGGAAATACTCGAGGATAGCTCGGCTGAACTCGGAAAGCCTCGGGAACGGAGAATTTCCGAACCATTCCGAGTGACACCGGCGCCCCGCACCTCTGGCCAAATGCGGTACTGCACATCCCATTAGCTTGAATTATGCTGTTTGTCTTGTGAGACAACACTTGCAAACCAAGTCAGAATAAAAAATAAATAAAAAATTGGGGATTCCAAGTAATTTTCTAACAGATTTTAACTTGTAACAAGTGTCAGAAAAAGGACCGAAGGGAAGTTCATCCCTTTGATCTTAAAGAACCAAATGATACAATGTTTCTTTTTTTTTTATCTCTCAGGGCTGAGCACTGTTGTGATAAACTTTTTTTTTTGACAGCTCTGAGCAGAGAACGGCTCGGCACTGTTTACATGAATCGTGGAAATGCTGGATTAAGATCGTGAGGGGGGGATTGAATCAAGATTGGGATTTTTTTTAACGATTAATCATACAGCTCTAGTCCTTGGGGTTGGACTCAGTTCACATTGCTGCAACAGCAAAAAGTCATACGACTTTGCTTTGCGACTTCCTTCCAACTTCAATGCCATTTAGGAGCTCGTACAGGGGGCTAAAATCATACCCAAGTCGGACCAAAGTAGTGCAGGAACCTTTTCTAAAGTCAGAGCGACTTGTAAGACAGCTCTCATAGGGAAACACTGCATTTGACATATCAGTTGGATCCCATGTCACAGCAGTGTGAACCGAGCCTTACTGTTGACCTCTAAATGCCTTCTGGGGGGGGGGGGGGGGGGGGGATTTATGAATAGAAAAGAAAAGAGGGATTGTAATCTCAAACATTTTAATTTGTTAGTTTTTATTTTAATTTGTAATTAAACATTAATTTATATTCATTTATTAATGTATTTAATAAATTAATTTGTAATTAAACATTTTAATTTGTAGGTTGACCAAGTCCGTCCAGATTTCCCTTTTTTTGGATATGAACTCCAACATTTCTAGAAAGATTCTAAATCTAGATACACACCATCAGGTTTCTTTTTTTTGCATTCAGCCAGTAGGCTGACAATTATGGTGGATGCAGAAATCCCCCCTGATTGGACATTGTATTCTGACAGAACGCTGATCGAACAAGGTTTTCCAGCAGTCTCATAAAACAGAAGGCAATCGAACAATGGTCTTCTGTCAACTGGAATGACTACACAGATCGAAATTTTTTAGTAATTCCTTTATTTACCAAAGAAAGTTACATGTAACAGTCAAAGAAACCAATAGTTACAGTATCTCAATAGAAAAAGATTTAGGCACTCAAGAGCTAAGTCGGAAAACAACAGACCCATCCATTGCATGGAATATGCGGGCTGAACAATAAATATAGTTGTGGAGATATTTCTCGGCTGGTCCCTGTTGAACGGTAGCCACAGACTTTGGTGGCTTAAATCATTGACCAGCTGTTCACATCTTTTCGGGATCTCAATTGAGAGATTTCCTAGTCTGCTATAACAGTGCAGTTATCAGTTCATGCCAACTTCTCCATATTATGAAAAATTTAACACGCAGAGAACCCAGCTGGTCATTTTTGCAACATCCCCAATAGATGTAGGAGTCTGGTGATCCTCCAAAGTGACTATACCTTGAGGACCAATTTCACAGACACCAAGAGAATGTTAAAATGATTTTAAGCAAATAGTACAAGGATTTCCACTCCGACTCGATGATTCATAAATTTGGGGCTTTCCACATAAGTAACATGTGCTCCCAAAAGCTATGCTGTAAACAGATTTATTCCAATTGTATTAATTACACCACATATGTTATGGTGTAATTAATATATATGTGGTGTAATTAATAATCCATAATCCTTTTATTAATTGAGAAAGCTCCAGACAAACCACCCATGTAGTCCCCCCTGCAAGGACGCTCCTCATCTCAGCTTCTATACATATATTACTATATCTTGTCCCTGGACCAATCACAATCCTGGGAGTGTGAGCACATAGTCTAAACAAGACTTTCTAATGCTGGGAGAGAGGTCAGGACCCCAATCTGTTAGCATAACAGCAAGCAGTAAGACAAGGGGGGGGTCAAGATGTCAGATGTGTCAGTGATTTGGACAGCATGTTGTCTCATCATCAAATCTCTAGTCTAATCTAGTCACACGTACTTCACATACAGCAGCACGAGGTGAAAGGTCTTCCCATCAGTGTATTTGCTTTGTGGAATTTTGTTGACCACCACTGACTCAAGTGGCCAAAATGTCCAAGTAAAGTATTATCACTGCACTTTACTATGGGATGGAGTAAATGATCATGTCATCACCAGAACAAACTGATTACACTCATTGTCAACAATGTCATGGACACACATGTACCCAGATACATCTCTGCCCTAACCAATTCGACAATGATATCACAGTATTTGACAGTCCATCAGTTCTAGCATATTAGTTTGATACATGGAGTCTACAGTGAAACCTATTTTAACCACTTGCCTACTGGGCACTTTCACCTTCCTGCCCAGGCATAATTTTCAGCTTTCAGCGCTGTTGCACTTTGAATGACAATTGCAATAAATTAAGTCAGAATTCCTGGTATGAATTGTTCCAGGTCAGTGACTGAAGTCAGGGAATTGGCATGACTGCCAGGCAACTAGCATTTTAAAGCAGTAGTAAACCACATCCAACAAAAAAAAATTGGGCCGCGGGCAGTTTAAGTCATGCATGAAAACAAAGCCCCCCAGTGGCACACGGTCACCGCTGAAGGCGCTTCCATCTTCACAGGTCTTTCGTCTGGGTTTGCGAGCTTCGGCGATATGAATAGCAAGCGCGTGGGAGTCACTGTTTACGGCACGGCTCTGAAGGAATGGTACGGGTATGGCGTTCCTTCAGAGTGCATGCGCCGGTGACGTCACTGGTTGCATCTAAAGTAAATATATCTCCTAAACGGTGCACATTCAGGAGATATTTATTGTACAGTACCTATAGGTAATCCTGATTATAGGGTAAATATCATACAAGGAAGTTTACTCCCACTTTAATAATGAGAGGTCAGCATTGGCAATCTCGAAATATTTTGGACAATTTTACTTTAATATATCATACATCAGTGAAACTGCTCCAAACATACCATATGCAATACTATCTATATTATTTAAATCCACATTATTTTGTTCTCTGCTTATCAGAAGTTATAACTTCCTTTGGAAATAATGGTAACAGACCTTCATTCACAAGTAATAATTTTTATAGCTCCAAGACTAAGAACTGAACTTCAAAATGGCATACAACAGTAAACCCTGCCTAGATATTTAGTTTTCCAAAGCAATTCTATAACAAACAATTGCCATTTTGTTAATTAAATACCAATTTTACCTTTTTGTCGTCCCATTTTCCATCTCAGTGCTGCTGATGTTTTCATTCTATTACAATGGATGTTTACATTCATTGTAATAGGAATAAAAGTGACAATGTTTTTTTTTTAAAACAGTATAAAAATAAAAAAAATTAAAACGCACCATGAATCGCATGCAGAAGCAAACGCATACTTGAGCAGTGCCCGCATATGAAAACGGTGTTCAAACCACACATGTGAGGTATCGCAGCGATCGTTGGAGCGAGAGCAATAATTCTAGCCATAGACCTCATCTGTAACTCAAAACATGCAACCTGTAGAATTTTTTAAACATCACCTTTATCACCTTCAACCATCAACATGGAGATTTTTTAAGGGTAAAAGTTTTTCGCCATTCCACGAGCGGGGGCAATTTTGAAGCGTGACATGTTGGGTATCAATTTACTTGGCGTAACATTATCTTTCACAATATAAAAAACAATTGGGCTAACTCTAACTTTTAACCTGTAAACATCAAATCTCAGAAAGAGGCTCGGTCCTTAAGTGGTAAAATAAGGAGTTCCAGTGCGTTTAGGTGCGTTCTGATGCCCTTTTAAAGCATTTTACAGCGTTCCAGTACAGTGCAGGAAAAATGCAGCATGTTCTACTTATTTTTCTGGAACTAGAATGCACTGGAACAGCAAGCACTGTTGTGAACTATGCCATTGAAAACCATATAACCTACTTTCCATGTTTTTTTGATGCAGAAAAAAACTGGACTGCATGTTTCTTCAGCAGCTTGATAATAAGGTGAAATGCAAGTGGCATGGGGAAAACAAAGCATCTTCACTACACGGACAGATGAAATGCTCCAATGTAAAGCCAGAAGTTATCTGCATGAAGGGCCAGAAATCGCAAGAAAAAAAAAAATACAAACTGAAGAAAGTTTAGGTATAATCTTATATCGACAAGTTATTTTTTTTTCAACATAGCCATAAAAAATGTGTTTTATGACAAATGTCTTAAAGCAGCTCATCTCCGGTGTAACAGTGTGCACGTGTCAATGTCATGAAAGGAAATGGAGATACCACAGGGGGGGATCATTAATCATCTGGTACCAGGCACAGATGTAGTCCCTTGACACCTATCGGACAGTAGCGGAAGGGGGGGGTGAATATTTACAAGGTGCGTGCCCATCTGAGGACAATCACACTGACTGAACTCAGGCTACAGGGTTCCTCTATGCTGCAGTAAAATGAAAGGAGAAAACCAATACAGGTTTAATCCTTCGCCATGTTATTCAAACCAAATTTGTGGCTGGATGTTCATTTTAACGTGTACAGTGCTTGTCCTTTTCTTGGATGGAACCATGGTTTCTATGCTGCTTTCCTAATTTTGACTACTATCTTCTCTGCCAATCCAATCCTCATCTCCATTACATTGTGAAGGTGTTCTTTTGTAGTTCACAGAAGGTAGAGGGTTAAACCGGTACCGGTTTTATATGCCAGTTCAGTGCAAGGAGTTACAGGGAAACTGGAATTCTGGAAAGGTAAACTGTTATTTTTCTGTACTTCCAGAAATTGTGCTTAGCCTGGAAAAAAATAAATAAAAAATAAACGAATGCAGCCCCTGTGTCTAGGAACTGTAATGCTGCAATATATTTTTGGTGGTTTAGATATTCTTTAACATAAGCACAAGGATGTCACTGGACATCGTCATTTAAAAATAAATTGGGGATCCTTATTATCCTGGTGTTTTAGCTTTGTGAATTAAGCCTTGTGTATATTCCAGAAACATCTGAAAATATACACCTCCTTATGAAGTGAGATCCTGTATGTTTTTTTTTTACTATAATCCAGGGCTCTATTCCCCCCAATTCTCCTGCAGACAATGGTTTCACCAGACAAGGAGTGAAGGAACATTTCCAGCAACAACAGACAGAACTAAAAATGCTTTCCTCTAGTACAGTGCTCTCCAAACTGCGGCCCGGGGGCCAGATGCAGCCCTTTGCTTTTACCTGTATCGGGCCCTTGGGGTCACTATTCCTCCCACTGATACAATGCATAATTCCTACCACTGACCCCAACAATAGGGTACGATTCCTACCACTGACCCCAACAGTAGTGTACAATTCCTACCACTGACCCCAACAATAGGGTACTATTCCTACCACTGACCCCAATAATAGGGTACGATTCCTACCACTGACCCCAACAATAGGGTACAATTCCTACCACTGACCCCAACAATAGGGTACAATTCCTACCACTGACCCCAACAATAGGGTACAATTCCTACCACTGACCCCGATAGGGTACAATTCCAACCACTGAACCCAACAATAGGGTATGATTCCTACCACTGACCCCAACAATAGGGTACGATTCCTACCACTGACCCCAACAGGGTACAATTCCTACCACTGACCCCAATAGGGTACAATTCCTACCACTGACCCCAACAATAGGGTACAATTCCTACCATTGACCCCAACAATAGGGTACGATTCCTACCACTGACCCCAACAATAGGGTACAATTCCTACCACTGACCCCAACAATAGGGTACGATTCCTACCACTGACTCCAACAGTAGTGTACAATTCCTACCACTGACCCCAACAGTAGTGTACAATTCCTACCACTGACCCCAATAGGGTACAATTCCTACCACTGACCCCAATAGGGTACAATTCCTACCACTGACCCCAATAGGGTACAATTCCTACCACTGACCCCAATAGGGTACAATTCCTACCACTGACCCCAATAGGGTACAATTCCTACCACTGACCCCAACAATAGTGTACAATTCCTACCACTGACCCCAACATAGTGTACAATTCCTACCACTGACCCCAATAGGGTACAATTCCTACCACTGACCCCAATAGGGTACAATTCCTACCACTGACCCCAATAGGGTACAATTCCTACCACTGACACCCAACAATGGGGCACTATTCTTCCTACTGACCCCAACAATGGGGCACTATTCTTCCTACAGACCCCAACAATGGGGCACTATTCTTCCTACTGACCCCAACAATGGGGCACTATTCTTCCTACTGACCCCAACAATGGGGCACTATTCTTCCTACTGACCCCAACAATGGGGCACTATTCTGCCTACTGACCCACAACAATAGGGCACTAATCTTCCTACTGACACCAACAATGGGGCACTACTTCTTCCTACTGACATTAACAATGGGGCACTACTTCTTCCTACTGACACCAACAATGGGGCACCACTTCTTCCTACTAACAATGGGGCACTACTTCTTCCTACCGACACCAATGATGGGGCTCTATTCCTCCCACTGATACCAAATGCAGGGCCCTATTCTTCCCACTGACACTTATGATGGTGCACTATTCCTTCCAGATACCAACAATGGGCCACTATTCTTCCTACTGACACCAATGGTGGGGCACTCTTTACTCTCATTGATACCAGGGCATTTTCGACTCCCACTGGCCACAGTTCGGCCCCCTCCAAATCGGGAGGACGGTGAACTGCCCCTTGGTTCGGAAAGTTTGGAGCCTCCTGCTCTAGTAGAAATGAGGAAGGCCAGAATCCCCACCAGATTTTTAACATTCTTCTCTACTCACTTTGAAGCTAGAAAAAAAAAATTCTGGCTTCAAATATACTTTAAGGCCTCATTCACACAACATTTTAACCCAAGTTGCAGGAAGGGCTGTATACACAGGCACTTACAGACAGTTGCTGCCACTCAGCGCATGATCACATAGCAGTTAAGACTTCAATTGTCCAAAAAATGCTTGACTGTAATGCTGGCCATACACAATACGAAAAAATTGGCCGAAAATTCAGTCAAAATTCGGACCGTTCGTTTTTTCGGCCAGTTAATGGACACAAAATCGATAATCGTTTGGACGTTTTTGAGCCAAAAAAACGAAGGACAAGTTTCTGGGAAGGCTGTCCACAAGGTTTAGGAGCATGTCTATGGGAACGTTTGACCATTCTTGCAGAAGCGCATTTATGAGGTCAGGCACTGATGTTGGACGAGAAGGCCTGGCTTGACGTCTCCGCTCGAATTCATCCCAAAGATGTTCTATCAAATTGAGGTCAGGACTCCGTGCAGGCAAGTCAAGTTCCTTCACCCCAAACTTGCTCATCCACACTATTATTGCCAAAAGTATTGGGCCACCCCTCCAAATCATTTGGTGGAAGGGGGATTATGGTGTGGGGTTGTTTTTAAGGGGTTGGGCTTTGCCCCTTAGTTCCAGTGAAGGGAACTCTTAAGGCGTCAGCATACTAAGACATTTTGGACAATTTAATGCTCTCAACTTTGTAGGAACAGTTTGGGGATGACCCCTTCCCGTTCCAACATGTCTGTGCACAAAGCAAGGTCCATAAAGACAAGGATGAGCGAGTTAGGGGTGGAGGAACTTGACTGGCCAGCACAGAGCCCTGACCTCAACCCGATATATCACCTTTGGGATGAATTAAGAGTGGAGACTGCGAGCCAGGCCTCCCGTCCAACATCAGTGCCTGATCTCACAAATGCACTTCTAGAAGAATGGTCAAACTTTCCCATAGACACACTCCTAAACCTTGTGGACAGCCTTCTCAGAAGAGTTGGAGCTGTTATAGCTGCAAAGGATGGGCCAACTCAATATTGAACCCTACGGACTAAGACTGGGATGCCATTAAAGATCATGTGCGTGTAAAGGCAGGGGTCTCAATACATTTGGCAATATAGTGTACAGTATATATAAATGCGAGTTTGGGACCTTGGGGATTGTGAGCTTCTTGAGGGCAGATGTGAAGGCACAATATATATGAAAAGGGCTGTGTAAAATGATGGCACTTTATAAGTACCAATAATAATAATATTATATATATATATATATATACCAAGAGTTTTCGCTTCAAAAAACATTTACGCACAGTTCTTTGTTTCAATTTTGCAACATTTTAATAATTAACATTTTCTCATTGTAATAGTGGTGTTGGAGGAAGGGCCACATCTGGCTCAGGGGCCCCCTGAATGTACATGACAGAATGTGAAATAGAGAAGATTTTTAACAACATGAATGTGAAATATGTTTTGTACTTTTGATCAAAACCAGCTGCCATCACTTCCATATAGAATACAAACTAATTAAACCATGCAGCAAACAAAGTCCTATTTTTGGACTGGTATTTAATTTATGATACTAGAAATGTTATTATTGGGTGGCAAGAAATGGGGAAAATTGTTTTATTCTTTTGAAAGGCAGTTTCTTTACACGTATCCATAATTAAGTCTATATTTACTGTGGCTTGGATGGTATTACAGAGTCCTTAAATGGAAGCCTTTCTGAATAGAACTTTTTAGGCCGTCTTTTAGGATAAGTGAAAGGAATTGAAAACTTTTTAGAAAGCGGTCAGCTATGACAGTCTATGCATTTCTGTCACAACATGTTTCCTTTAAAACAGAACTTTTTAATTTATTCCAAGCCACCCAAACCAATGGCCCCTTTCACACTGGGGCGGGGAGCCGCGGTGACGGTAAAGCAGCGCTATATTTAGCGCTGCTTTACCGTCGTTTTAGCCGTGGTATTCGGCCGCTCGCGGTGCGGTTTTACCCCCTGCGAGCGGCCGAAAAAGGGTTAAACACCCCCGCAGAGCGCCGCCATAGCGGCGCTTTGCGGCGGTATTGCCGCGGTTTCCCATTCAAATCAATGGGAAGGAGCGGTATAGGAGCGGTGAATACACCGCTCCTATACCGCTCCAAAGATGCTGCTAGCAGGACTTTTTTTGCCGTCCTGCTAGCGCACCGCTCCAGTGTGAAAGCCCGCCGGCTTTCACACTGGAGTTAAAGGGGCCGGATTTTTTCAGGCGGTGAACAGGCGCTATTTTTAGCGCTGTACCGCCTGAAAAACGCCCCAGTGTGAAAGGGGCCTAAAAAAAAGCGTGTGCTACAGTTCCCACATGCTTCCCTGGGTGTGACCAAAGACTTTTCAGTGCTCCATAAAAAGCAGGTGCACTGCTTGGTCTTCTTGTGAGTGTTTCTCAGGGACATTAGAAGGTACACACAGATGATGAGTAATCATTGTCTAAATGTTCTGATATTGAAAGGAGTGGGTGACCCTAGAGATGGGCATCTCTGCAGAATCTTCTGGCCCATACAGAAGTCGATCACCTGGGTTGGATCTTCCTGGCAGATAGGTAGTGTATTGAGATGATATGCGATGCAAATCAGCGCAATTAAAAAACCTAGCCACAGCAGCTGAACACAGAGGGTCAAATGATCAAATCCCAAATAGCAGTAAAAGTAGCAAAAACAGTGCAGCGCAAAACATACAACATGTTAAATAATGAAAGAGTCCATAATGTTCATATTCAAGATGAATAACAAACACCAAGTGTCCAAATGAGTGCTTCTATGGATGAGATACAAGGTGATCATGTGACAACCTCCACCAGTGATATTCCTAGCAGCTCACCTCAATGAATGGACCCCTGAGTAAACCAGACAGGTCACACAGGCAGTTCCCTCACAAGGGTATAACAGCTGGAGCACTGGATCTGCTGAACGCTGGAGAGGAGTCCATTCTAAAAATAATGAGATCCCTTGTGCTCTGACCATAAGATCTGGTCACTCAGCACTGTTCCTCAGCACAAGGGGACAGGGCAGATAGTAAGCAAATCCACGAGGATCAACAAGTCACGTGGTTCCATACGCGTTGCGTCCCAGGAGACAGGACTTCATCAGCAGTGGATTTGCTTACTATCTGCCCCATCACCTTGCACTGAGGAACAGTGCTGAGTGAACCGGAGCTTATGGTCAGAGCACAAGGGATCTCATTATCTTTAGAATGGACTCCTCTCCAGTGTTCAGCAGATCCAGCCATTATACCCTTGTGAGGGAACTGCCAATGTGACCTGTCTGATTTACTCAGGGGCCCATTCATTGGGGTAAGCTGCTAGGAATATCACTGGTGGAGGTTGTCACATGATCACCTTGTATCTCATCCATAGAAGCACTTATTTGGACACTTGGTGGTGTTTGTTATTCATCTTGAATATGAACATTACGGACTCTTTGAATATTTAACATGTTATTGTATGTTTTGCGCTGCACTGCTTTTTCTTCTTTGAGTGTTCCGAGATTAGGCTGGCTTGGGGCCTATGGCAGACCATAGATGCAATAAGAGCATCAACAAGCTTTGTCACTATATGTTTCCTCTTACATATATGGGGTGCCTAAGGCGGACATTTTTGCTACTCCAACCTCAGCAAAGATTATTATTATTATACAGGGTTTAAATAGTGCCAACAATTTTACGCAGCGCTTTACAACATGGGGGCAAACAGTACAGTTACAATACAATTCAATAGAGGAGGGATCAGAGGGACCTGCTTGTTAGAGCTTACAGTCTAGAAGGGATTGTCAAGTGGAACAAAAGGTAACAGTTATGGGGGATGATCAGATGGAGAAAATTAAAATAAAGATGTTAGATGTGGGTAGGATAGGCTTCTCTGAAGAGGAGGGTTTTTAAGGATTGTCTAAAAGCTAATAGAGTAGGAGATAATCAGATATATTGGGGCGTTCCATAGGATTGGAGAGGCTCAGTAAGTCCTGGAGGCGAGCATGGAAGGAGGTGATGAGGGAGCTAGAGAGCAGAAGGCCTTGAGAAGAACGAAGAGAACGATTATCGTATTTGCCGGCGTATAAGCGACCCGGCATATAAGACGACCCCCTACTTTTCAATTTAAAACTTTGGTTTTGTGCAGTACTCACTGAATAAGACGACCCCCTTGAGCGGTAATACTGTATCTTCAGAAACGAAGTTGGCGCCAGGGTAACATGCTGTCCCACACAGTATACATACAGTATACCGCCCTGAGCCAATCACGGCGAGCTATGCATTCTATTATTGAATACAAAGCCTGCTCGGATTGGCAGAGGCTGTAACATCATCAGCCCGCGCCTCTGACTCTCACAGCCAATCAGAGCAGGCTACTGTATGTAGCCTGCTCGGATTGGCAGAGGTTGTTACTCCAATCCGAGCAGGCGCTGTATTCATTAATAGAATACATCGCTCACCGGGATTGGCTCAGCAGTGTATACTGTATGTATACAGTATTACCGCACACTCCAGAGGGCTTAACATCCAGCGGGCGGCTGGCATATGGTAACCCCAGCTTTATACCCGGCGTATAAGACGACCCCCGCTTTTTGCCCATTTTTTTTTTTTTTTTACTGTAAAAGGTCGTCTTATACGCCGGAAAATACGGTAGGATGGTATTTTGAGACTAGGTCAGTGATGTAGCTGGGGGCGTTGTAAGTAGTTGTTAGTATTTTTAATTAATTTGTTGGGTGAGCGAAAGCCAGTGGAGGGACTGACAGAGAGGACAGACACAGAGCGATTGTAAGGTGGATGAGTCTGGCAGCAGCCTCGGCTGTAGTCCTGTCTGTGTGCATGCATGCCCCCCAGTCAGCTCAGTATTGCCGTGTGTTAAAAGTGCAGGTTCAGCATTATTATTATATTATCAGTGTTTACTGCCTGCCCGCAGCACCTGTCACATGGGCAGGTGCAGTGGCCGTTAGGGCTGTGCTCATTGATGCATTATTGAAAGAGAAGTTTGGGATTCAAAAACCCAAACATTTACACACACCTAGGTGGTTGCAGCATCGATCCAATGCTGCCGCTACATCCACAACCGAGTGATCAAAGACTGCTAATTGCTCAGTTCTCAGTCACCAGAGAACTCGTGACTGCCAGTCACCGGCTCTCTGCTCTGCGCCTCCAGCGCTCACTGGGGCACTAGGTTAAGGGGGGGGGGGGGTTGGCTGGCTCAGTGTCCCAGCAGCATGGTGGGAGGCTGAGCCAGCTGCCGGTTCAGGCATCTGGGTGGATCCCAACATTAAAGTCGGGCTCTCTCCAGAGTCTGGTGTAGCTGAGTGACATCATCTGACAGCGGGCTATAGCAGAGCATGGGTCATAGGAGTGCAGAACAAAGTGCACTCCTGTGATCCCCAGGAGAAGTATGTGAACTCTGTGAACTCTGGCAGGAATAGGGACCAGACAGGGAGCTCAGTAACGCTAAGCCTATGTTTTTTATCAGGCTGTGTTACTGAACTACACAATGAGGATCAAGTTTCCAATATGGACATTCCAGCCTCAGTGCTGCCCGTCATTGTCTCTCTATCAGTACTGCCTGAGACAGCTACCTCACTTGTTAGTGTATCTAAATCTTCCAGTACATAAACCCCCCCTCCCCCCAGACTACCATTGCTACTGCCCAAAGTTGTCTCTGTTGCTCCTTCATCCAGAGTGAAAAAAGCATAAAAAAAAAAAAAAAACTAATGCAGCCACCACATCTAATGATTGGTAAGATGCAATATATTCAATTTTGTTTATAAATAACATTTACAATACATACATTGTAAACAGTTTAATGTGTACAAACACCAATTATTCAAAGTAATAATACAAGAAAAACGCGCAGCAGAATCCAGAACAAAAGCAGAGGCTCACATAAGTCCATAACCTCCCCCTCCACAGCACACATCCCCTTTAATCTTATGTATGGACGGCAGAAGGCTGTAATGTGCTGCTTATAATACAGGATGTGTTTTAAAATGTCCTTGTTTGTAGCTTTGGCAGGAGATGAAACATGTTTCATAGAGAGATATAAAATGCATGTCTTCTGTGTCCCATAACCATATCCCTAATATGGTTTAGCCTTTCCAGTGCAATTAGCCTAAATATGGCAACAACATGTCTTTATTTCAGGCCTAGAGCAGAAAAATCCTTTGCAGAGCAAAGAGAAATAAGAGAGTATAAGTGCAACTAAACTAGTGGTCAGGAACCAATGTATTTTCATTGGCTAAATTATATATACACACACAGTATCTCACAAAAGTGAGTACACCCCTCACATTTTTGTAAATATTTTATGCTTTCTTTTCATGCGACAACACTGAAGAAATGACAATTTCCTACAATGTATCTCTCTATCTATCTATCCATCTATAAATATATATTAATATAGAGAGAGAGAAATAAATACATAAATCAAATCAATCAATATAGAGAGAGAGAGAGATATAAAAAAAAATTATGAAAAAAAAAAAAAAAACTTTTATAACCAATTTTGCCATTTTAGCCCCCCTTTTTTTACACATATATTTCAAAATATCTTTTTTTCTGTCTTTTCTCTCTCCAACGCTCAAAAACATGAATAAATGCATACAATAAACAATAAAAACCTGTCAAAATGTGCGTTTTTAATGTTTCTTTTCCTGCTGGCAGTACTGGCATTTTTAGGTTATCTCATGTGAATGAGGTCTAAAAATTTAAAGGTTTCAGTGGTTTAATGTGTTTCAACAATTTTTATAGTTCAGTAACAGCAAGTGATTAGATTTCATCATTTATTATTTGGGAAAATCATATGACTGGCAAAAAATGTTTAACAGTTAAGCTTCTTGGCTATTTCTTTGCTCTCGTTTTTTTTTAAATGACTATAATGGGTTCCATGTCTCTTTAAACTGGGAAGCTATTCTAGGCAATCAGTGCCTCTCTGTACATCCAGATCACACGTATCATCTATTCTGGGTAATTATACAGTTACCAGTTGTCTCAAATGTGTAATCCTGACAATTCATGTCATGAATATTGTCCAATGCTTATGTAGTGTCCTGCTCTCCAGCTTTCCCTCAAGGCAGACACCAGAGATTAAAAGTGTGTGTGGAACTGTATCTGAGCATCAAACTAAAAATGCTATTTTAAGTAGAAGTAAAGTCAAGGCTTTTTTGGCCATACTTTTGTTCTGGGTTACAGGAGTGCACTTACTTTTGCAGCCAATAGCAGGCTAAAGCCACTGTCAGCTGACATCCCAGAGCCAGTCCATACTGTTGTTATTCACTCGGGTGCCTGATTGACAGCTGCATACGGCTATCACTGCACAGCTGAGAGCTGAAGTCAGCCGTGCCAGCCCCCTCTCCAGCCCTGCTCTCCATTAAATGCTGGAGGGGCAGGATGGCGAGTGATGTCAGAGTTACTGCTCTCTGCCCTGAGCAGGCCAAGAACTGAGCGATCAGTGGTCATGTGATTGCTCAGTTCATTGGCTTAGAGCCAGTGGGGGACAGCTACAGCATGAGACCAATGCCACAACCACAAAAGGGGAGTACAGTAATATCTTGGATTACAAGCATAATTAGTTCCAGAAGAAAGCTTGTAATCCAAAGCACTCGTATATCAAAGCAAGTTTCCCCATAAGAAATAATGGAAACTCAGATGATTCGTTCCACAACCACTGCTGGTGTATGCAGTACTGTATGTGGCCAGAGGTGCGGGAGCGCTGGTGGCTCCAAGCGCTTCCTTGAGAACTCCGAGACACTCAGGAACTGTTGACATTTCCGGGTGCTCCGACGCACGTTACGCCTGCCCCACCCAGCTGGGAGTGTCTCCAAGCATCTCTAAATTCTCCAGGAAGCGCTGGGAGCCACCAGCGCCCCCAGGCCACATACAGTAATATATACACCAGCGGCTTGAATCCTGCTAATCTTGCAAGACAGAGCTCGCATATCAAGTCAAGATTTAAAAAAACATATAGCTAGTCTTGCAAAACGCTCGTATACAGCGTTACTCGCAAACTGAAGTATCACTGTACGTCTTTTTTTGGATTCCCATACTTCCCATTTTAGTAATTTTTAATATTCAAAGCAAACTCACCCATTCACCCATGTCTGTCTATATGCTTTATTTTGCTGAGAAATAACTTTGAAAAACACCCCCCTAGCATCTCTAGCCACGGCAGTCTTCCCTTAGATCAGGCATGCAGGCAGGAGGGTGTGCTAAGCTGAGAATATCCCTCCTGGCCATAAAACTTATGGAATTTATGAATTTTTTTTTGGCCTAGGCCAGAAACCAGGAAACAACTGAACTGCAAAAAATTAAAATAAATAAAAAAAAAAGGTCAATACAATTAAAGGGTAACTCCACTTTGGAGGGGGAAAAAAATAGCAAATAAAGAAAAAAAATATATTACGTGTACAATTGCGACACAAGTCATATTTTAGTTAAATGTTATTAAAAATGACCTTTCCCTTTTCAATCCGCAGCTCTGTAATTATCTATAAATGCAATATGGCTACAGAATGTGTACTGACCACTCCCCAGAAACATCATTAACTGCTTGTGTGATTGGCTCACCAATTTTCCCAGAAGTCTGCCTAAGTTACAAGTCATATTTCAGGCATCCCCTGCAACAAAAATTTAATTTTTGGTAAGATATTTCTAATAGGAACACGTCTAAAGGGATGCAGGCCCAGCAGCTTTCCTCATTAGTGCTCTGCAGCTGCCACAGCTGACTCATAATTATGAAACCACTCCCATTAGACTCACAGAGGCACACACTAACAGAAGGTAGGAATCTGCAACAAAGGTTGTTATAATCCTTGCAATGTACATAGATCACCCAGGGGGGGGGAATGTTTTCAAAAAGTGGAGTTACACTTTAAATATAACATACCTTCCTATCTGCTTACTAATGCTAGCAGCATAAGGATTAAAAATAGTTCATGTTAACTGAGAGACTTTAGTTCTACTTTAACACCTTCCCCTCGGACCTATAGTAAAATGACGGCCAGGTGGGAGCACTATAGCTCAGGGAAGACTTCATACAACGTCCTCCCGTGAACGCGGGGCCACGTGATCTGTCACTGGCAGTGTCCACCGGACACAGCTGATAACTGATTACCGCACCAGCTCACTGCCAGTGTTATGTGATCGCTGTGACCAATCACAGCAGATCACATGACAGTTGTAAACAATGGATGGCTCCCTTTCATGCCATCTATTGTAAACAATTGTGTAAACTGTACCATGTATCTGTACCATGTGATTAACTTTGACCAATCACAGCTAATCGCAACAAAAGACACAGAATGAACTAGTTTAATTCAGTAAAAATGGTTGCTTATACCAATGACATTCATATGCAATCATAATCAGAGTAGTACAGTGTTACTATCGTAATACTGTATTGCTCTGGTCACAGTGTGTTAGAAAAAAAAAAAAAAAAAATGTAATAAAACATTTTTTTAATTATTACTGTATTTTTTTATTTTTTTTTCATACTGTCACCAGTCAGTGTCCCTGATTACTGCCACACCAGTTATATGATAATGCTGCACTGCACTGGTGACAGTATGTAGAAAACATTTTTTTTTTTTTTTATTATTTCTTCATTTTCCAAATAATTGTGACAAAAAAATTACAACTTCAAAAAACTTGCCATGCCTCTTACTAAATACCTTGGGCTGTCAACTTTCCAAAAAGGGGTAATTTGGGGGATATTTGTACTGTCCTGGCATTTTCGGGCCTCAAGAAGGTGTCAGTACATCAGAAATTATAATTTTTTTAATATAACATATATATACATACATATATATATATATATATATATATATATATATATATATATACACACACACACACACAAGAAGGGGACTTGTATTTGACTGATGTAGTCCTTCTGGAGTACTTCTCCCATCATCAGTGCAGGGGGTGGCTTGTAAGCACGTGTCTCTTCTCCAGCAGTCTGTCAATCATAGCACAGGGTCACTAGCTGCCAGCATGAAGTTGACCTTTCTGCCACCCTGCACTCCCCAACAATCTGATTCAGGCAATTCGTACATGTTTCCTGCTGAATAGCCCCTTATGAAGAATTTATCAGCAAATACTGAGTGTGGGTGGCCTGGCACCTTTAGACCTTCAGGGCTATCATTTTATTTTTAGTCCTGCCTAAAGAACTGAAGTAGTATAACAAACATTACACCTACTTTGAGAGGATGATATTAGCACAAGAATACATAACAGTTGAACCAAAGAGATTTAAGGCCACCCAAACTGATTAGGACTTCCTCTTTAAAAGTCCTGGCCAAACATAAGTCTAGGCATCTGCACAGTCCAGCTGTTTGGGATCCCTACCATATTTTTAGGTCTTCTTGAAGACAATTTAAAAAATAATGCCTATATATGCTCCACTGTGGTACAGTATGAAAAACATTCTTTTTTAATGAGATCTGAGCAGATGATCAGACAGTGAACGGGCTGCCCTAGGTGTGATGACGCATGAAAAACGTGCAAAAAAAACAGCAAACTTGGAATGCGTGTTTCCGCTATGCTCAGAAGTCTAATACTGGAGGTATGTTACTAGTAAGGATGAGCTCAGGCGTGTTCGCATGGTCCACGTGCAGAGCCCGCCAGGAAGTCGGGACAGCGCTGCGCTAATCACAGGCAGTGAGACATTGCCCCGATGCGCGGCTGCAGAGATCAGGCAATGTCTCACTGCCTGTGATTAGCGCAGCGCTGCGCCAACTTCCTGGCGGGCTCTGCACGTGGACCATGCGAACACGCCTGAGCTCATCCCTAGTTACTAGCCATATCACCAGGTGAAAACAGAGGGGAAAAGCCTAGAAAAAAGAAAACCAATACAACCACATCTAAAGATTGGTAAATGGCAAAATATAACATTTTTGGTTTGGGTTTTAATACTGCTTTAAATGCAGATAGTAATTCCCAGCCCATGACTTCCAGAGTAAGAAATGAATTAAACTATTGAAAAACAAGACACAAAGTGAATCTCTCCAATTCTAATCCTGGCAGCTGTCTGCACCCAATTACAGAGTACAAGAGGTACAACTAAATGGTAAACTCCTCTAAGAAAGGTTAGTGGTCATGCATGTTGTACCTTTGTGACAGGTTAAAATGACCTTACATATCTAACACACTCTGCAGTATGCTCCGTGCACCAAGCATGTCCTGTCATCATATTAACAAGTCTGGCACATTTGTTCCCACATTTCAGAATGAAGATTATTTATATCAGCATCTGTCCCAGGAGGAAAACTACTATTATAATTGGAGACAGAGGAGAGGGTCCGAAATGAAGAATAGTAATGTGCTAAATTCTGACTTGTGTCCCCCATGAACATTCATACACGACAAGGCGTCCCCCATGAACACTCATACACAACAAGGCATCCCCCATGAACATTCATACACGACAAGGCATCCCCCATGAACATTCATACATGACAAGGCGTCCCCCATGAACATTCATACATGACAAGGCGTCCCCCATGAACATTCATACATGACAGGGCTCAGTTACTACAGAGGTCGTCTCCAATTAATTATCTGCAAGTCAATCAAAACCAGTGTGTTTCTGGATTATAGCAATGTCACAGAGCGAAAAAAATGTACAGTACTACAGCTAACACAATACATATGCTTACAATATTCAAAGTATCACAGAAGCGCACCTAGAAAAAGAACATCAAAAACTTACACTAAACATATTCCATGGAATTCATAAAGAGTGCCGTAGATATTTATAAGGCACATATGTCAAACACAAGGCCCGTGGGCCGAGTCTGGCCTACCAGGCCTTGTCAAGTGGCCCTCACACCCAGTTTTGGAGCTGGAGGTGGTGGAACTCAATTCCACCACCTCCAGCTCTTAACCCTCCACTCCCAGAAGCCTTCTGTGTTTACAACAGCTTTGATCTGAACATGGGTAGTAGATCCGCCAACACAGGGAGGTACTAGAGCTGAATACACGGGTAGCAGAAACGCCTACACAGGCAGGTACAAAAGCCAAATACATGGGTAGCAGAACCGCCTACACAGGAAGGTACTAAAGCTGAATATATGGATAGTAAAGCTGCCAACACAGGGAGTAACTAGAGCCGGGCCAGGTAGGAGAGAGTGGAGATATGAGGAAGCTTTGGAACTCTGCACTTGAACATAGAGTAATCCTGAACTCTGATACAACCGATCCTTTGAGGGCAACTATACTGCAGATGCAGCCCACAATGAAATTGAATTGGACTACCCTGATTTAAGATATCGGTCTCACTGTGATACCACAAATGGCAGAACTTGTGATAGACCGTATGCGTCGGTAAGGTGTATGCGAGTCTGTCACAACTGTACAAGAGCACACACAAGAGGGTGCAAACACCTAGTACATTACCAAGATTTAACAAGCATGACAACAAATCCAATGATCAACCAGTTGGGCATCGAGTGACCTGACTGGTAAGTATACGTGTCGGTGAGCTGACATTTCAAGGATGAACCCCCTTCCTCAGAGCTATTTATTTGTCCGTTGACA
This sequence comes from Lithobates sylvaticus, assembly GCA_028564925.1. Taxonomy (NCBI): domain Eukaryota; kingdom Metazoa; phylum Chordata; class Amphibia; order Anura; family Ranidae; genus Lithobates; species Lithobates sylvaticus. The sequence goes on from CM053027.1 coordinate 96,864,854, forward strand.
TTCGCCGCTCCATAGAGGGCAAAGGACGGTCCGCCCGTGTGACAGCCTAAGCATAGCTTATATATGCATTTTTTTTTTTTTTTTTTATAGAAAACATAATTTCGTTTTTAGTCCTAGTATTTTTTTTAAGCAAAACCTATAACTGAAAAAAAACGCTCTTTAACATTTCTCTGTTAGTTACATAATCTGTATTAAACAGAAAGCAGATTACCATAATTTGAAATCTGATTGGATGCTATAGATTACTGCATTTACTACCGCTTTTATGTACTGGTGCACAAAAAACGTCTTGGGGAAGCTTCTAGGAAACAGGCAAAAGAAGCTCAAAAACAATAGGTTTCAAATGTGACTGCAATTTATCTATCTTATTCCTCATTCAATGAAATATAGTTCAGCGACCATGGTGTTAACACAACTGCCTTGCAGCACTGGAGTCCTGGGTCAGCTACCACCAGAAACAGTCTGCATGGAGTATGTGTGTTCTTACTATGTCTGTGTAAATTTCCTTAAGTTTTTCCAAAGTAACAAAAATACTGTACTCGTATGCGGCGTACACACGGTCGGAATTTCCGATGGAAACAGTCCGATGGGAGCTTTAAATCGGATTTTCCGACCGTGTGTATGCCCAACGGTCTTTTTCTGTCGGAATTTCCGACGGACTTTGAATTGAGAACCTGTTCTCAATTTTTCCAACGGAAAACATTTCTATCGGATTTTCAGATCGTGTGTATGCAATTCCGACGCATGCTCGGAAACAATTCGACGCATGCTCGGAAGCATTAAACTTCCCTTTTATAGTGCTGTCGAACGTGTTTTATGCCGCTGTGTTATTGACCGTCGGAATTTGGTGTGATCGTGTGTAGGCAACACAGCTTGAGCGGAATTCCGTCGGAAAAACCGTCAGAGTTTTTTCCGACGAGAATTCCGATCGTGTGTACGCGGCAGTAGGGTAATCACCTTCTACATAAAGTGGACCGTGTGTGTGGGTGCCTTAACATATTAGATTGCAAGCACAAGGGACTAAAGTGAATGTCTCTATATTGCCAGCACTATATGAATAAAAATGCTCCCACACACATTGATAGTAGAGAAGTTTATGGACAATTAAGCCTATCAATTTAGCAGATCTTCAAACTTCAGAGAGTGATTCTGACATAAAGGGTCATCATCACACAACTGAGAAAAGACATACTACATCCTGACCATTTTCTCACAGATGGCTGGAACCTCACCATCCAATCAGTTACTGGACTTTCCACAGCCAGCTCCAAACGTGGGAGTTACAATGTGAGTTTTAGCCATTTTCATGCTTATCAGAAAGAAAACAAATTACTATCAACCTACAGAAATAAATGTATTTCCAACCAGTGGCAGCTGGTAAGATAATAAACTCTAATGAAGGCTTCTTTTAAATAAAGTGACCCCCTCCTGTCACAGCAGAATTATAGATTTCAATAAGACCTATTTCTAGGTCACGGAAGGTGAAGCGCACATTAGCCAAGCAGCACCAGCCTCTTTCAAGTTTCCGTGGTCATAATTAAAGCAATATTCCATGCGATTTACCATACGGTGTGAGCCCCATGCTGAGTGAGGGACTGGATAAAATATGAACCTCTCCTTTATTAGTGAGCTCTGGTTCCTGAGAACACTGCACCTCGCTGGGGTGACCCCAGTTCAAGGGGAGGAGATAATTATATAGGATATCTGGGGCCTTGTATGGGGTATCACAGACTGACAGGAGATCTCCTGTGAGGGAAGGAAGGAATTAACGGTTTTACATTCCTGATCTTTCCCTGAAGACCAAACACAGGAGAAGAGATCGGAGACCCCCCCCCCCCCCAAGGTTTAAAAGTAATGAGAAACATGACAATTACTGCAAGTTTAATGCATTACATCAGAATTTAGACACGGGGGGACCTTCACAGCGAGCACAGGATTGTGACATTAGCATGCTCAAAATACCAAACCTTATGAAGGAATCAATCTCTTACACTACAGCGTGCCTCTTCTACAGGAGCACAAAACGCTTACACAGCAAAACTCTCCATCTCCATTACAAATATGATATTCCAATGGCATGCATGTGCTAAGAAAATAATACAAAAAAATAAAAATGCAATACTTTGCAGGAAACGTAAGATGTCCATTTTCCTAAGAGGAATAATGCTGGCCAAAAATGGGCGGATATATAATTTTTGACCGGATGAATTAGCATTTATTTTTTTTTTTGTAAATTGAAACTTGTAGTATCAGTAGGAAAAATCCTGCCATCCTCTAAACTAAACCTCTTTTAGTGGATGGCAGAAGGCCACGAAAGTATATTATGTAATGTGAATTTTTATATTTTATGTACATTTGACATAGATTTATTGAATTTATTATATATTCACGTTTATTGGCAGGTTACCTGTAAACATCTGACATTATATTACATTATATTACCTTTTCAACCCTCCCTATGGGTAACCAGGCAACATTTGGTGGTCATGTGGATGCAGTATACTGCCGGTGTCCTGTCATATTGTGTCCCCACCATCCAAGTGGACATAGAGTTAGAATAAAAAAGAGCCGAGTGCAGCGAGGCCGTGCCAGAAGCGTGGCGAGCGAAGCGAGGGCCCCCCTAAGTTTGTGTAGCCCTATGTCCACTTGGATGGTGGGGCTTGCACCTCGACTCACGGCGCAGGCGCCGTTCATCTTCGGAGATTTTCCGAAACTCCTTCTGCTCCGTGCTGCGCATGAGCAGTACGGGGCAGAGTCTTTAGGATAGCCGGACTATTGGTGACAGAACACCGGATCTCATTCTTCATTTATTTTTTAAGTCTGTTTAGGCTCCCACACAAATCATGAGGTAGGGCTTTTTGGTTTTTGTTTTATCCTGGGTCTCTTGTCTCTCGTTCAAGTGCAGCCATAAGTAACATAATAAAACATATGTTTATATTTGTATTTTTTTCTGTCTTTATTGCACAACCAAAGCTGTCGGATTATAGGTTCTTATATCTAAATAAACAAACCACCAAGTTTTTCCTGAAGAAGCCATATGGCGAAACATGTAGAAAATATGAACGTGACTACAGTAAATCATCGTCACTAATAGGATGTTTTGCACACACCTATGGCTATGATTATATTGTATGTAATGTTTTTATGACATTGTTCATTTAATAAAAGTTTGTATTTATTTTTTACATATTGTTATTTCAATACTTTGCACCCATAAATTCCCACATCTTTCAAACATTTTCTCTTATATTATGTAAAGGTCAATCAAAGGTCTTAAAACATATATAATCTCTAATACTTGCAGACATAAACTAATAGTTAAAAATGTTATGTCTAGACAACCATGAGGTGAACAATTTTTGGTTTGGTATTTCACAGCCAAGCATTTGAAAGATTCGATCCTTTCATTGGGTCTAAGATCTTTCCATGTTTGAGAAGACTAAAGCCTGGTACACACTACTAGTTTTTTTCCGGTCAACCCAGCTGGACTGAACGAAAAAAAAAGAAAACTGACAGCTCAGGACAGCTAACAGGATGTTAGTACAGCCCCCGCCAGAACTCTCTGGTCAGCACTCTCAGCCATTGGCTGAGAGCACTGATTGGGAACCAGTGGGCAGATCTTTTTTGGTCATGCCCCTTCGCCAGAAGCCGGCTGAATGGCCAGCTTCTGTCGGATCGGCTGCAATACACACAGCCAAAATGTCGTACAATTTCTATTGAACCGGCCAATGCCGCCCGACATTCAGGCCCATGTGTACTAGGCTTTAAGCTGGCCATACATGGGTCGAATTCCAAACAAATATTCTTTAGAAAATCGTAATGAATTTTCGTTCAAATTCCACACCATAAGTGGGCCACAGCAACGGACGATTTTTGTGCGGCTACTGAATTTGAGCGATTGGGCATGTTGGAAATTTTTTGAAAAACAAACCAATTTCTAATTAATGATGGGAGAATCGTGAGAGAAATCTAATCAAAAAAGAAATGGGCATGAGCTTTGACTTAGAAAGAAAAGAAGAATCTTAGCCACAGTATTTCTATTTTGTAGCATCATGAGGTGAAATTGAAGGCTTGGTTGTTTGAATTTCAAAATCAATGGTGGAACCATCAGATTACAAAAGGCACAAAATTTCTGATTTTCGAAAGAAAATTTATTTGGAATTCGATCCATGTATGGCCTGTATAATTCTATGTGGAATCAAATACACAATGAAAGTTTAATTCTGATGGAAAATACCTGTGTAGAGATATTGTTACATTGCCTATTCAGGGCAAAGTGAAATCAGACTCAGTTCACAAAAGCAAAAAAAACGAAATAAGGATATTTCTTTTCAAAAAAGTGACACAGTGAAATGAAAATTAAAAATTACAGTTCAATAAATGAAAACAAAAATACTTATCCTTGTGTAAGGCTCCATACACCTAGCACTAGCTCCTAGAAGCTATATAAATAGTCTTATCCTATGTGTCCATGCACACTACTTTAGGCTACTAGCATTGTTTGAGCTTCAGCTTCTAGGAGCAGAAAAAAATGTTTTTGTAGAGTTTCTTGGAGGGCTTTTCCAGCAGAAAAATATGCTGAATGCCCCTAACTGCTACTAAAATGCTACTAACAAAAACGCCAATAAATTCTAATGCTCCTAAAAGCTTCTAAAATGCTACTAGAAGCTGGCACAAAAAATGCTATTATCAGCATTTATCATCCAGTGTTTTTCCGGCATTTTTTTTAGCTTATAGTGTGCATGGAGCATAAGGCGTCGTGCACACTGGGCTTAAAAAAAAAAAAAAACATCTGTTCTCTCTGGAGTAAAAAACACTCAGATTTTTTCTTGCATTTTTTGTACAAAGTTTAGACAAGTTTAGGAGAGTTTTAGGTTTTTTCTGCCTCCAAGCTCCAATCAGAAACGCGAACCAGAAGGTTTTTTTTTTTTTCTGCCTCTAAATGTTAAACGCAAAATATGCCTCTTAACCTCCTAATGTGCATGGACACACATAGGATAACATTGAGCTGCTTCTACAGGCAGAACACAAAACTCCTGTTGAAGCAACGTTTTTTAGGCCAGTGTGCATGGAGCCTAGAACTTGATGAATTTTGTTGGTCTATTTTCTTTGCAGAACATCTCACCCTTCAAACAAATATTATTCCTCCACTGCAGCTAGTACTGAAATGCTAATGCTAGGTACACAGTATCAGTTTTTTTTTTCCGTTCAACACAGTGGGCTAAACAAACGAAAAACTGGGGCGCTAGAGAAGAGCTTCATGTACTAACTATTCCATGTTAGTACAGTGATCTCCCGGCTGAGCTATTGTGCTCTGACAGGGCGACGAGAGGGGGACAGCAAAAGGGACTGCGCCACCCCCCCCCCCCCAGAACACACTGGTCAGCACTCGCAGCCATTGGCTGAGAGCGCTGATCGGATGCAGATGTTTTTTGGGCACGTCTAAATGTGCAGCTTCTGTCGCACAGGCTGCTGTACACATGGGCTGAATTTTGGCAGGCTTCTGTTAACCCAGCTGATATTCCTCCAGTTTGTAGGGGGCTTTAGTCTTAGGCTGGGTACACACAGGCCGAATATCGCCTGCAGAAACTGGCCATCATTTGGCCCGTGTGTATGCCAGCCTTTCTGACAGAAGCTGGCCTAACGACCAGCTTTTTTCGAAGGGACATGCTGGAAAACCAGCATCCAATCAACATTTGCAGCCCATGGCAGTGCCCCTTCAGAAGGCACAGTGGGGGAGATCGCTGCACTAACATCACATGTGTTGTATAGTGATCTGCCAGTTTTTTTTTCGTTCATTCAGCAGAGTTGAATGAAAACAAACTTTACCAGGCTGGTGTGTACCAGGCTTCAGACGCTAGGGGGTGGAGTGGTGAAGTCACGTCATCTGTCATGTCACAATGCTTGTGCCTACTGATTTGTTTCTAAATCTGAGCACTCTCACATAGTAGTAGGTTACAGGCTCCCCCGTACCTGGAAACACAAGATATTGTTGGCTGTGATGATGAAAAGGAGTGCCAATGGGGCATTAGCAAGGTGATAGTCATTAAGGCCCCTTTCACACCGGGGCGTTTTTCAGGCGGTACAGCGCTAAAAATAGCGCCTGTTCACCGCCTGAAAAAATCCGGCCCCTTTAACTCCAGTGTGAAATCCGGCGGGCTTTCACACTGGAGCGGTGCACTAGCAGGACGGCAAAGCAGCATCATCTTTGGAGCGGTATAGGAGCGGTGTGCTCACCGCTCCTATACTGCTCCTTCCCATTGATTTGAATGGGAAACCACGGTAAAACCGCGGCAATACTACGGCGGCGCTCTGCGGGGGTGTTTAACCCTTTTTCAGCCGCTCTCGCGGGGGGTAAAACCGCACTGCGAGCGGCCGAATACCGCGGTTAAAACGACGGTAAAGCAGCGCTAAATATAGCGCTGCTTTACCGTCACCGCGGCTCCCCGCCCCAGTGTGAAAGGGGCCTAAGTCAGGGGTGGGCCTCTGCAAAGACACAGACAGACACTTTCCTCTCAAAAAGCAAGCTTTATTTGCTTTTCATTCTGTCCACTACTTGGGAAAGGGAATTCAGTAAGGTCAACAATTAGGGATCTAATGAACCTTTGACGGAAAAGCCCTTAAAATACATGTGAATGCTCAGCAGCAGTTGAAGTCTTGCACTATATGGCTTCTGTTTACCTTTCACCAATCTGCCTTATGCAATTCACCTGGTGCATTCTGTGTCACCCTGTTCTCTGTGCTGGCGGAAGTTTACTTTCAGATAAGTTAATGGAATGCAATGCAAACATGGCTCTGTATATAAACCCTTTACACACCAGTAAATACTGCAACACACAATTGGCTTAAAAAAATAAATTAAAAAAAATGGCACAATTCCTACCAGAATCTGTCCTTTGCCCATAATCTTGTCCACAATCTCATTGTTGTCTTTGTTGAGCTTACTTTTATCATAGCACTTTTCATAACACAGGATCCGCAGATATTGTGAACCTTCCAGCTCAATTTCAAACTCCTACATGATTGAAGAAGAGTTTTATTTGCAATGCTCAATATAGACCTTGTTTACATAGAAATTATTTTTGACACATTTAATGGCTCATTCGCATTGTTTCTGTTGAGTAGTGCCAATCTGCATAGATAAAGATATGATCAACACAAGGGCACATAAAAAACAATAAGAAAAGGAAAACCGGTAAACTGTGAGATGCTTCGTAACAATGCACTGCAATGCCCTTCACAGCACACCAGCATGCACACATTACACACATCATTTAGTTTGCAGGTTCAATGTACATATTTTGATGAATTATGGTTATCAGAGTAGTAGTAGTACTCGAGTACATCAATTCGGGGCTGGTACACCACTTACCTCATTCCACTCAGGCTCAGTAGTGTCACGGAACACTCTGGTTTTAGCTTTGCTGACAAAATAACCAAAGGAATCCACTTCTAATGTGCAGTAGGGATCTGAAAGGAGACATAAAATGAATGTCAAATATGAGAGAGTGGGAATATCCTATTAATTTATTGTAGGAGATCACTTATGCTGATCTTTATAAAATACCAAAACTAGCATTTAGTTGGATGGGGTTTACCAAAACATTGAACTAGGGCTGAAACAACTAATCGATTAATCGACAACTAATCGATTATGAAATGAATCGATTACTATTGTCATAATCGATCAGTAACATAATGGGGTTAAAAAAAGCTAAAATTAGCCCTTTATAGTACAAAAAGTGCAAATAATCGCTACTGGAAATATTACTTTCACAGTTCTACAGTAAAAAAAAATGAACCCCTACAGTAGTGATTGTCTAATTTTAGTTTTTGTAACCCCCATTATGTTACTAAACGTCTCAGGCCTGGTTTTTTGGTGCTTTTTGCAGAAACGCACTACAGTTCATTTACATGGTTTCCTATGGGACACATTCACATCTATGCTTTTTTCAGCCGCTGCTGTTTGGAAAGGGTCAGGGACTTTTTTTTTTAAATGCAAAACGGTGCTCTTTTGGTTCAGTATACTTCAATGGAGAAGCTGCAGAAAAGCATGTAATACGTTTTTGCAGCAATTTGTGTTTATTAATCTGCCCAACAACAAATTGGCCAAAAAAAAAAGTATCTCTCTTCTGTCTGTTATTCTCAGAGTGGATTAAATAGTTTGCTCCCTAACAATTTAGTTGATTATTTATATTTACCACTGCACAGAGATATTTAAGAATAAATTGCCTTTTTTTTTTTAAAACTTTACATATTAACTAAATTATACACCACACTTATTTTTTTTAAGGTTATTAACCGATTATTCGAAACAATAATCGGCCAACTAATCGATTATGAAAATAATCGTTAGTTGCAGCCCTACATTGAACAGGATCTAATTTGACAGCTTGTATATTCTCATGTGATGTCAGAACATGCTTTTCGCACACAGACATTTAGGCTGGATTCACACAGCCGTACAGAGCAGCTCACAGCCGGGGTCCGGTCCGTTCCTGTTCACCATTTCAGGTCTGACTTCAGTCCAAATTTTGGGCTGAATTTGGGCCTGAAACGGACCAGAAGATGCACAGGACCCCTGTGCAGTTCGCTCTGGAGCCGCTCCAAAGATGTGTGAACCGGCTCCATTGAGAGCCAGTCATAATCTCCTGAAATGCAAATTAGATGCGGGGAAACCTGTATCTGATTCTCAATAGTGTGAACTCAGCCTTATAGTAATTGTAAACATCAGACTATGGTGTCCTTTTATGAAGCAGTGATCAGCGGAGATCCTGAAGATCACCACTGATCACAGCCCATAAACAGTTTATAAACCAGAGATAATCGGGGGGAGAAGTGTTTGAACTTGTTCTCCCGCCGATTATCTCTGCACATGGAGAATCTTCATAGAATGACACAGTAACAGCCAGTGTATGAAGCTGCGATCTGAGCGCTTCACTGGCGATCTGTGTCAGAATTCACCCTCCCCGATTCACCATCTCAGAGGTGGTGAAGCGGGGAGTGAAGAGAGAAACCCGGGGGATCTGAGGGGGAAAGAGGAAGATTATTAACTTCCTTATGCCTCGTTCAGACCCCCCAACAATGTAACCATGTCCCCCTGTCATATATATGTGTATACATATATATATATATATATGTATATATGTGTGTGTGTGTATACATGTATATATAATGTGTGTGTGTGTGTATACATGTATATATAATGTGTGTGTGTATACATGTATATATAATGTGTGTGTGTGTGTATACATGTATATATAGTGTGTGTGTGTATACATGTATATATAATGTGTGTGTGTGTGTGTGTGTATACATGTATATATAATGTGTGTGTGTGTGTGTGTGTATACATGTATATATAATGTGTGTGTGTGTGTATACATGTATATATAATGTGTGTGTGTGTGTATACATGTATATATAATGTGTGTGTGTGTGTATACATGTATATATAATGTGTGTGTGTGTATATAATGTATATATAATGTGTGTGTGTGTGTATACATGTATATATAATGTGTGTGTGTGTGTATACATGTATATATAATGTGTGTGTGTGTGTATACATGTATATATAATGTGTGTGTGTGTGTGTATACATGTATATATAATGTAGGGGGGACTCTTTATTCACACTGGTGCCTGTCCGTGTATTGAGCTGTGATAATTTATAAATGGACAGCTCGGTGTTTCAGTGAATTTCTGGTGCTGTAATCTCGTAAAGTCTCACGAGATTCCAGTATCAGGGGCCGTTCTCCACTGTTTGAAGCGTTTGTTGATCACTCCACTCCTCCAAGGGTGAAGCGATCTACTCCGCTTCATAAACAGGCACACAGTGGAGAAAGATCTCCTCTGTGAATGCCGGGGAATGAAGCAGTGAATAGATTTCACTGCTTCATAAAAGGACACCTATATACATTGAGCAGTTTCTCAATTGAGATCACTCTTATTTCTGTCCACTTTTGTTCCTGCTATCAAAATGAATCTCTTCCCACAAGTTCTCCTGACACCAAGAAAACACCAAGAAAAAAAAATGGTGACAGGGGAGGGATATCCAGCAGATTAACAGCCTCAGCTCTGTTCCTGTGTACTGGGGGGTGTGCATCTTTCCTCCAATCAGCTCTCAGAGCTCTCCTCACTAAGCTCTGCAGAGTGTAATTTCATTTCTCCGCTCCCTGTTTTCTAACAGCTCAAACATCACTTTGAATGGATGAAGAGAAGAGAAGACTGCAGATAGACATATACAACTTATGTACCTGAGGCCAGTCACTTTACTGGGTATATGTCAGGGATAACAACCACTTTAAGGGCTGGTTCACCAGACATTGCATGTGATGCGATGCCAGACATTGCATGTGATTTGCACCACATTGCTGTGCAGACGATGTCTGTGCGATGCAAATTCAGCCATACAGATTGTATGGCTGAATTTGCATCGCATTCAGACCAAACACGTGCAGGACCCTTTTTCTTGCGTGCTCCAGAATCGTATTGCATGGGTGTTCACACCCACCTGATCTGATTCCTGTCTGAATTCACAGTTCGCACTGTGATCTGATCTGGGAGTGTCATTAACTTTGTATTGACACCCGCAGCGGTTCGCATAGGGCAGTGTAAACCGCTGGCGATTCAGGTGCGATGCGGGAACCCGCACTGGCTTCACAGGTTTCCCGCATTGCACCAGTGTGAACCGAGCCTAAAAGAAAAACTATAAAAATACTGGCGCTGCCTTTGCCAACTTGATTTTTTAGGTACAGGTATCATCCTGATTTTGGGGTCACAATCCAGTGAGCAGGCTTGCCAACTTTCAGTAAATGTACGAACAGTTTGTAAAATCCATAATTTTTGCATCGGTCAATGAATTTTCGCTACTGACATGCAACGTGCCCATAATGGACATTCGCAGACAGATGCAGAAATTACAGATTTTACAAACTGTCTGTAAATTTACTGAAAGTTGTCAACTCTGCCAGTGAGTTGTCTTTGTTAGACTAGATTAGTGACATACCAGTTAGTAAAGCCATGATTGTAATGACAGCCTTGGAGCATGTGGATTTAAAAACAAGTCAACATTTTGGATCTAAACGTTTAAAGTGGAATTTTAGTCAGAAAATGAAGTCCTGCTAGATCACTTTAGGCTGGCCCCTTTTGCAGGTATAGCTATGTAAATCATTAACAATAAGTGTCTATACAGTTTAAAATCCAGTAATACACTGTCTCGCCCTGCTCTGCACATGCTCAGTTGCTCTCTATTTTTAGGCCCTGCAGTTTGTAGAGGCCGATCTGCCGACAGCCTTAAAAGCGGAATTTAACGCTCCTATCCTTTACAGCCAAGGACGCTGCTTCTGTTTGATCTGCAACTGCCATGGTGCTGAACATGCAATCAGTTATGACACCAGCCATTTGATGGTTTGACAGTTTGGTTGAAGAGACAAGCAAATGTGACAGTTAGCAATCCTGACATTCCAGGAATGTAACTTTTTTGAAACCATTAAATTGATGGGTTAAGTTCCGCTTTAAGATTTACTGCTGTTCAGGGGCTTTGGGCTTCAGCAAAATAGCAGCCTCCGGCAAGAAGAAACAGGAGCAATGCAATTTACAGCACACCGATAATGGAAGCATAACTATTAATGTGAAATGTATGTTCCTTGCTAAAGAACATTTTATGTTTAACAAGTTGTTATGAGTAACGTTCCAATAAAATTTTCTGTTTCAAGCTATTTTTATTGAACAAATCGTGTAAAATATGGTTAAACTGTGAGATTTAATAGAGAGTGGATATGTTCTATAGAATCTTCAGTGTATTATCTTTGAGTAGAAGGCTGTGGCTATAATATGCCTGGCCCCTACAGTCCACCACCTAAAAGACAGATTTTTAAACATGAAATACAAACTAGACACAATTTACCGTATATACTCGAGTATAAGCCGACCGAATATAAGCCGAGGCACCTAATTTTACCACAAAAAAACTGCGAAAACTTATTGACTCGAGAATAAGCCTAGGGTGAGAAATGTGCAGCTACTGTAAGTGTAAAAGAGGGTCAACATTGCCCATTTGCAGCCTCACTGTGCCCATTTGCAGCCATAGGTCCCCCAAACTTCAAACTTGGTAGTTAAGGGTTCCTAGATGCCAAAATGCAGCCAAAACTTGGGGTCTCTGGACCCAAAGGGTCCCGAAATGACATTGCTGCAGATGGACACAGTTGACTGACTTTATGGCCCCTTATCTCGGGGCCACTTGGTGCTAGGAACTCCTAATTTGGATATGTTGTAGTGTAGTTCCACTGGGTTTGCACACCAAATTTGGGGTTCCTAACACCAAGTGACCCCGAGATACGTGGGCCATAAAGTCGTGTTGGAAAATGTCAAGCACTTTTCTGCAGCAGAGAATGACATTTTCCGAACCGACTTTGGGGCCCCGTATCTAATTTGGGGTTCCTAGCACCAAGTGGCCCCGAGATACGGGGCACCAAAGTTGAGTCGGAAAATGTCATTCCCTGCTGCAGAAAAGTGTTTGACTCCAGTATAAGCCGAGGGGGGCACTTTCGGCAAACTCGGCTTATACTTGAGTATATACATATATTTGCTCATCCCAACACACAAGTGAAAGGTTACGCTATGAATAATTGATGAAACCTCTTAGTAAAGCAAAACACAACATATAGGAAACTAAAGCAAACCAACCAGTACGGGTTTTTCACTTTTCACTAGAACAGGTGCAAGGTTCATGTGACTGGTCACTGTACATCATCTCCTCCCTTTGGACTGCTTTGTCTTCTAACCCTCTAGGACTTTTGGAAATGTCCAGTTAGTAGACATTTTCATCTCAAGGTCAGGTTGTAAGCCAATACTTGGCTCCCATATTCATACAGCAATGACCTTCTATTGTATTCACACTGAATGAGATTCAGCTGAACTTGTATGCGATTCATCATTGGGAGACCTGATAAATATTAAGCATGACCCCGTCACAGCTGTGGGATTGGGTTTTGTCTCACATGAAAGGAGTCTGAGCTCAACATGTCAGATCCACTTAGTGGTTTTTGATCAAAAGCTATTTTACAACATGGGAGTTCAGGGCAGCATCTAATCTTCAGAGACACATCCTGTTCGATACCCTTATTTTATGGTAGAGCTTTATGCTGCGTGCCAGAAAATATATGTGAAAAAAAATACAGCTGCATCAAAGCAACACATCTGCATTAGAAAATAAATCTAACAAAAATCAAATACGCGCAAAGAAGTTATTTTACCAATGTGTCTAAGGCTCCATGCACACTGGGCATCGAAAAATGCCAGTTCCCTTATATAGAGTGTTTCTGTACAAAGTTTAGAGGAGTTCAGGAGAGTTTTGTGTTTTTTTTTTTTTGTCAAAAAAAGGTTTAGGCCCCTTTCACACTTGTGCGACTTCAAAGTCGCACGATTTTACTGCGATTTCAAGGAATGCCTGTGTAAGTGGCATCAAAATCGGACCAAAGTACTTTGAAGTTGGAAAAACTTGAAGTCGTACTATGGCTGTCATTGGAAATCATGGGGAACGACTTGTCATGCTACTTTGCAGTCCCAAATCGTGGGACAAGTCGTATAAGTGTGAAAGGGGACTTAGTCTTTAAGGGGGTAAACTGCCCTCATCTACAGACCAAAGTTCATCCCTTTGATCCAAGAAGCGCATGACACACTGCATCTCTTCATTATCTTTCTGCACTGAGGAATGCCTTTCTTTTTTTTTGACAGCTCTTGCTCTGCACTGTTTATAAAAAAAAAGAGCTGACAATTAGATATAAAAGCTGACAGTGTGGGTAAGTGATGAAGCCTGTCTGTCCCCTCACTATATGTACATCTCTTCTCCTCTCACACACTGGGATCTTGTAAATGACAACGGGCAATACAGAGCTAAGACACACAGGGTTAAAAAGAGGTCTAAAGGACTAAATGAAAAGAGAATATTTTCCTGTTTTAGTAACCTGCTTGGTATCCATAGTGGAATGCAGTCCATTAAAGCAGAACTTGAGTCCATCTCCCAAGGTGGCTCCGCCCCCCCCTCAAGCACCACCTTTATAGCGCATGTGCAGATGTGTCCACAGGCTCTGCCTGGTCTTGGGGAATTGGCAGACATGTGCAGGCACATATGTGGCATCTGGGTGGTCTTAAAGCAGGAGTTCCGCCTTTTTTTTTTTTTTTTTTTTAAAGTCAGCAGCTACAAATACTGCAGCTGCTGACTTTTAAAATATGGACATTTACCTGTTCAGCGCGCCCGAAGCCGATCTGTTGCTCGGCTCTCGGGTGCTGCCGCTGCCATCTTCGGTGGCGAGTCGCGCTGTGCAATAAGGACGGCCCCTGCTGTCTCTGGGATCCGTGTGTTTCCCAGCAGACAGCGGGGGGGGGGGGGGGGGGACAGGAAGTGGCGCAAATACCCGCAGATTCTGCAGCGATCTATGCCCGGAAGTGGGTGCAGATACCTGTATTATACAGGTATCTGCACCCCCCTCCCCCTCCCCCCTGAAAGGTGCCAATTGTGGCACCGGAGGGGGGAGGGTTCCGATGAGCGGAAGTTCCACTTTAGGGTGGAACTCCGCTTTAATGCTGAGCGGCCGCATATATGCATACCAGAATGTACACAGTGGGTGTGTGTGGCCAACGCTGTGTATGTCTATAAACGCACACAGCCCAGCTCAGGAGTGCACGTGCACATGTGCCCCCTCAGCACACAGCTTGCTATGGGGACACACACAGGACAGGAGGAGTGCACACTGCCGGCGGGGAACTCCAGAAGAGGAGATAAGGGACCGCTCTGTGCAATATCATTACACTGAGCCAGTAAGAATATCATCTTTTTTTCTTCTTTTTTTTTTTTTTTAAAGCAAAAACATTTTTGACTTTATTATCACTAGTTAAATAAAATGTTATATTGTATCTCTATTAGAGTGTCTCTTCTAATCATTTTCACAGTCAGGGA